>CAJQZJ010032315.1:37443-67655 GCA_907164525.1 Lophiomys imhausi | reverse complement strand
CACACACACACACACACACACACACACACACACACACACACACACACTCACACACACACACACACTCACACACACACACCAATGCCCAGGGATCATTACAAAATCGGGGAAGAGGGTAGAAAGAATAAAGATTCCTGAGGATGGAATGAAACCCCACAAAATGCTGGGTCCTGGATATGGGATGGCCATCAGAAAGATAAGAACAAAGCAGTTGTGGCTACCTGCATACAATCTAACAAGAAAGCACAATTCTCGTGATAGACGTTCTCATATGCTCTGCCTCTGCTTCAACTGGCACAAAATAATGTGGCCCATCATTGCAGGAAAGGCATGACAACAGGAACACACTGCATCCCTATCAAATCAATGATGGGACCTGGTACCTTTTATCAAAATGTAGTGTGAGGTATCTTCAGAGACCACTCTCCTTGACTCCACCTCCTTCAGAAAGCCTCCCTCATCTTCATATTGCCTCTGGATTTGTCCTGAGTGCTGCTGGTTCATTTCCTTTTGAACATTTTCTATGTGCTGGTTTAAGTAGTTTTTCTTAAGTAAACCTTTCAGCTGGTACTGTGAAAAGTCATTAGACTCCTAGAAACAAAATAAACAAAATTACTGTTTACACTACTACAGACAATACCACCACTGTCCAATCCAATCTCAAAAGGTATAGTTTCATAGCATAACAATAAAACTTGAAAACTAAGAGGGTTCCACTGTGAACTCCATTTTTTTGTTTTGGAGATACTATCTCAATATGCAGCCCAACCCTGCCTGGAATTCACTATATAGATATAGATCAAGCTGGCCTTGAAATTGTAGAAATCTTCCTGCCTCTACCTTCAAATAACTGTGATTAGCATACATGGCATTATAGCCTTAAAAATATTTGAAAAAAAAAAGAATTAAGCAAAAGAAATTATGAAAGATCTTTTTATTATTTAATCATTAATTCAAAATAATTTGCTGAGGGCTGGAGAGACGGCTCAGTGGTTAAGAGCACTGTCTGCTCTTCCAGAGGTCTGGAGTTCAATCCCTAGAACCACATGGTGGCTCACAACCACCTGTACTGGAATCTGATGCCCACTTCTAGCATGCAGGGGTACACGCAGATAGAGCTCTCATATATGTAAAATAAATAAATAAATCTAAAAAAAATCATTTGCTGAGCTAGACTACATGGCTCTAGTAGGACATGTGATGGTGGCTCAGCAAACACCACTTTCTAGAATACATGTGAAGTGTCTAGCACTGTCCTTAGTCCACAGACAACGCAGGGTATATCAACCAAAGGTATTAAATATTATAGTTAACATGAATAAAGCTTTTCTCATCAAGGACATTCTAAGTACTTTTATATTAACTACCTTGACTTATTTTACAGATCTCCAATGAAACATTTTTCTATCTCCAGTCTGCAAATGATTGGCTAGACTCACATGAGAGACTTCAGAGAGATGGCTTACTATAACTGAGTCTATTATTAGTCTTATGCCTAGCCCCGCTACTAGGACATGGATCTTCTCTTATCAACATCACATGTGCATGGTGGGTAAGTCATACCAAAGCCCCATCCTGGACTATGCAGAACTTCTCTACTCACGGAGCCATTCTAGCCTTCCAGCCATAGCAACACTATGGTTGCACAGAGAAAAAGAGAAAACCACAAGAGGCTATCTTTCTCCTTTCCTTCTCACTCCATTCAATACTATTTCTACCAGTCATACTCAGAGATTCTTCACACCCCCGAGAAAAGAAACCTGAAAGATAGATCAAGGCTGGATAGTTCCCCCCCCAAAAAATATACATATATATATAAAATTTCTTGTACCCAAAAACCTATTAATATCAGTTCCATGAACCTTATTATTTCCCTATCCTAACTACATAGAAAACCCTGAAATTATATCTGGCTTTTTTCATCTTTCTGGTACCAAAGTAAGAAGTATTCTAAAGTCTATAGAAAGTTAAAAAAAGAAAGAAAAGAAAAAAAGGAAAGAAAAACCAAGTAATTACATCAATTGCTCTAAATTTACATTCTACATCAGTGTTTCAGAAAAACTGCTTGAAATAGCAGGTGGTGTCAAAAGGAAGGGAAACAGAACTCACACATCAGGAACTAAAGACAGCAAGTGCTCAATGTGGACATAATTAAGTAATCGACAGCAAACATGATCAGGACACATTCAATAACATGCAACCATACCTGGTCCAGTTTCCTATGACTTCGAAGTCACCACACTCAGGTCACCCTGTAACCATTAGTCAAAAAGAAGGAGAGGAATATACACAATCCTGTATCTGGAATTTCAAGTAGGAAGTGTTTTCCATGTTGCAGATACTTTTTGTAGATAATGTATGTTGAGGCTTAGAGTAACTTCTATGAAGTAGCCCAAGAACCGTATAGTGCTGGGCACTTACTATGTGAGACACTGAGTTACCTGCTCAGAGTGTAGCCATGATCTGAACAGGCAAGTTTTGCGCTAAGAACTAGAATACCATGTTAATAGTTGCTTAGGACACACAGAAGAAAAGGCCTAGTCTGGGATGGAGAGTGTAGACTTCTTTGAGTGTTTATGAGTTGTAATGAATGCATAAACAAATGACGTCTGACATGACCTGAGATATGCAGACATTGTGTCCTTGCAACTGGGATAGTGTTTAAAGTGGACACTTAGACTCTAAATTTTACCTACCAATTTACTCTTTCTTTAAGTTTTGCCAAAGTTCTTAATTCTAAGCATTGATGTGCTACTGTGCACTGAGGGTGTTTTACCTCTGGCATTGCTTCAAACAACGTTCGTCTTCGCTTGGTAAATTCTTTCATGTCAGTCAAGATTTCATGCTTTACTTCAGGAGGCAGGCTGCTGAAGTCTTCAGACTCAATATCTATGGCATGAGGATTATGAAAGAATTCCTCCTATTAGGAGTAAAATGTTAACATCATTAAATTTATATTTACTCATTTAGGTCTATTCACTGTTACAAACACTCACTGTGTTTATATCATAAATAAAGCTGTATATAATCTACCCAAAGAAGTATACATTCTGCAACAGGCAACATAGTGAAGAAGCAGATGAGCAATAAATCCCTTCATTTATTCATTCACTCCAAAGAAAACCACTTACCAGGCACTTATACACCACCCAGGCCCTGCTCTAAGACTACAGAAAGTGTGTCTATTATGTACATAAGTGCCCTAATCTTAGGAGTAAGAGCAAGGCATATCAGCAAGTAAATAAATAAGCAAGATAATTGTTAGAACATCCAACAGGCTGATCTGATGAGAGTAATCAGGCAAATAAATAGGAGGAAAGTCTTATGGGTTAGATGGAGAAAACCCTACCAGACAAATGTCCTGGGCAAGATTTTAAAAAATACCAACCTGACTGGGGTGGGGATCCTAAGCTGAGGAAGAACAAGTTTAAGTGTCATGAGATCAGGACAAGATTTGTGGATATAAGCTACTTTTATACTCACATTAGTTTTATATTTTTTAAGAAAAGAATGACTTAAAGAAATTAGTCTAAATCACACAGCCTGTGAACACTGAAGTCCTGACCACAGAATCTTTAGTCTTAACCAACACTACTTCAAACACCTGATGCACGGATAATGCAGAGCCTCAGGAAGTTGAAAGAACCTGAGGCTTTAGCTGAAAAGTCTTCTATTAGTCATACCAAAACGACAAGACATTGGGAAGTCAAAGAATGTTAACTACTACCATAATAAGAGAAAATGTCCATTCAAAAAACTTGCACAATGGGGCTAGAGAGATGGCTCAATGCTTAAGAGCACTAGTTGCTCTTCTAAAGCACCCAGGCTTGATTCCCAGCACCCCACATGATGGCTCGCAAACGTCTGTTCCCAGGGATCTGACAGCCTCTCCTGACCTCCACAGATTATGCAGGCTTGTACTGCACAGACATACATGCAAGCAAAACACTCAAACACTCATACACATTTTTTTAAAGTAAATAAATCTAAGAGGAAAAAAAAAACTTATTCAAGAGCCAGGAGTGGTAGTGCTTTATACTATAATTCCATTATTTTAGAGACTGAAGTAGGAGGATTGCAAATTCTAAGTCAGCCTAAGCTACTAACAAAACCCTGTCTCAAAAAAACAAAAACAAAAACAACAAGCTATGTGAATTAAGTGTTTAAAGACAGTACTCACTGACAAGTGTGGTGATAGCTTTACCACATGCACAGTCTTTGACTCTCTTGACATTCTTCCACTGTAGATACTGCCCTGAAAACATGCAGCTAAGAATGTGGTGGAAAGGAAACTTCCAAAGCAAGCCAACACAGTTCTTGCCTAGGATCTCCTTTTGGATGTTTCCCCTTGGAACAGCACCTGTGCTACAAAATAGCATGGGCCACATGGAGGCTACATGAAACTGTGGCAATGGGCCTCACTGAAGTCTAGCTGATGGTTACAGCCAACCACCAGGCATGTAGGTGAGAGAGCCCATGAAGTGACTTCAGTCCCAGCTACATTCTGAAAGCATCTACATGGAAGACCCCAAGAGACAAGCACCTCCCTGTGTTTATCAATCCTAAGATGTGTATGTGGCAGAGGATGATAAAAATGGTCACTTTTTTATCAGTAAGTTACACTGCAAAAGATAAATAGAACACATGCACTGGCGTGAATATACACAAATACATGCACACATATACACCCTGCACAGGAGATGGTCATAAATACGCCAAAATTTTGCAAGTTATTTTTAAATATAAAGACTTGTTTTTGCATTTATTTGTGGCACTGGGGATTGAATCTAGGGTGTCAAGCATACAAAACAAGCACTCTGTCATCAAGTTATATCCCTGGCCCCAAGAAAGTGTTCTTACATTCTACAAAAGCATGTACTACTATTTACTTAATGGTCAGTTGTTTCTAAAATAAACTAGCTTACTTTGGATATACAGAAATGCATATGGATGTGGTGCATGTGGGAGGTAGAGGCAAGTAGAACTCTGTGAGTTCGAGGTCAGCCTGGTCTACATAAGCTCCAGGACAGCCAGGATTACAGAGATTACCCTGTCTCAAAAAATTAAAAAAAAAAAAAAAAAGGAAGAAAGAAACAAGTACATACTGCCAAAGCCAATAAACAAGTGCATGGGATGCATGGGTTAAGTGTGGATTTTACATACACATATACATATGCATTATATATATACACACACATACATGTAATCAGAAAAACACACAGTAAAAAGGGCAGCTATCTTTACTTCTTATTGGAATCTTTCATACACCGTTTACTTCATAAGGATTACTCATTTTCATTTCAAATAACGAGACCTACTCTGAATTCCCATGTTTGGTGAGTACCTGCAAAGCTTGCTTTTGATCCATTCTTGCTTGCCATTGCTTTTCATCTTCCTCTTCTGAACTATAAAAAAATAATTTTAACATAACTTTTTTGTTTTGTTTTTCGAGACAGGGTTTCTCTGTGTATCTCTGGCTGTCCTGGACTCACTCTGTAGACCAGGTTGGCTTTGAACTCACAGAGATCCGACTGCCTCTGCCTCCCAATGTTGGGATTAAAGGCGTGAGCCAGCAAGCCCGACAATATATTTAATTTTAAACAAATGCTTACAAACATCCTTCAGCTCAAGGTCTACAATAGTGACTAGGATGAGAAGACTGTGACTCCAGGGTTTCACTGTCTGGTGAAGGATATATTCAAGTGCGATTGCAATATGAACGCCTAACTCCCTCCACAAGAAAGAAAAGGTTGCTAAAGATAAGTTATGGAGTAAGCCATCTAAAAAGCTTCAGACAATGTGGTGGTTTAAATGGGATTAACTCCCACAGGCTCATAAGTTTGAACACTTGGTACCTGGAACTATTTAGAGAGGATTAGGAGATGTGGTCTTGTTGGAGGAGGCATCTTACAGGGTTCAGGGTTTGAGGCCTCAAATCCTCCCACCATCCCCAGTGCACCCTATACCTTCCACTTAAGGTTCTAGATGTAAGTTCTCAGCTATTCCTGCTGCTATCCCTTCACTCTACCATAATAGACTCTAACTCATATGTCCAATTAAACACTTTCTTTTATCAGTTGCCCTGGTCATAGTGTTTTATCACAGAAATAGAAAAGTAACTAATACACACACTCAGCTTTTCAGAATCTCCTACAATAACATTGGTGGCTTTGCTATGAATAAACAAAGGGCTCAAATGTAGGACATACGGGAGGTACACGCAAGGATGTGTTCTAGGTAAATGAACTGAGTTCAACAGTCATCTGGGAAAAAAGAAAGGAAAATCTGACCATGACAGTGAAGAGACCAGGGGATGAGTCTAAAGAAACGTGACTAAAGGTCTGAAAGTTCATCCTGAAGAAATGACAAGCTAGGCCAGGCATGGTAATATAGGTCTGTAACCCCAGCACTGACAAGGCTACAGGAGGAAGATTATATATTCATGGCCAGCCTGGACTCACAGCAAATTCCAGGCCAGACTAGGATATGTACTGAGAATCGAATCTGTCATTTAAAAACATACAGGAAAAAGAAAATCATGAAGTTTTACAAGAAATAAAATGACAATATAAGAATCGGGCTTTAAATCGACTGTAGAGGACAAAGCAGACTGTGCTGGAAGGTGGGGAATTGAGGCAAAGACAAGAAATCAAGGATGAATCAGAAACAAATCCTGGTGCTACTGAGATACCTGAGAGGAGACAGTGATGACAACAATGTAGAGAAAGAAATGGGCTTATACAAAAGCTACTATGTTATCAGGGAGCTCTTGGGAAGAGACTGAGAGGCTAGGGTCAACAAAAACTGTCTAGACTTCTGGTCCTCCACCAACACTTCAAACACAGACACCTTGAGGACTAACCACCAGCAGAGAAAGACTCAGAAAAACTGGAAAGGAGCAACTAGAAAGGTACCAGGAAAGCAAGTCAGCAGGACATGGTAGCCAAATGGGTGGAGAAGCCAAGTACACTGAGAAGGGACAAGTGTCCATGTGTCTAGCAACAAGGACATCATATGTGGTAATTTAGCCTGGTGATGAGAGAAATGAAAGGAAGCTAAGAAGCAGGCAGAGTAAAGTTAAATACAAAAAAGTGTAACTACATATAACATGAAGGGCTGAGGGATAACTGAGAATTAAAGGTTTAAGCATGGATAGGGGCAGAGTAAGGAGAAAAGTCAGGGTACATGTGGGGTACCAAAGTTATCTAAACAAATTCATACAAAAAGCCAGTATAATTTTTAAAAAAGAGGAGTTTGAACACAGATATTCTGCATGGAGTAATCCTAGAAGACAGAGATATTAAATGAAAATCTCGGTGCAGGTAAGGGATACTTCCCTGTAAGTCATTGGTCAAGGAAGTCCTAGAGGTTTCTCCAATGCTGAGATTACAAGCATTTGATGTCAGTGTGCCCAGCTTTTTATGTGGGTGGTAGGGATAGAATTTGGGTCCTCATACTTATAGGGCAAGCCCTTTACTAAGTCAGTTCCAAGCCCCTAAAGTGATATTCGTTGGTAGTTAAACACTTACCTATGTTTTTCTTCCTCTTGTAAAGGTGGTAAAACATAGATGTCATCCTCTCTTTGAACTTGGGTAAGACTGGGTAGCACTTCATTTCTGGAAAGCACACACAACTTTCAACAAAATCATATGAAATTCATTTTAAATCAATATTTTCCTCTCACTGGTTATACAAACCCTGCTCAAGGATGGTGGCTGACCCCTCCTTGTCTTGCTGTTCCCTCCTGACCTGGGTCTTCCTTAAGTTATTGTTGTCACAACTACCAACAATGTGGAGGGAAAGGAAACTCCTTAGAGCTCCTCTGAGCCTTTGCACAGCCTTAGCTACAGTCAGGAAGGGCTCTATCAAAGTCAAGTTGCAGTGAAGCCCATAGCAGAGCACCTGCCCAGCACATGTGAGGCCCTGTGTTCCATTCCTGGTAACTCTTAAAAACATATAAATCAGTAAACTAGTTAATTAAAACAGGAAGCAATAGGAGAGCTTTTCTTTCTCATTAGCTACAATTCTGCATCCCCAAGTCCAATGCTATCCGCTCATTCCTCTCCTGACTCTTCCTATTGTTAAATGAGACAAAGAGAGAACAGAGGAGTCCAGTGAGTGTCTGCAACCACTGTGGTCCTTTTCTTGCCTTTTGCTTCTGAAGGCAGTTTTCAGAGCCTGTCTCTTCAGAAAGGTTTTCAGAAGTTTCTCCGTTGTTCTTCTTGAGTCAATGGATGCAGAATCCTTCTTCTGCCTTCTCTTTGCCTGTGAAAATGTACCATGTCTAGTTTTCAACTCTGGTAATGGTCTACTAAAAACATTTCATCATCTGAAATTAGGGGCAACAGTTGCTCTAGTGTTTCCTTCTCAGCGCTGTCAATAACCATCTTCAGGTTCTAGGTTGCACAGGAAACACAGAGGACTGGCCTAACTATCACCTACATATAGCATCTCAGGGAAGTTAATTAGCTTATTGTCAGTTTCTTGTCAGAATACTTCAATACCACCAAGAATATAACTTTATACAAATTATTCCAAAATCAATTTGGTACTGTTTTCAAAATGTATATGTATGTAATTCTGCCCCCCTAAATTCAAAATTATGTTAGATGAAATCCTTAGCATGTATAAAGAGATCTTCTAATAAATGTTCAGCTGAGTAGACAATTTTGCTGAGACAGTGCTCACCCGCAGAAGGCATTTTAGAGGATAGCCTGGTTCAGGGCAGTTTTGTTGTTGTTCTGAAAGTACTTTTTTGGTTTTGTTTTGTTTGTTTATTTGTTTTGTTTCTGTTATCAAGGACACTCAAATCCACTCTCAGAGAGTGACACCTCTTAAGTAGGGGCTCCACAATGAGTAATATCCCAGCCTGACAAAATGTAGAACACCTAAAGAAATACTCTAAATAAACCACATTAAAAATTCTAGTAGTTTCAGTTAATAGGTAAATTTGATCACTACATATATAATAATAGACTCTTGTGAAAGTTTTTTAAAGAGAAGCTTGGCATGGTGACACATCTTTAATCGCAGCACTAGGGGGCAGAGGCAGGTGGATATCTATGAACTCAGGGCCAGATTGACTATATATAGGGATTTCCAGGCCAGCCGGAGCTACATAGACACCCTGTCTCAAAACAAAACAAAAAAACCTTAAAGATAAATGTTTATAAACAATTGGAGGCCAGTTTGGTCTACAGAGTGAGTTCCAGGACAGACAGGGCTACACAGAGAAACCCTGTCTTGAACCATTCCACCTCCCCTCCCAAAAAAAGTACACAGGTACATTTATACATACTAAACAGGTGTCACCATTAGGAATATATATGAATACACATTTATGCATGGAATAACAATTAGGGCAGAAAAGAGGCCATGAATTTGAAGGAAATTGGGGAAGGATATATGAAAAGGTTTGGAGGAAGGAAAGAGAAGGGAAAAATGTAATTGAATTTAATATTTAAAAAATTACTAATGGTGTTGAAAGAGAAAATAAAATCAGATATTTACCAAGGTCTGTTTCTTTAGCAGTGGAGCATCACCATCAAATACAAAAATAGGACGAATACGAAAAAACAATAGTTTGCAGAGCCGGTGGAACAATGTGAGAAGATGAGCATTTTCTATTGCATTTCCATGGTGATCTCGGACTCCTTTAAGTGCTTGATTTAGCCAAATGCTAATATCTGGGAGAACCAGTAAAGGAAAACAGTTTGGAGTTTCCAACTTTATCCTCAAAATTTCAATATCCAAGATATGATCACCAAACAGAGAACATTAAACACACATCATCATATGTGTGAAGTTGAAAGACACCTGGCCATGGTAGATCTCCCCAAAGTCAGTTAACTTTTCATTGGTTCCTAACTTTCCACATACTGAACCTTAAAATCATAGGCAGATGCACCCCATGAAAAGTATAATATCAAAGACAGCTCCTTTATATAACCAATCTAAATCTAACATTTCACATGAGTCCACAAACATGTATGTGCAATGACATGAAAGCAGAAGGGGGATTATTTGGGAAGGAAGAAATGGGTAGAAGGTTGGAAGAGAGACTGGAGAAGATAGTGAGGGGGAGAAAATAGGAACAAAGCACAATGATACACGTTTGAATATGTCAAAGAAACCTACTATTTTGAATACTAACAAAGACAATTTTTTAAAGAGGATTTATAATCAAAATACCTTCTTTGAAAAGAAAGTACTCCCACCAAACCTGGAGATGGAGCAGAATACATACATAGCATGCTATACGAAAAGCCCTGGCTTCAGTTATTAGCACTGCAAAAACAAACAAGATAAGTAAGTGTGGTGACATGCAACTGTAATCCCATGACTCAAGATTGTGGGTTACAGGCCAGTCTGGACTACACAGCAAATGAGATTCTGTCTCAAAAACAAACAAAAGCAAATGTTCTGTAAGAATGTTCCTGAAGGATGACTTGAAAATTCATAGCAAAAAAAGGTTAAAAACTGTATTCCTAAGAATTTTATTTCCATGCTTTATCCTCAAGAAATCATGACAGATTTAAAATAATGCTTGAATATAACAATGAAAATACAAAAAGGTTTGAAAGCTTTGTCATGGTTAGTGCTTAAAACTCCATTATAATAAGCTGAGTTCCTAGGATAATATGTTCTTAGAAAGGGTTCAGAAACATGTCCAATGATTAAAAAGTTACAAAACGTTACTAGAGGAAAGTTAATAGGTTATAAAACTAAACAGTGTAATTCTCCCTAAAGCCCAAGTGATATGTCAAATGCAGAAAAACTGGTCAGACACTAGCCATATTAAGGGGCGGATACCTCTGATAAAACAAGTCATTGTTTCCTTCTTGTAGTTTTCTCATTTTCTCAACCATTTTCAAAGGTTTTTTTTTTTTTTTAAATGTACAGAGCTCTGTCCTAAATAGCCTGGCCAGTACCTATCTGACTGCTTGAAGACATTTCAAACTCAAACACCATCCCTTCTCCACGGAGCTGCTCATGACCCACCTCAGTCAATCGCTGTCTCACATCGGCCTGATTTCTGAATGTAAGTTCTCATATCCTCCTCATTCAACCAGTATGAGACCCTACCAGTTCTACCTTTCAGGAGCATCCAATCTTCAATATTGCAGCACTATGTTGTTATCAACAAAGTTCATGCCTAAGACCTGTGCAATCAAGCTACCAAAAACAAAACAAAACAAAAAAGAGCAAAATTTTCAGAATGTTTTAAGTTATTTAAAGATTTTGTGTTTGGCCACAGGCATTAGCTATTATAGGTACACATGGCCTGTAAAGTCCATGTTCGCCACACCTGGAAGTACACTCAGGTTGGACAATAAATCTTTTAACAAGAGCCTTTTGATGTTTCACATTGCCTTTAAGTTGACATACACAGATCCTTTAGGATCTACAAAATCTATAAATGATCTGACCTGTGCTCCCATTTCCTGCCACATTCCTAATGTTAGAAACCACTCACCTCCTTCCTGCCACCAAAGGCTTCTCCCATGCCAACTTGTATCCTAACGAGTCTCAAACTATGTGACATTTTCCCAGCCTCAGTTAACACTTCCAGATATACATCTCTATGGTGTTCCCCCTACTGTCCAGTAGGGGGAACACCAAGCCTGTGAGCAACCCTGTCTACTTAACCACTTCTGTTTGCAATACACTCCCTCCATAAGAACTAACATTTTGTAGACAGTATGTATTATTTTTTAATTGGATTTTTAAAAATTAATGTACATTGTCTATCATTCAGTACAACAAAAATTACTAACATAATTTGTGTACTAGGGCATTATCTATTGTCTTAGTTAGGGTTTCTACTGCTGTGATAAAACACCATGAGCAAACACAAATTGGGGAGGAATTTATTTGGTTTATGCTACCACATCACAGTCTAGTACTGAGGAAAGTTAGGGCAGTAATTCACACAGGGCAGGAACCTGGAAGCAGAAGCTTATGCAGAGGACATGGAAGGGTGCTGCTTAGTGGATTGCTCCTCATGGTTTGTTCAGCATGCTTTCTTATGGAACCCAAGACCTCCAGCCCAAGGATGGCACTACCCTAATGGACTGGGCCCTCCCCCATCAATCACTTAAGAAAATGCCTTCAGTCTTGCCTGATATTATGGAGGTATTTTCTCAATTGAAGTTCCCTCCCCTCAGGTGATTCTAGATGACTCTTACGCCAAGTTGATATTAAAAAGTAAAAGATATTTTTGTATATTTACCCCTATATACTAGAATGCTCCCATGTGAAAAGCGTATCCAAGACCCTAGAGGGGTCTTGGATCAAACAATACATTTGTGAACAAGACAGATACACCCCCTATGTCTGAGATGCACATATTCTAAAAGGAAGCTAGACATTAAAAAAAATTGGCATATTCATTAAGTGACAAGAAATAATAGGACAGAAGTATGATTGTGGGTTTGGCACTTTAATTACAGAAGGCCCATGTCAGAAACAGGGCATGCATAAACAAGAGGTTCAGGGAGAAACCTGAGGAGAAAAAGAGCAGCAGAAAAAGTATGCCTAGGGCAGAAGCCACTTCTACATAAGGTCTGTGTAGCTGGGGTGGGGGCGGGGGTTCATGGAAGGTGATATGCAATATAAACATCTGAGCAATTTCCAGAATGACTTAAGACCTTAGAAGACATGTGAAGAATCAACTGCAAGGAAAGTTGATGGGGAGATGTTAAAGCATTCTAAATGCTAATTAATTGGTCCTGCTTGCTGTCTGTTACTTATATTGTCTCTGATTGGTTAAATAAATGCTGAGGCCTGAAATTAGGCAAAGACAGAGGTAGGCAGGACTTGGGTGTGCAGGCTTCAGAGACTGAAAGCATCATGGGAAGAAGCCGCCAAGACAAGAAGCCAAGAGCAGGAAGGAGGACACATGCCATGGGTTAGAGAAAAGAATGTCATTCCATGTGGCTAGGAACACTGGCATAGTGTGGAGAATAGCAGTCCAGGAGACGTTTGTATATATGGGGTCATATTTGGGAAACAGAATTAAGAGCTAGCTTAGATGGGCTAAGATTGCACAATTCAGGCCAAGGCTTGATAAAATCCATGTGGTTTCTGTGTGCTCATTTATAATGGCAGGTTAGGGATTAACACTGCCTACCAATTAAATATAATATAAATACTAGTAAATAATTTAATTAGCTAATTTTTTACAGAAGTAGTTTTAAGAATGTTAAAACAAGCCGGGCGTGGTGGCACATACTTTTAATCCCAGCACTTGGGTGGCCGAGGGAGGTGGATCACTGTGTGTTAGAGGACAGCCTGGTCTACAAAAAGAATCCAGGACAGCCAGGGCTGTTACACAGAGAAACCCTGTCTCAAAAAAAACAAAAAAACAAAAAAACAAAAAAGAATGTTAAAACAGCCCACATGAAAGGAGATCATACGGATAGCATGTCTCAGACACAAGTGATCAGGTCTAGCATCCATCTCAGAGGAATTGTCCCATGAGTCTCAGTTCTGTATTGCCCAAACAAATGCTCCTGTGTGGTCCATTTCTGCGTGGTAAACTGCCATACAGGGCTAAAGAAGTTTCTACACAACCTATCACTTTTGACTTTAGAATGGAGAAAACCTAATTTTAGAATTAAGAAAGCTCTTAACTCTGCTATCTATGAGTCTAGGATCTACAGCTTCTGAGAAAAGATTAAACCCCATATTCCTGAAACACTAAATCACACTGAAGTATCCTTTTCACATTTAAACTAATCATGGCTTACCACTTCTCAAGGAAGATTGAAAGTTCCAACATGAAATTCTTAGTAAAATAAATAAATAAAATCAGACAGGCTGAAAGTATTTATACAAGTTGGTTTGTAAAGGTTCAACACACATGGGACAAAATTAAATTCTCCAAGTGCTAGAAAAGTTACATCTGATGCAAAGTCAAAACATGACTTAGAGTTGAAACTCAAAGACCCAATAACATTTGAGAACAAAAGGGAATTTTCCTTAGTCCTGGAGCTGGAGACTGAAGATTTAGCCATATTGGTATGTGTTCAGTGTGGGTATTATCTCCCTAATACAGGTAATGCATTAACAGATGTTTAGGTCTGTAATGAATAAAAAAAACTGAACTGTTATCTTATTTTTTTGACACAGATATAAACTGTTTAAATAAGACACTCAGATATTCACATGGACTAAAACTCAAACAGTTTACTGGAAAATTACAAATATAAATTACAAACCTGAGGTAATCATGGATGATATATTAGCAAAGAGTAAAACCTAAATTTCAGATATCAGAATTCTCATAATGAAATACAGAAAATTAAATTGCAGAAGAAACCAGATTATTACATGATACAAGTGACTGCATGCAGAATCCTTCATAATTTTCTTTAAAGGACCCAATATTTCAGAAAAGCTTAATAACATCATAAAAATAACTTCACACCCTAAACAGGACTCAGCCATTTACAGAGAATCTACATGGCCTACTTTTTCTCTGACATCCTGAATGTTGAAATGCTTAATTTCCTAATCCTTTATAGGGACTGGAAGAGAAAATAACTTAACTCCATCTCAAAGATGGAGATGGAACTCTAGGGTCTCATACACCCTAAGAAAGTGCTCTACCAGTACTAAGCTGAAATCCTTTGATGAGAATTTTAAAATCCCCTCACTGAAAATTCTGTCATTCACTAATAATTCAGAAATTCTTAAACTGTACTGACAACAAAAAACCACCAGAGTATGTCTTCAAAGCTCTTCAGGTCACCAACTTGCTTTGACCTGTGTAAAAACTAATAATACAAATTTTTAATTTTTGTCATTGTTCTACTTGGCATAAAACGTGATTTTTCCAAAAGTATAAGTTCTCCATTAATTATAAGCTGGGTACACAGTGAAAAAACTGACTCATATATGGCCTCTTCACTGTACAGAATGACATGGCATGCTCCCACTTCACACACGAACAGCCATTATTTACAGTTCTAGTTCTCATTAAGAATACGGTGTAAAGATACCTCCAGCTTCTGATGAAAAAGGCATTGTAAGCCGGGCGTGGTGGTGCACGCCTTTAAGGGAGGCAGATGCAGATCTCTGTGAATTCAAGGCTACCCTGGTCTACAGAGTGAATCCAGGAAAGTCAGAGATACACAGAGAAACCTTGTCTCGAACCACTGCCCCCCCCCCCCAAAAAAAAGGCATTGTAAAAGGGGTCGTAAAACAGACAAATGAAAACAAAACTGACTCACAATAACTTCTCATATTTACAGTACCACAGAGCCCGACCCTATTTCCCATTTTATCATTTAAATCTCTTTAGTTATCCTGGACAACTGTGCAGCCACTCCGCAGTGAGAAATAAAACACGGGGGACACAAAGTGCCCCTAAATGGGGAAAGCAGGGCTGCAAGTTGGATAGGCGGACACCTAAGCAACTCCGGCATGGGTCCCCCCACGAAGCCTAGTCACCGTGCAGACGCTGGCCCCGCCCGGGTTAAGGATACCCACAGCCAGCACCTTGCCCTCCAGCGCCTCCGGGCTGACCCGGCGGCCGGAGCATTCCAGCAATTTCCACAGCCCCTGGACTCCCATGAAGCAGGCGCACCCAGCCGGCCACACCAGGCCCTTGCTTCAAGTTAGGTAAGAGGACGCGCCAGCCGCGAACAGACAGTGACGCTCCCCTCTCGCGAGCCCAGCGCTCTCCAGCAAGAATCCGCGTCTACAAAACACTGCGGCGAAGCACTTCCGTGGCGGACCCGGCCTCCTGGAGGAAAGGCGGAGTTTAAACATGGCGGCGGTGGGAGGACCGGGAATCCTTCAGCCTACACGTTGGCATGCCTAAAACAAACTGAGAAACAGCGCTGACGACGCTAGCAGCCAAACTTTCCTCCTGTTGTGATTGACTTTTCCTACGGACCACACGAACTGAAACCTCCAGGCTTCCAGGTGAATGCGAGGTTTTGGAGTCCCGCGTTGACCCTTGACGTGTAAATCCCGCGCCGAGCAATCCGGAAGTCAATGCAGAGTTGTAACCCAATTTTCGTTTAGTGCTTCTGTTTGGCTGGCTGTTAGACGTAGAAAACTTTGGCTTTCTTAGGGAAGTTCCCTTTGTGCGTTTTCAATATCGGTCTCCCCATTGCCCCTCCAGTTTTGCAGATTTGATGCCAAGGATTGGGTTAGACGAAAAAAGAACAGAAAGATGAATATTTCCCTGATTTTTTTTTTTTTTTCGAGACAGGGTTTCTCTGTGTAACAGCTCTGGCTGTCCTGGACTCGCTTTGTAGACCAGGCTGGCCTCGAACTCACAATGATCCACTTGCCTCTGCCTCCCAAGTGCTGGGATTAAAGGCGTGCGCCACCACACCCGGCTCTTCCCTGATGTTTTTAAAGGTAAATATTTGCACGACAACATGCAGTAACTAGGTGGCAGCACAACGCAGTGCTTAGCCTTGAATTTCCTCCAGCATCTGAACTTCGAATTCCACAGTTGTGGTGAGAAATGAATTTTAGCATAGTAGGTCCAGGAAAGGCCCGATACTCATGCTAAATCAAATTCAGCCCTAAGCCTTACTATGGTGGTTAGTTAGCTCTGCGGAGATCACTTGTATTCAGAATTTTGTTCCATCATCCGTAAACAGGACAAAAGAACAATCTTTTACTGAGCAGAGTTTGTGTGCAAAGCACTTAGCATACAGTTGTTCAAATTTGATGTACAGTATTGGAATTACATTCAAACCTAGTAAAAAGACTGATATGAAATAATAGACAAACGTGGTGTCATAAACATCTGGGAGTTAGCCGGGGATATCACATGGCCTTGTCTAAGAAAAAAAAAAAGAGGTATAGAAGTAGATAATTTCTTAAAACTATCATTTGCAGCAGAAGTCTATCAGAAATCAAGTTTTAGAAAAAAAATCTCTGTCCAAACAGATAGTTTACAGTAGCTATGCTTACTTGTCTTAGTCTCAGCTTATTTTCCATTGGGCATAAGTCTTACAAGTGCTTTTAGCATTTCCTCAAGGTGTAAAATTATGGATTTTTCATTTCAGTAGTTATATTTTACTGAGGGCAACATAATTGCCTGTTTAGTTTTTACAGCTTCCAGCAGTAGACTATAAATTTGTTGAAATCGGTATCAGTCTTGATAACTGATAAATTAAACCCCTTTCTTGTGTCTCAATTTTAAAAAAGGAAAGGAGAGGAAAGAAAAGAAGATAACAAGGTAGTACATGGCAGAAGTTCATAAATGTTGCTTAAATAACCTCTCAAGTCTCCTGTCTGATGTTCTCCAGGGCATTTTGCATCCTTTGGATTTGGATTAGAGGTCAGGCAGATATTACTTAAGATCTTATCTGGACCATGGAATTTCTCATGTATTCAAGTCAGAATTCATGTTGAATTCAAAATTCCCATGTTGAATACATAATTCCAAGTACTTCAGAATGTGTCTGTACCCAAAGTGATTTTTAGAAAGTGATTCTCATAACAATAAGGCCATTAGGGGCCTAAGGGCACAGGAACCAGAACTTAGCAAAACCATTTCTGTGTCTAACATAGTCATGATCAGTGATAGATCACAAACATGCAGATATGTTTAAGTCCATGGATTTGATTCCTGTCTCTCCATAGGTACACACAGAGAGACTATCAGAGTATTAGAGTAACTTCTAATCCAGTAAAACTGCTATCCTTATAAAAAGAGAGTTGGAACACAAACTACAAGGGTGCCCACAAATAAAGGAAAGGCCTTGGGAGGACAAAATGGGGTGAGCATCTGCAACTCTAAGAGATAAGAAACCAAACTTGCCAAGACCTTGTCTTGGTATACAGAACTGTGAGGAAACAAACAAACAAACAAAAGGCTTGTTTTTAGGCAACCCAGGTATTTTATTGTGAAAACAATATTTCTATAATCCAATGAAGTAAGATGCTTCACCAGTGAAAGCCTCAGTTTTAGCTGGCACATGTCAATATCACCAACTTCTCAGGGCTGTGCTGAGTTTTCACATGAAAACACTAAGTAAGTAATGAAATTAAGATCAGAGTTTTTGTTATGTTTTTATTTTTAAGTGGAAGACTGACAGAGTAGAAATGCTAAGAATAAAACTGAGTTAAATGTCATAGATCCTGGAGCAGTTGCCTACGCTCATCCCATGTCTGAAATAAAGCATCTTGGGAAACATTACAGTTGCTACACCAGCTTGATATGATGGGATATATCCCTGAAAGTAACAGTGGCAAAGGAATAGTTACAGGATTTTTTAAATTTCTGAAAGCTGGATAAAAACAAATAGCCAGTGTGCCTATTTGAGTATTAGGCATGCTTTTAAACCCAGAGCAGTATGTTTTGAATATGAAATGCTTTTGAAAGAATAGCAGCCAAGGAGTGTATATTTGACATATATTTGCTTTTTTCAAAGTTTAACAAGCTTTATAAACTAATCAAGAACACATTTTCAAACTATTAATTATAGCAAGCATTTAAATAGCTTTCCTGTCCTTCAACCAATATTCTAAATAATATATCATTAGCATATCTGTTCTTGGAAACCACTCCCAAAGAGGACATAATCTTATAGGAGACACAACTAGTAATTTCAAAGCCAATCAGTATCCTTAATTAGAATATCTATGAAGATTTCTACGAAGGATTGACTAACAAATGAAATAGGACAGGAGTATTACTAGTTTTCAAAAGGAAGTATGCAGAAACTATTACCTACATACTCTGAAAAGAACTCTCCCACTGAATTCAAACATTCTGTGCTCTAAGTAACTTTTGAATTTGTAAGCTGAAGTTTTAAGTGATCATGTCAGTGTTTTTATAAAGCATATGATTAGTATGCAGGAAATAAACTCATCCTGCTTTCCCAGCTGTCACTTTGTTCTTAAGGTTTATATTTTCTTTTGAATTTGTATTCTTTCCTCTTAGCTCTTCAAACCTATTTCTTTGAAATATCCTATTGAACTATTAAAAAACAGGTTATATTGAAAACACAGTTGATCCACAAAAATTACAAGCTCCTCGTTTTGTTCAAACTAGTATAAGAAATTTCCCATATTCTGTTATGAAGCATTAGAGAATTAGTGTCCAAGTATTTGAGAAATAGCAAGCATGGAGTAGAAGTCATTGACCTTTCACATTGTTTCATTGATTATAAAATTTTCAAGAAGTTTCTTGTAACACTAATTACATGGAATTGACAAATTATCATATGCTTTACCCAGTTATAAGCATGCACCCTAACTAAAACATAGACATTAATATTCACATGATCAAAAGTAGAAAACAAAACTTTATTTGATGAAAACATTTTAAAAGTTCCAGTATGACGTAACAAAATCAACTACAAATCTTTCAGTCCTTTACATTTCAAGCTTAATACTTTCTTCAGAAATAGGACCATTTTATATATCCTTTTCTGTAGGCTAAACATGTATAAGTGGATAAATGGATATAAAATTTAAGAGGAAAAAAATGAAAATTAAAAAAAAAAATCCAAAACCTCCCTTTGAGGCGTATTGCAATATGGTTCCAACATACTCAGCACCTTGTAATTACCAAGTTACTGATTTGAATCCTGTAATGAGCCTATTACATGAAAGAACATCATAGAAGTTTGAGTCACAAGTTGGCAGCAAAAGAAAAACAGTAGCTGCTAAAGAAGAGCTCAAGTATTGAAGGCACACTTCTGAAATACACACTTCAAACAACTAATTGTTTGGCTATTTCACAAAAGGAAACAGCTCAGAGTTGAGAGTAGAGAGTTGTCCTCAGTGTGAGCTGCATATGCCAAGATATCTTCAGCACTGTTGTTAACACATGACTCCATGAAAAGATCAATCAAATATCAGATCTTACTGGACATATTAACAAGGACATAGAAACTCTGGATTTCAAGTGCTCTGCAACTATATCCCTAAAAAAAAGGCTTGTGCTAGACCTTCAGACATGGTTCAAGACCTATTCCTCTTGTAACTATTTCACAACCATGTACCAAGTCAAGAGTATCAGAATCAATGCCCTATGTCACCCATCTGCACCTATAGAAAATGTCAGTTTCTTGAGTATTCTGCTTCTTTGTTGAGAATGCAAAGAGGTGAGGTGGATCCTGCTAGCACTGAAAAAACAACTAGAATAGCAAGATAATTTTAAATGAGCTTGAACTGTGAGCAAAAACTAGAACTTGAAAGCCCCCATTTTTTTAAGGGCAGATGATGCCTTGCAAATTTGTCTCAGGGAACAAAGTATCTATAATAAATGACAAGGGATCAAGTTTCACTAAATCACATACTTACGTAGTTCAAGTTTGGATGCTGTTAAATGCATTTGTGTTTTTTCTTTGAAAGCAGTTGTGACTTTATTGGATTTTGTGAAACCCTTTGTCCAGATTGCTTATCTACTTTTAACTTTTAAAGGCTAGTAATCTGTGTTTGCCTGCCTGCATATTTGAAGTCACCCATTGTAATCCTATGTAGACTTGTTTACTGGAAAACTACTTTGTACCACAGATCTGTTCCTATTGTTAGAGTTAATAAAACCATCTGATGTCCTAATGCAGTCCTGTACATAACAGCTGTGTGGGCGACACCAGTTTCTGGCATTGTCAGTCATTGCCATTGTAATCACTGTAGCTGTGGTAACCACTGTTCCTTCTCTCGTGGATGCTTGACATCTTCTTCCATGAGGAGTCCTGGTGGAAACTAGCACTAAAGGATCTTCCCAGACGTCCATGCTGCTTCTTAGAGATATTGTCCTCACTCTCAGATTTGGCAATTCCCTGGACATGTGTGGGAGGTTGTGATTCTTGTGTAATGGTTCCAAATGGAAAGTTCCAAAAGCCAAATCTTTGCCAACTGAGTCTCTGAAACGCTATGATGCAATGCAAATTTCCTCCAACCTGAGAAGGAAAAAAAAAGATGAAGACAATAAATAGAAAATAATTTTATAAGTGTGTGGAGTCTTTACTGACTCCCTTGGAGTGATGGTGTTGCTCTTTCACACATTTGAAAACAGCACTTTTCTATTCCGCCCTCATCAGAGCACACTGACATGCTCACTTTCCCTGACAGCTGCCTTTACAATATAACGAAGCCCTTAGGAACCAGAGTGCTCCTGTCCCACACGTCTCTCCATAGCCTTGACTCAGCATACTCGTGGCCTCATATAACCAACTCACACACTAAGGCCATGCTTTTCCTTTTCTATGTGTATGGTCTCTCTCTTGCCTTCTACCATTGCTCCAGTACTGGGTGTCATTTCCTTATGACTATCCTTGGCTAGGAGTAAACCTGGGTCCTTAAAATAAATCATACTTTTCTGACTATGGTAGTTTTAACTTGGTTTCTGTAATTTACCACATTAAGAGTATTAATAAAACACTGCATTTTGGTCATTTGGGAAGTGGCTTCCAATGGAGTAATGCTCTTACCTTCTTTGTTTTCCGGAACTGTAGTCCCCTCTCTAGATGTCGGATATCTAAAAATTCTGGATTTTGAGTGTTTAGATCAGTGACAATATCTGCCCATCTACAGTAACAAAAAGGACAATTTTCTTTAGGTCCAAAGTACCACTGTAATAAAGCTTTTTCTAAGAGCAAGCTGCCACAAAATATCACAGCAGTAATTGGTGATTATTCTCTTACATCAGCATTGTTCCATTAACTAGCCTTTACAATCTTCTTTTGTGTGTGTGTGAGAAAACTGTAGTTATCCAATTACTGTCAATGTTCTCAGTTTAATTGGTTCCTCCTATATGTCAACATATTGGATAATGTCTTACAGGCTAAAGCAGTGGCACAGCACACTTTCTATTATAAATTAAGTCAATTTTTTTTTAGGTGGGGCACGTGGAGTTGGATTTTATATGTTGCATAAGCTGGCCTTGAAACCCTTGGTTCACAGGATCCTTTTGCCTCATTTACCAATGTTCCACTATGTGTTTGGCTAAATTTCTGACACAACTGAAAAATAACATGTTGATGGAATAAGCAAAATAGTTGTGGAAAAAAATCAAAGAAAGTTTTATATAATGATAAGTGAATTTGGTAGAGATATGAAAATCAAGGTCTATATAGGAAAATCAGACAGTTTTTCTTAATATTACCAGCAATAACTTAAAATGAATATTTTAAAGCTATTTACAACAGGAAGAGCTATTTAAAGGACATGTGTGAATTTATATTGAACTACTGCTAAAGGAAATCAATGTTCTGATTATGTGGTGATACAGCCCTTAATGTTAGCTTGTAAGATTCCACATCATGTCAATTCTCCTTAAATTACACCATGAATTCTAGAAATTTTATCAGTCTGTATGTATGCATAAATGATAGAAAAAGCAAAGGTGGCATGGAGACAGGGAGGTGGGGGAGAGAAAAAGAGCAGACAGAGAGGGAGAGGGTGGGAGGGTAGGCAGGCAGATGCACATACCATTGTATATGTGTGGAGTTTGGAAGATAACTATCAACAGTTGGTTCTCTCCTTCCATCATATGGATTCCAGGGATCAAACTGAGATCATTAAGCCTGCATGCAAACATCTGTACCTACTAAGCCACCTCACTAGTCCTAAAGATTTTTTTCTTTTCATTTCTTGAGACAGTTTCTCTGTGTAGCCTTGGCTACCATGCAACTTGCTCTGTAGACTAGGCTGCCCTTGAACTCATAGAGATCCACCTGCCTATGTCTTCCAAGGGCTGAGATTAAAGGCATGCACCACTACCACCACCAGGCAAGACTTTATTTTAATCAAATATGCATCAGGATTTTTAGCAGAAATGAGTCAATTCTAAAATTTTTTTAGAGGAAAAAAATTCTTAATATGTTACTTAAATGGAAAAGCAGACAAAAAAAGGATAGAATTTCATTTTCATAGAATTCCAAAACATGAAAAATACATCTGTGGTGATGGGAGGCAGAACTAGCTGGCTGTTGAGCTGCAGAGAAATAGAGCTTAGCAGAACATTCTGTGGCAAGGCTTCACTGTGACTAGGTGGTGACCACACAGGCGTGCACATTTATCTACATGCATCAGCAACAAAAACATACCTTTTACAGTGAATGGCAGGATGTTTTCTACTTGACTCTCCAATTAAAATCCAATATTCTACTTCTTGTGGTGAGAGAGGGCCTCTACTAAACAGAAAATACATTCACAGTCAGCTTGATAAATAGCATTCACTCCCCACACTATGTTGTTCCAAGTAAAATACACTGAAACTCAAAAATGTCTTGGTTACTCTAGAATGGAAAACAGCATTTATGTTTGGGCCATTCAAGAAATCTTTGAATTAATGGAAATTCTAATTCAAGTCTGGAAAGAAACCTGGAGATGTGCATAATGCTTAAGAAAAATTTAAGTGGTTCACCACAGGCATTCACTGGTGAGGAAGCCCAACTATTAAAGGAACAGAGCCATAGAAGTCAAAGCATGTTTTACATTTGTTAGGTACCTGAAGAAAAGTAAAGGAATAGGTTGGAAGCAAAAAAGAAGTGCAACAGTGCCCCTCCCTCCAGAAAGTGGACAGAACATGTCAGGAGTGGGAGAGAAGGGCCATTTTCTTCTTACTCCTCATACACAAGCAGTCTTCAGCCTCCTGCCTCCAACCTCTGCTCACCTGGCTCCAGTTGCCTGAGGCACCACATCCAAGGGCCTTTGAGAGGGACTTCAGGGACCCATGGCCTCCAGGACATAAACACCCTCCTATCCTAAAGGCCAAGCCATGTTCTTCAGCCAGACGGTGGGTCCTCACTGGAGAGATAACTTCCAAGGGCCACCCAATATTTTCACCACCCTCACCCTACCCCATCAAACCAAGTGTGACTCAACCATGAAAATCAGTGGGGCAAGACAGTCATTCATGGCTTTGATTTTCACCTGTTCTTAACAATAATTTCTGCTTTCAGGTCCCTCATAAAGGAACTTAGTAAGAAGAAACAGTAACATTCAAACTCTGCACCCTTGGTTTTGAACACATATCTCTCAAAGAGACAGAATGTCATATGTGTGAAACATGTTGTTCAAGAAAGAGAAACCAGATTAAGAAAAGGAAGAGGACATATAACCATGAAGTTTAGAGATAAAACTTGTCCTGAGTTTCCTTGTAGAGAAACCCTAAAAATCCTTTGCTCTTCACTATGAGCACAGAAGGTGCTTTTAAATGTACTCAATTGTACATGTATGTATGTACATGAGCATATAGGACAATGGAGAGGTCACTGGGCATAGCATGCGAAGGCCCCTGCATCTGTGTATAATAGCTATAAAAGTGGTACTTCAGATGGTTTTCTCTTACAATGACTGAGCAACAGCTTTTCAGTGAATCAGTACTGCAATAAATTTGCACAATCGGTGTGACAAAACATTACCAAGCTTTCTAATTTCTATGAGACTAGAATCTGTTTAATTCCAAAAAACACTTTGAACAACACATTTTTCTAGTGAAGTGGCCTTATCAAGTATGGAAATGCTTACCTGAATGCTTTATTAGCTTTAACAGGGGTTGCTTCAAACCCAATTGGACAAAAATAATGATTTTGGCAATGATAGATATAAGCCAATGACTCGTCTTTCAATCCTCGGGTCAACTTCGACAAGGCCCCTGGAGCTACAAAGACAAAACCAGACAAACTGAAAACCACAAAGAAAACTCTACATTTTACACAGAGGACTAGTTAAGAACAGGAAAGCAGAAAAGACACAATTTGTAATACACTGACATTCTGAATTTCAGCGAGATGCTACCAATGTGGGAAAAATATGAATGAATTTACTTTTAGTTTTATATAAACTCAGTAGCAAAACAAGTGAAACATGTCCTTGCTTACCAGTACTTTCTAAGAATATACCAAGTTGTCTAAGAAATTTGATGAATGTGTAAAACCTAGTAATTGTCTGTACACAATCATGGTCTTAACTTTTCTAGTTGTGGACATCTGTAACTACCAGTTTCTGTATGACCATAGCCTCGTGCAGCACACCAGTCACACAATACCACACACATACCTGCCACACAGTAACACACACCTGACATACAATAACACACACACACCACATGACACACATACCTGTCATACAGTAACACATACACCTGACACACAATAATACCCACACCACACAATAACACACACACTGTCACACAGTAACACACATACCAGACACACAGTGACACACACACCTACCATGAAATAACTCACACACGACACACAATAACACACACACCTACCACAAAATAACTTACACACATGACACTCAATAACACACATACATACCATACCAATAACACACACACAAACCTGCCACAAACACACACCTACCACATAATAACACATTCTTACCACACAATAACACAAATTATCATTGTGTTGGCTCATTTCATGTCAATCTGACACAAGCTATAATCATCTGAATGAAGAGAACTTTGATTTAGAAAATGCCTCCATATGATTTGTCTGTAGGTAAGCCTATGGAGCATTTTCTTAATTAGTGATTGATATGGGAGGAGTCAGTACATTGTTGATGGTGCCATCCCTGGGCTGGTGGTTCTGGATTCTATTAAAAAGCAGTATGAGCAAGCCAGGGGGAACAGGACAGTAAGCAGCACTCCTCTATGGCTTCTACATCAGTTCCTGCCTCCAGCTTCCTGCCCTTTTTGAGTTCCTGCCTTGGCTTCCCTCCATGGACTGTGATTCGGGACATATCAGCCAAATGCCTCCTTAAGTTGCTCTGGTCATGGTTTTCATCAGCAATAGGAACTCTGAGACAATTGTCTTTCTATACATATCACACAGATCAAAGACAGCTCTGTAGTCAGGCAGGAGCCTAACTGTTTGTCCTCATCTGTTACCCATCACTGTAATAGTTGTCAAGTGATTTCCAAAGCATTAGCATAAGAAACAAGTTTTTATCAGCACTCAAAGCCATTAACTGAGGTTTCATTAACTTGTATTCCTGGAAGAAATTAAATTATTCATTAACAAGCAGCCCATTAAAATTGGAAAACCTAAAAAGAGCAAGCTGAAAGCCTACATGGTCCGTTTACAGAGATGGACTTTCTGGCCATTGAAACAGCTGGCGGCCCCCAAGATATGGGAGTCAGTGTCTACAGCAGCTCCATGGAGGCATCCTGACTGCCCCATGAGAGGCTGGGAGTGGGGGCTCTGCCTGTGCATGTGTTAATGCTTCTGGCTGAAGTTAGGCTGAAGTTCCATCAAAACAGTCTACACAGATTTTCACTTCCAGGAAGATCAGCACTAATAGGGAGTCCTTTCTACTAAAATCTCTATTTTACAAAGACTAGTAATGATTCCATTCCATAGGTTGAGCGGTATTCCCTCACACTTTAAAACCTGACCCCTTTGGCAGATTAGATCAAGGGCCTTTATAAATAAATTCAGTATAGTCTTTCATTTCCATAAATGAAGATGATTGTAAATAGCTTCCAGATAGTGAATTAAGATAAAATGTGTAACGTTACTCTTTGTATACTCAAACATTGTAGATGTCTATAACCACCATTGCTTTTGAAAAACTCCTGAAATGTTTTTTTTTTTTAAGTTTAAATTAAGCAGTGAGCTTTCCACGATAACTGAAACTATTGTTTTGCAATAAGACTTGAACTCAAAGTCTTTAGTCGTGACAGGCAAACTCTCTACCGCTGAGTGCAGTATAAATTCTGATAATTTACTGTGTTTCTTGAAATAGAGTCTTACTCTGCCTCCCAAGTACTAACCAGGCCACACCTTGCTTAATTTCTGAGATCAGAAAAGATTGGGCTCATCCAGACAGGTATGGCCACAGACAGGATCTTGCTCTGTATTCCAGGCTAGCCTGAAACACAATATGAAACCCCAGGCTGGTCTTATGTGTAGAATAACCCTGCTACCTTGGCCTCCTGAGTGCTGGGACTATAGGCATTAAGCCAACATGCCTAGCAGCCCAGGCATATTCAATAAAAGAGCTTTTTGGCAGCAGTGGTGGCACATGCCTTTAGTCCCAGCACTCAATTACAAAAGTAACACAAAATATTGTTAGTGTTGCTGCAACTACTTTAATGCTCCAGAATATATTCAGGACTCCAGGGGCAGATCAGATAGATAACAAAGTCTGCTCTCCTTGGCACTCACATAATTTTGTTTGCTGCTAACACTCCTTTACCAGGTCCTACTTTTCCAGAAGCTATGATGTGGATTCTCTTCTATGGAATAATGTTTCTAGGGTTATAAATATGATATATAGAGCATCTATACACAATTTATTTTTCTTTTCTTTTTTATTTATTTAGGTTTTTTAAGACAGGGTTTCTCTGTGTAGCCTTGGTTGTCCTAGAACTCACTCTGTAGACTAGGCTGGCCTCGAATTCATAGAGATCTGCCTGCCTCTTCCTCCTACATGCTGGGATTAAAGGCATGAGCCACCACCACCTGGCTATGCACATGATTTCTAATAATCGGATGTTTTTTCTTGTTTCTCCAAGGTACATAACATTCTTTAGATGATTTCAAGATCAGAGAATTTATTCTTATATCAGAGTTGCTGTGGCCAAAAAAAAGTATATAAGGAGTTCTGTTCCACCCTGCCCCGTTCCTGACAAAGCTCTTAAACAGAAACCTCAGGTCTCAACTGAGCCAAATTAGAAAATGGCTGCATATCCTGCCAATGCAAAACCAAACTCCTAGTAAAGAGGCTGGGTATAATTTCTTTGGCAAGACTTGAGTGTAGTCTTACTGGAGTCCAGTATGAGTGGCTGGCCTTGCAGGACTGTGGTTGGGAACCAAGATTTTGTATCTCTAACAAGCTACTGGGTGATCCATCCAGAGACAGTATTTTGAGAGCAGCTAGTTTTGAGTAAGTGAAGATTTTAATTTAATTCCTGAGTACCTACGTAGTAACTCTATCAGATATCATATGGAAACAAAACAAGTTCTAGCATGGAAGATGAAACAGCTATTGTTAAGACGTAAAACTACAGTGCCACTAAAGGGTTTAGAAGTCAGGGGAATCAAGAAGGGGTGGCATTCAAGATGGAACTTATGAAAAGGTGGGGTTTCACCAATCTAAACAGAGGAAAAGGCATAAGGAGATGCAAATCCACAGGGGAATACATTTGGGGACACTAAGCCACTAGTTAAGAATATAGGGTACAACAGAGAAAGCCTACACCCCCACAATTTCTGGACAAAATCAGAGAAAATATCATCTTCTAAAATAAAGGAGTACAGCATTTAATGAATAAGGATATGATATGTGACGAGAAGACAAATGTGTTGTTGAGAGAAACTAGGTTTAGAGTACATTCACCCTTTACCAGAAGACACCTAAAAAACCTAAAACCTAAATCACAAAGCAACCACTTCCATAGCTGTGCAGTGGACAGACAGGATGTGAACAGAGCTATAAGAACTAGGTTTGGAGTTGAGAGGAGTGGACAACTTCAGCTGCCAATGGGGTTCAGGCCCCACTGGTATTATAGCTCTCACCATAATACATTGTCACTCTGAGTTGGTTTAGTATGAACTTGCCCTTTTTCAGAAGACCCTTAGAGAACTCTAGAAGATCAACTGAAAATATACCTTTATATACTGAAAGTCAAGGGAAGGTTTGGAACTATGATAGGTAATCATTTTCCTTTAAGACCTCTAACCCACTTGATACCTTGCAAATACAGCAGGCACATGTGGACAGCAGTGGCAGTCTAGTCTATATTGGCTTTGCATGATATCAATACTATGTAGCTTGCTCTGTACAAAAGCCTAGGGAACTCCCAAGGAGGAAAGGACATAACCACACTGCAGGTTAAAGAAAACTATTTAATAACAACTGGAAGTATATTGGAGGTGAGGGAAACAGTATTAATGCACTGTAAACCTGAGATGTTCTCAGGGCTACAGAGAACTGATAGCTGTGGTCAAGGGAAAAGTATATGTGATATATGTAGGGGCAAAGTAGAGGCTAGTATTGTGTTAAGCAAAGTAGTGCCCACTGAAATAAAAGTAAATAAATTCCTGACCCTAAGTATGACTTTCAAGTGAAACTTGACTTTGCAACATGAGTCACTACTCTGAAGTTAACTGAATGGACAACTACTGTTGCCAACGCTTAATACAAGCTTTCAATATGATCAATCATATCTGTTGGGGAAGGTCTAATAACACTGCTTCTGATAGGCTGATTTCAATGCTGAGATCTGGTTACCACTCTTTCTGAGGCATTCTGTAGATTGGTAAATAAAAGTTGCTGATAGCCAATTAGCTGGGCAGAAAGAGTATAGGAAGGCAGGACTTCCTGAGATTAGAACAGGAACCCTGTGTTTTACACAGAGGATTAGTTCATTCCACCAGGAGACATGAAAGCAGATAGCCATGCTTGAGAATCCTGAAAGGTAATCACTGGCACATGGCAGTTTGGGATTAGGTATCCGTGTTAACTTAGAGTAGCTAATTGAGAGTCTGCCCAGCTAAGGGTTAAGCATTGAAACATTAAAAGGTCTTGGTGTATTTAATTACTGGGGAAAGGACTATGGCAGCTTATAGGCCACTAGTCCAAGCAATCCAGGGGGGTTGAACTCTGGTGAATCTCCCGCCAAGCTGCTACAGGTCTACAAGCCTAATATAGCAACTTATATTACTTAATAGAGTTTAGGTTACAGGTGGTGTAGGCCACCCTTGGTTCGGGTCTTTTTCCCCAGGATAAATCAAGCTGCAGGTTAAGGTAGGCCAGGCCCGTTGACTGATATCCTGCCAGGCTGCCCATTGCTCTGCTGGCCTAATCTTACAGTTTATACTTACTAATATCTACAACTGATAATTAAATTGCAGTTTCACATAGCTCTAAAAAATATGCATCTTATATTAACTGTTAAGTTTTATCACATCTCCACTTTTTTTTTTTTAATTCTGTGAGGACTCAGTGTCTCTGAGTTCATTACCAAACACCAGAGAGTTACTAAGTCCATGATATGCAGTTCCCAAGAACACTGAAATCCCATTGTGAAAATCAGATCTTTCTAAATAGAAAAAAAAGAAGATATGTTTTTAAGAATTTATTAAATAAGCAATACCATCTGACACAGTTTAACCATTGACTATCCTAGAAATCATTGAAAAAAGCCCATCTTAGCAACTTTTTCATTTATAAGCAAGAGTATGGGCAAGATGAGGGAGGGAAGCAGAATACCAGTGTTCTGCCCTCCTGACTGTAACTGTCCATGATGAGGGAGGGAAGCA
>CAJQZJ010032315.1:14670-37265 GCA_907164525.1 Lophiomys imhausi | reverse complement strand
GAGGGAAGCAGAATACCAATGTTCTGCCCTCCTGATGTAACTGTCCATGATGTGCATTGTAAATGGAATCAAAGAGCTACTTGGGATGGTCTCTGTGGTCACCAGACAAGACATTTCCTTTAAAAAGATGAAATACACCAAATGACAGAAGCCAATAGGTACTAGTATAGGAGATTATATGATTCTGGTGCTAAATTGTCCGGGGACATTTCAGAAATATGGTCAAGCTGCAAAGGAGAGAGGGAATTGGGGGCAGCACTGGAAGAGGAAAAAACAAAATTGGTAAAATATACTATTAAGCTTTATTTGAAGAAATCTGAAGAAACCACCAACTTCTCTTTACATAAAAAGGGAGGGGTCAGAAAGACATCCTAGGAGGTAAGGGTATCTGCTACCAAACCCTATAGCCTGTGTTTCATCCCTAAGAACCAAATGGTGAAAGGAGAGAAGCAACTCCCTCAGGTTGTCCTGTGATTACACATGAAATAAATACATGAATAAATGTAATTTTTAAAACTTGTAAAAGAAAACAGTTTATTCCACTCTACATATAAAAGACTGGGCATATGTTTAAGGAAGTTTAAACAGAAGTAAAAGAAATCAGAGGGTCCAAATGCCAAGCATTCTAATATATACTAGTCTATCAGGAAACCAGATAAGAACATTCATATCCATTTTGTACATTTGTACTCAATGTAAGAACAAGTCATGAAGAACTGGAAGAACCAGACCATTGGAAAGTAAACCAAGTCTGTTGTTCTAAAGATTTTAACATTAAAATTTCTAACAAAATTATGCTCCAAAACATAATAGACAGCACAGTTGATCAAAAAAATCTTAAAATTTCAGAATATTCACCCTAAGCCAACTCTTTGGAGCCCTTTTGGTGTTTTATTGCATTTTATTAATTAAAATTTTTATATTTTTGTACTTTACTTCAAGAATGCTGTTAAACTTGCATTGCTACCCATAGTTTCTTGATGTCCTATATTACCTCGCAGTGATCACCCATCTGTCATTCATCTACCTTTAACATCTTTGAAGTTGAGGCTAATCTCTAATCCTTATCACAAAACCCCACTGTAATAATCTTGAATAAAATCTCCCATTTGATGGAGTCAAAAAAGTTTATTCTTTAACAGTACCTTACAGCCATCCGCTCCATAAAATTCAAAGTTTATTGTGACAATTTAAAAATTGAAGTCATTAAACCATAAAAATAATTCAACTAGTATATAACAAATAATCCTTAAGATCAACCTCATTAGTATGTCTATTAAAACCAAGACTGTTTTACAATAGAGTGTTGTTACTTCATAGTTTGTTACCCTGTTTTGTATTATCATTTGTTGCCAGTCCAGCATCACAGGTCCTCAAATGCTCTCTCTCTGTTTTAAATGAATTGTGAATTTCCATGCTTTTTCCTGGAAGTTTTACTAGACATGCACACACATACATAACAAGGTCCTAAACAATACAATGTGTTATGAATGGTGTTTATAACATGCCTTAAAGTTGTAACATCTATATAGAAATAACAGAAGAGATAAAAATATTGAACTGTATACTGAAAGTGCCCTATATATTACTATCATGATTTTCCTCTTAGATAAAGAGGTATAAAAATATCAGACTGTTAAGAGTTTACTTGATTTCCCAGGAAACAATATAGCCAATTTCTGAGATATACTCAACCTGAAAACTTGGAGTCGTGTGTGTGTGTGTGTGTGTGTGTGTGTGTGTGTGTGTGTGTGTGTCTTCATTTTCACCTACCAGTTTCTCCAGCTGTTTTGTTCTTCCCATGGGGCTTATATAGAACATAAGAGCATCCTTTCACATGGAAGTGGTCATTAATTTGTCTAAACCATCTGAAAATAAGAAGATTTGCTCATAACAATAGTTTCATAACATAGACGGGCCATTGTTTTAATGGTATAGAAACCTAAACATAGCCCACACATGGCATATCTAAGGGAGCCTGGGACCCAACACTAAAATTTCTCTTACTTTCCACAAACATTACAGCATTACCACTTCACAGAATTAAAATAAAGTGTTGTCCATAGTGGCTCCATACCTCATGAGTGTTGTATTTCCAGTGAAAGGGCCAAACCTAATATCTTCAAATGGGGGTTGGAAGCCCAAAATATGTAATGCGTCTTCTTGGGTAATAGGTGGAAGACTATAAAAGAAATATTTCATTTCACAGTCCCAGTCATAGCAAATACAATCTGCTTCAGTGTTAATAATTATATAGGTTTAGCTTGCAAACAGTTTTAGGAATATTTTTCACTTATTATACTGAAAAAAATACATGCAAATATTTTAACCTGAAAGGCTTATAACAATATGCACAATTTTTCTCAGTTTATGAAAAATCTACACTCAGAGTCTTCCATTATAAAACAAATACTTTCAAATTCTTATATATTTTTTATTTTTTGGCTTCTTGAGACACAGTCTCTCTACAGATTCCTGGATGTCCTAGAACTCACTATGTAGACCCGCCTAACTTCAAACTCACAGAGATCCTCTTGCCTCTGCCTCCCGAGTTCTGGTATTAAAAGTGTGCACAACTACACTCAGTTTCCTTCAAACTACTTTCAAGGATGGAGTTTGGTGATAGCAGTAAACTGGCATACTTACTTTCCAGCTCCCATTATGCTGTATAAGAAATTCCAACAAGAAATCAATGAGGAAATACCACATGACGTCTTATATTGTGGTCGGCTTATGCAGTACCTGAGAAATCAAAGTTTCCTTCACTTGAATGAATACAACACATGCAGAACAGAAACATACATCTTACAGGCAATTTAAAATGTGACTATAATGCCAACTTTAATGCAGTGTAAATCATTATTTGTTTAAAATATTTCCTACTTATTAAACACATGAATGCATGAGTGTAAAAATCATCTATTTTATTGAGAAGAGCTACATTATGGGTAGTGGCCTATTAAAGTACATCTGATTCAAACCAAGAAAGGAATTACTGATATATAAATTCTGATACCAACTATTCAAATTTCTATGTGAATGTCCACTTGAGTGGGCACAGGATCATTTGCAACTTCAGAAATGCTGGAGAAACAAAGCAAATCACTTTCCCATCATATCAAGAGGTTCAGAGATTCTTCTACTCATACCAAAGTGTGTCCCTTTATTATATATCACATCCACATAAACCCCTGGGCAGGGAACCCTAGAACAGAACTGTCATTGAGGATTTAAAAGAAAAATACTAAATCCTCCAGAGAGAGACAGAGACAAAAAGAAAAACCTGCAGATTCTAAATTGAAACTCGTGGGCCATGCAAGCAAGCACATATATGATAATTTTTTAGAATAATCTAGAAAGTTAATTTCACCTGGAAATTATAAACAAAGGAAATACTGTTAATTTTATTAGTTATGGCAGTAATTTCTCTAAGCTACTTAAATAATTTGTTGTAAAATATGGTATCAGTCACTACCTGGAGAATTCTTCAACAAAGAACAACCATGGGAACTACTACACTGAATTTAAGTATCATCCAATGTAGCTTACCATTAGGAGGGATCACAAAATGAGACTGATAGCTAGGTAAGTCTAGGAAATGCTGCCCGAGATTAATTAGTCTACTTCCAAAATCTGAGATAAACCTGAAGTATTTAGAATACAATCTTGGAACTACAGATACTCAAAATAACTATAATTTATTAACCTACACTCAGCAAAATTAATGTCAAATTATATATTTTTAAGACTGGAAAGTAAAAATTGGCATGACCACATACCATCGTCTGAGGTCTAACACTTTCCGCTGTTTAATATCTTCAAGAGGAGAATGGTGGGGACACTCCCTCTGATATCGCCCTTTTTTATCTGAAATTTTTTTCTTGGAAATTTGTTTCTTTGGATCGCCTACAGAATAAAGGAATAAAATGGGGCAAATGCTGAGATAATGTAAGTCACTACACCAGAAGTTACAACAGAATTAGAGAAGAACTCCCATGCATTTTGAAAATGGTATTTGCAAACATCTCAAAGAGATGCCTGTACTTTCTAGAAGAGAATACTTTCCTAGAAAGAAAATAAGAAGAGAATGAAAAACAATTTGAACCACCAGAAATGTTATTTCCTATCAAGACAATATCTAAGACCAGAGCTTAGAATTGGTGAAAATAATCAATCCAAAATTCTTTAGCCACATCTACAACTTCAAGTTACCAAGAGGAAAGAATTAAACTAGACCAATTTCCTCTAAAATGATATCTATCTATAAAACAACAAAGCACACATTAACATATTCTATTACAATACTGGATCAAGCATGATGACATGCTGTCCAATAACTACAGGCCCCAGAGACCTCAAAATGAATGGATAATGAAGCATATGTTACATTATTAAAATAAAACACTGCACTAGAAACCAGAATCCAAGCCATGGTGCCCTCTGTATGAGCCCTGCCCAACACATACATATAATCTTCCCAAAGACCAGGAATGACTGCCTACTGGGGAAGGAGATAAATGGAAAGTGGATAAAAGAGGGGAAAGTAGAAGGGGGAGTTTACCTTGTTTAATTTTGTTACATTTATTTATTTCTGAACCATACTGATGTTTTATTCACTCAATAGTATACATATTAAAATAGTAATAATATCCAAGGCTGATTTTGTTAAAATGTTATTAACATTCCTTTCAGCTACATTAATATCTTTCGACATCATCTATTTCAAATTAAATAATCAAACCTCATGTGAAAATTAATTTAGGATAATGTTTTATTTTTGTGTTATCAAACACAGATTATTGTAGAAACCTGCATATAGACTCATGGCATAAGATCCATTTCAGTACCATAACCAATAACCATGTAGCTTCTCTAGCCAGCTGGGACTCAGGAGATATTGCCATACAAGGGACATCTATAAAATGTTGATGACAATGAACACTGTACAATCAAGACACAATTTCCCCTCCTATTTAGTTATTCTTTCCATTTCTTCACAGACACAGAGAACACAAAATGTTTCAGAGCTTTACAACCATTTGCAAATGTGAATTAATCTCACTGGGCTATATTTCCTAGCTGGATAAAACGAATCTCAGAGAGAAGACAGTAAAGTGACTTTCCTTGGGACTCCCTCTTCTTTCTGCCTCTTGATGACTTAATTCCCTTGGTAGTTTCTCACCACCTGAAACTTGTGAGGCTAATGAAACATCAAACTCTGTGGTCTCAGTGGGCCAAGTTTGCTCTGTTACTCTTCCCTCACTGGGCTCTGTGAATTTGCATTATTCTGCTTTTGATGTGTGTGTTGGTGTGATTCTCCCTGGTTAAATAAACATACACGTTGCAAGTAAGCAGAGATCTCCATAATGCCACAAGGAGATCTGGTTCTATAGCCATCATTTCACTGAACTTGCAGGAAGAAAGCAATGTCAAAGCAGAAGCTAGATCACAGAATACAAAAGAAGCCCCTCAAACTTCTGTTTCCTCATCACTCAATGGCAGAGACCTTTGTCCATTGCTCTGAACCATCATCTAATCCTTTCTTCCCAACCCTACCCATAATACACTCGCCCCCCTCCCCCAACAACACACACACTAACTACCTGGTATTCAGAAAAAAGGATGAGGAAAGAAAAATGAAAACTCAGAGCTGTGTACAGTGGCACACACTTGTAGTCCCAGTACTCAAAAAATTGAAGCGGGGAGATTAAAAATTATAGGCCAGGGCTGGAGAGATGGTTCAGCAGTTAAGAGCACTGGCTCCTCTTGCAGAAGACCTTGGTTCAGTTCCCAGCACCCACAAGGTGGCTCACAACCATCCATCACTCCAGTTCCAAGGGATCCATCATGCTCTTCTGGCCTCTAAGAATATCAGGCACGGACATAATGTACAGACATCATGCAGGTAAAACACCTATATGCATCAAGTAGAAATAAAATAAATAAATTTAAATAAAAAGAGCTATAGGCCAAGCTGGAGTACACAGCCAGAGTGCTGTCTCCAGAAAAAAAAAAAAAAAAAAAGACAAGGGAAGGAGAAAGGAAAGGAAGATCCACCATTGTTTTTCCTCACAGAAGCACAAGACAGGGCTGGTGAGGTGGATCATTGGTTAAGAGCACTGGCTGTTCTTCCAAAGGACCGGAGTTCAAATTCCAGCACCCACATGGCAGTTCAAAACTGTCTGTATTGGCTGGGCATGGTGATACATGCCTTTAATCCCAGCACTAGGGAGGCAGAGGCAGGCGGAACTCTGTGAGTTCAAGACCAACCTGGTCTACAGAGTGAGTTCCAGGACAGCCAGGGATGTTACACAGAGAAATGCTGTCTAGAAAACCTTTAAAAAAGAAAGAAAGAAAGAGAAAACAGAAGCACAAGAGAGAGTTCTGGGCACCAAGCACTACCAAATGAGGTAGGAAGGAACTAGAAAACAGGAAAGGTATCAAAGAAAGAGAGGCCCAAATCTTATTCTAAAACTTGGTCCACATAAGCACAGAGTAGACCCCAATCAACACAGCCAGGACTAATGGGCCCAACCAAAGAACAGAACTGTCCTTAAAAGACAGAGCTTGTAAGTTTCAGTTCGAATGTGGGGAGCAGAGGGATCAGAGAAAGAAACAGAATTGTAGAGACACACACACTCAAAGAGAGACAGACACACACACCCAGGAGAGAGACACATACAGATTCACACAAAGAGAGAGGGTCAAGGGAGGGAAAGAGGAAGAGAAAGAAGAGAAAGGGGGACCTTGCTTGCTTGCTTGCTTGTTGGGATGATATACGAGAGTAAATACAATAGTCCCAACATCCAGGACACATTCAAAAACAATATAACATGTGAAGAAACTAAGAAATGAGTCATCCTCAAGGAAAAGATAAGGCCAACTCTGACCTAACTCAGATTTTGAAATCTATAAGGAGTTTGAAGTAGATATTATAACTGTGCTAGATAATATAGATAAAGTGCTCTAGTAATAAATGAAGACACCAAGTCTCTGTGAGTGAGAAACAGAAGCTGTAAAGCAATGTAATTTCTAGATCTAAAAGTAATGAATGGAAATGGACCTACCACCAAACATCAAAAGAAATCTGGGACAACCATGTCAATATCAAAGCAGTTTTCATAACAAGAAGGTCCTGAAACACATTCCATATTAGTAACAGGACATTTTTCTCCTGATAATAAGATCTCCCTATGTGACCTGGGTTAGGGACCTGGAACTCACTGTGTATCCCAGGCTATCTTCAAACTCACGATCTTTCTGCATCAGCTTCCAGAGTTTTGGGATTATAGACAAGTGACAACATGCATGGCTAAAGGGGGTCAATTCTTGAAGAAAGCATAAAGATTACACATGTGAGTGTTCCTAGTAACAGATCTTCAAACCATACTTTTAAAATCTTAACAATGGAAAATAAAGAGTACCAGGAAGCTGTATTCCACCCAGACAACAACTGCAATGACAGGGTGCTATTTGAAACTCATGAGACTTCTGAAAGGGTGTCATATTTTAAGAAAAGACCAGAAAGGAAGTAAAACTTAATTTCAGTCAGTTTCAACATATAGTAAGGTAAATGATACTCATTCCTCAGTCCAGTGACCAGCCACTGAACATGTTAACTGGTCAATTAGAAGGCCAGGTTGGGCAAAAGGGACAAGGAGTGAAAATCAATCACTAAAGACTTTACACAGATACTAGAGGAAAAGTACACCTTCTGGCTTCCAAATGGGATGTCAAAATTATCAATAACACAATTCCATAATTATGGTTAGAAATTTTTATATCCCACTACAAATGCACAGCACAAAGCACAACCCAGCTTGCTTTAAGAGACCTGCACAGCACTATTTCTCAATCCTAAAGCAAAATATTTAAAAAAAAAAAACATTGCACATAAATACTGACACAAATAAAGCATGCCAGTCCCCTGATGACTATGCATTTACACAACAATCTCTGGATCAATTGACTTTGAAATACACAAACAGAAGTACAGAGGTTTTTATAAAACCATCAGAGTGACTGGAAGTAAAATAAAATTTCTAGTTCTATCTGGCTGTGTAACTTTGGGCAGGAGATTTATCCCATCTAAGCCTCAGTTTGTTCACCTACACAATTAGAATAGTGGCATCTACGTCATACAATCCCTGCATTACAATTAACTCAAGGAAAGTGAAAAGGCATTATTAGTATCTGAAGAGCACTCCATTGCAAGGGTAAGGCCTGCACACTCCACCCTGAGTGATGTCATCCTCTCACATTATGAGTACACAACCTATTCTATGGAGATACAGGCCTTTGTGGGTGTTTAAATTTGCCTGCTGTCCTGTTTTTAAATAGATCCTAAAAGATGATGTTTGTTTTTATTCCCAGTGATTTAGAATTTCTTTTCATATTTCTGTAATAATAATGAATATAATTCCAAATCTATGTATAAACCATTCTTATTTCTACTTCTGTCTGTATTACATATAATATATAACTCTATATAGTATACATAATATATAAATATTTAAATATACACTAAGTGTTATATTCAGAATGTTTGATTACATATTTAATCCTTATGTAATCCTCCTAAAATTTTGGTATGACAAAGAATTCTGTATTTATGGGTTCAACATTATCTAAAATTTAAAGCAATTTGAATGCTTTATGACCCTGTTCTTCTATCACCCTGTTTATATCATCAACTAATTTAAGGCAAGCATTTCTTAAGTTAGGCTTCACAAAAAACACATCAATGCCAGATCTGACTGAGAAGGAACTTTCTTGCCATCTGGAAGGTTTAGAGCTATCATTGAAAAGGAGGGAAGGAGATGACCAACAACTTTCTTTTAAAATTTGGAACAAGTAGAAAATACCATATGGAAAGAAATGTGAACAGGTCCTTGGAAACATGCATACATACATGTGAGAAATAAAATGGAATTTAAAATACGGTTTAGAAAAGAAATATTTCAAGCCGGGCGGTGGTGGCGCACGCCTTTAATCCCAGCACTTGGGAGGCAGAGGCAGGCGGATCTTTGTGAGTTCGAGGCCAGCCTGGTCTATAAAGTGAGTCCAGGACAGCCAGGGCTACACAGAGAAACCTTGTCTCGAAAAACAAAAAAAAAAAAAAAAAAAGAAAAGAAATATTTCCTCACCTAACATTCTAGATAATTGTAGCTATCCCCCCCCAAAAATATCAAGACTTTGATCAAAACAGATGTTCTTTTTGCATTCAAATTTTTCAAAACAAAATGTCTTAATATCTCCTACCTTAGAAAATATGTCCCTGCAAAACTACAAAATAACTATTAATCTAGCCGTGTCTGTAGTCTTTTCTAAGCTAATGTGTACCTATCTTCAATACTTACATTTCATTCTTTTTGATTTTCAAAGCTCCTCAAATACAAACATAATGTTAGAAGAAGTTTCCATGGACAACACAGTCAGGGACTGACTATGCTCAGGGTTACTATAAATAAATAAATGAATGAATGAATGAATAAATACTAAAAAAAAAACCCTGCAATGACAGACAAGATGGCAGCGATGCTCCTTATTCAGCAACAAAAAATATTTCATTGCAAGATTTAGCAATAGATGTCATTTGTTTTCTGATTGTTTTCACTTGTAAACTTCGTATTTCCTTCTTACCTGATTTGTGTTTCAAATTTGTAGTCATCCCATCAAATTCAGATTTATCAATTTCCCATGCAAGAGGTAGCCTGCCCAGGCTGCTGGATATGTTTTCCAAGTTATTTTCGTCATTATAGATTATCTCTGATGTACTAGTTGGGATACCAATATATCTTGAACTATTTCCACCAGAATGTGAGGTATTATCAGGAAGGCAGGAAGAGCGGGCTGGGTTGGGTGTTTTGTAGATTGAGTATGCCTGGTTAAGGAAGGCATAGTCTGAACAGATGGAGTAAATTTTTTCCCGAGTATGAGTCACTGGACAACTAGAAGGATAATGCCCATCACCTCTGTGGCCCACAGGTGCTCTTGAGGAACTTGTGCAGAAAGATTGTACAGCACCTTGTAGATCCTCTTCTGAGGACTTGTTCTCAGATTTGTGCTCACCATGTCCAGAATCAGTGGATCTTCCAGCTTCTGCAATGTTCGGCATTGAAAGCAACTGAAGATGTGTCTGTTCCTAGGAAAAAGCCACAATCCTCTCTCTGCTTTGAAAAACAACTTGGGAAAATGTTCATAGCAGTCTATAAAAGCTTGAGAGTTGACAAATGAGATCCTAAGAAAAGTCAGAGGAGAAGGCATGATGAATGGCAATAAACTTTATAATGAGTATGATTCACATACTTACACTCAATGAGTATTGATTTTATGACCAAACATCCTGAGTTCTGATCACTAACCATCTATCTTATATTAAAAATTAGCTTAGGAGATGGGGAATATGGCTTAGTTGGTTAAGTGCATGCCATGCACATATGAGGACCTGAGCTGGATCTCCTGCACCCACATTAAAAAAAAATACATACATACATGCATACATACATACATACATAAAAATGCTGGGTGTACCATAATGTCAGCTCTTGGTAGGAAGAGGCAGGAGCATCCCCAGGGCTTGCTGGCCAACAGTCTGGTCAAATCAGTGAGGTTCAGGTACAGTGAGAGACCTGTTTTAAAAAATAAAATTGAGTAATGAGGAACACACCCCATGTTGAGCTCTGACCTACACACACATGTATATGCATGCATATGCATGTGTACACAAACACACACACACAAATGCATGAACACATACACACAAAATTAGTTTAAAACAAAATATGAGAATAAAATACAAATAACCCACTTTAAAAAGGGGAAGTCACATCTGTAAAGAGATGAATAATGAGTGCATGGAAAGAAGCGCATCATCATTAGTTGCTATGGAAACACAAATCAAAACCACAATGGCTTACCAACTCACACCCACCAAGATGGCTATAACAAAAAAACACAGTCAATAGTGAGTGTTGGGAAGTATGTGGAAAATCAAATCCTTCATAAGTTTAGAAGAGATATAAAACTGAGATTTAAAGATATTAAAGATATAAAATGATTTAGTGAGTTTACAGAACAGTTTTCATACATTTCAAAACTTACCATGTAACCTGAAAATTTCCCTTCTAGATACATATAGAAAATATTAAACCATGTCCATGAATAGCAGCATTACTCACAATGTTAAAAATTAAAAACAAAGCCTAGCAACTGTCTAATGGATAAAAGTGACACAGGCATTTGGTGAACTACTACTTTGCAATAAAAAGAATTACTGATCCTGATACAATATGAATGGAAACACGCTAATGAAAGAGCCAGTAACAAAAGGAACTGATCTTTTAGGCAACCAATTTTACATTAAATCTCCAGGACAGATAAGTCTACAAAGCAGTTGCCTTAGGATGAAAGGTTCAGCATGATGAGCTTTTTCTTTGAAATAATGAAAATATTTCATATCTAACACAGGAACATAGTAAAGGTCCAATGTAAGGAATATCCTAAAAAGTCCCTAAAGTGGACATTGTATTGAGTGATTTATGGCATGTGAATTAAGTCTAAATAATATTGCCTAAAGTACTGAGCTGACCAGATGATAAAAATGTAGGGATAAAACATACATGGAGATAATGATCATGTTCAATAAGTAAAATTTACAATTTTAAAGTTACTGTCACTAACTTCTGATCAGTCTCAGAGAAAACTGGGCTTCAAGTCTAACCTGATTCTTCTGAGGCAGAAAAAAGTAAAGTTCAAAAAGCCACTGAGGACATTCAAAGAAGCTAAAGCTTTACAAACCAGCAAGTCCACATCACAGGAAACCAAATGCAGGTGCAGGGCAGGGCAAGACTGGCCTTTCCAGGTTCCACTGACTAAGCAGTGCATGAGAGACTAAACCCACCTGTGGAGGTCATTTTAACCTTTAACAATTAATATATCTTATCATTTGATTACTTTAAATATCAGAAATGAAAATAATCACAGATTATGATTTGCTTAATAACCATTATACAAGTATTGAATGGCACAAGCCTATGGCTGAGTCTCTAAGAACTAGTGTTATGATGTACAGGGCAAACAACAGCCTCTCCTGAACTTTTGTTCAGGAAAGGTCCCATACTCCATTAATGGAATTTAGGGAGACACTTCTAGGAAATGACTCCATCTGTACCCAGTAAGCTCCCCTTTCTATCAAACATGCCTTTTCCTCACAACTTCAGATGCTTTTTTCTCATCTGCAGTTAACAGCATTTCACAGGATGGATGTACATTATTGCCAAAGGTGGTATCTGCAGTGGTTTCATTTAGAATACTTTTCAGTAAGAAAGTCTTAGTGTGTCTACAGATAGTATCTGAGTTTTCTTCTTTTTCCGCATTCTTTGGTATGATGGTGATAGTGGAGGAAGACACAAAGGGAAGTACAATACATGAAGTTTGCAGACCACAATGGTCTTCTCTGAGAATGGGGTTTCTCCTATTCTCTATTTCCCACTTCCTGTCTGCAATCCTCATGTCCTTCTTTAAAAGCTATGTGGTGGAGAGGCACAAATGTGTCTGAGGTTGGGTGTGGGAGGATAACAGACAGCAGATGGTCAGCTGGGGCAGTGGACAAAGGTTATTGAGTCAGTAAATCATACGCACCCCAGGCCTTGCCCTTTGTAGATAATAACCTGCACTAACTCCACCTTGCCGTCAGTACCTTTCTCAACTTGAATAAAAATTTGACTGTGGGACCAACAATACACATCACAGTTTTATAATTTTTTGCTCATTGGAACATACAGAAAAAAAAGTGTGGGCAAAATAGAACATGGTAGCCCATTTCTGTAATCCCAGCACTTGAGGGGCAGAAACAGACTAATGCAAGATGAAGTCTTAGACTACATTGCAGATAGTTCTAAGCCAGACAGCAGTACACACTGGCAAGACCCTAGCTCAAATAACCAAAGCTAAATAAATAAAACAGGCAGGGGAAACAGGTTCATTTAAGAATGAAAGATTAAGACCGAGCATGCTCGAAGATGAGGCTGATTAAGAGTAAGCACTTGATTAATAAAACATGTAACCATCTGTTTTTGGTTTGTTTGCTTTAAGCAATGGTCACTGAACAAGAATAATCTTTGTTCTCATTTTATATTTAAAAAAATGCCATCTACTTGAAGATATATTTTATATCAGTTGTCACTGAAAACAAAAGGTATCAACATTTTCTCATTTGAATCACTTTTATGTGGATATCTCTGGAAAAAAAAAGTATATGTATAAGTTTGATGACACAAATAAAGCATACTACAGAAAAATTCTGAAGTGTCAGGAGGTATTTCACAGAAAATGAAAGCAAATGACCCAGAACCCATGCTACCATTTTTCTTCCTTCCACGCCATGACTGATCCACATCTAGGGACGCTTTGCAGTTAAACTAGGAAGGGGCTTCTGCTATGGTATCCTTAGGACCTCATTCAGAGTGTGCTTTCTTAAAATGAACCCCAAGCTTTCAAGACAGCACTAGAGAAATGACTTGTGAAAGTCATTGGAATGAACAGTTCTGTCAAACAAACATAACGTTTGCAAAGCATATAGTGATCGCCTGAGTTACATTCTTTTCAGGTTATGTGCTTTTCGTGTCTACGTGCCTACATATCACATTCAGTAGAGAACTAGATGTCTTATAAAATCTCATCAAAACAAGCCTGTTCTACAGAGTGAGTTCCAGGACAGCCAGGGCTGTTACACTGAGAAACCCTGTCTGGAAAAACCTAAAGAAAAAACAACAAAAACTTTCACATGTCAAAGAGTATAATCTATATAGAAAGTATAATCTGTATAGAGAATAATCTGTATAGAAAGCGAATCAGACACAGAGCAAAGAAGTGTTTTGCTGAGGATTGATGAGAAACGCTAAGACACCAGCCGGGTCACTCCTTTTCTATCAGCAACCTAACCTCCACCATGAGACTAGATCCGCTCTGAAAGGCCTACCTGAGAGTACCGATTCCTGCAGCACAGTGCCCTCTTGAAGCCCAGGCTCTGGAGATCCAGGAGACTTCCCACCGCCCCCTTTTTGAAGCTCCGACCCACCTTAAGGTGACAGCGGTGCATTTGGAGGAGTTACGGGAGCGCAGGGGCGTTGCCAGTGCATCAGCAGGGATCCCACTCCTGTTCAGCGGGGGCCAACCCAGACCCAGGCGTCCTCAGTCCCCACAGGCCAAGGCCAGCAAAAGCCTCCTAGGCTCATCCCAACCTGCTCCCTCACTCCTAGCCGGAAGAAAAGGTTCGCCACGAGGGGGAGCGCGCTCAGGCCTAAAGGACGCCGCTTCCAACCCGCCCAATGCGGAGGGGCAGGTGGCTCGCGGGCAGTAACAACCCCTGAGCTGGGTGCAGGAGGCCACGATGGATGAGCTGATATCACAAGGACAATGGCGAAAAAAAGAATCCCCACCTCTTGGCTTACAACCAGACCGACTTTAGCTCACCGAGCTACCTGGAGTCTGTGCTTTCCACACCCCTTACCCCGTGGAACGAGGGCAGAGCCTGCGACTCCTTTTGATCGCCCTGGTCCAGATGTAGGTATGCAGAGAGGATAGCCATTGCAGGCCGGCTGCCTAGAAGCCGCTAGCGCAGCGTGGAGACCCAGTCCTGGAGAGGGCACAGGCACCCCCAAGCCGAGCTTTATTCCGGTGATTTCTATCCTTTGCACCTCTCCCTCCTTAGAGACTCAGCTCGACCCAGATCCTTCCAGGGAGGGCCCTCAACAAGGCAGTGATGGCGCTACCGAGAGGCGGAGCGCACTGCTGTCCCCGGGCCCGGCCCCCCACTGAGGAATACCTCCGTTCCCTTTGGGTCCTCGAACTCAGGTGCTGGACCGCAACACCATGTCTGCATCCTCGCGACTCTTACCCAAGGCTCAGAGTCTTTCGTCCCTTTGAGCGCACAGGGAGCGCCAGGACCGTGACGCCGGGAGATTAGATATCATTAACAACACCTGTCTTCCTTTCATTGTTTAATATATACCTGCATTTGCAGTTGTGGTGGATACCGTTGACCAAATATATGTTGGGAAATCTTAGCTGTGACTCCAGACATGCCAGTTGTGCAACTGCAGTATTTAAGGGTTTTTAAAAGGGGCGATTCAAATAGAGAAGAAAAAAAAAGTACTGGAGGTTGGGGATGGACCCCTGGCAGGATTTCCGCTAGTCCTATAGTGGACTACATATCCCAGAGAGCTAAGAGCCTAGGACGCGTGTCCACTCTGACCCCCCACTCATCCAGTAGCAGAAGACTTTACTAAGTCTGGCCACCACACCGACCAATCATTCGCCTTCTCACCTTGACTGGACCCTGCACCGGATTCGTTCCCAAAGTGATGCTCTATTGGCAAGAGTAACACAAGTTTATCATTGTCCGGAGAAAGAAGAGCCTTCGATTCTTACCCGGCTCAGCAGAACGACTGGCATCTTTCTCCTGGACATGACAACAATCGTGTTGTGACATTCTTGGGCACAGCGGAGACTCGCGCGCTGGCCTTGCAGCCAAGCGACACTTTTTCGACCTTGGTTGCTGCTAGGGCTGGCCACCGTGCCCCTACCTACCCACTTAGCACGCTCGCATTTATCAGTGGAGCTTCCGAGACTCGGTCTTGTAAATGTTCAGCATTTCGCTAATTTCCTACTTTCTTCTGGGGACTGTGCCAGCGCTTGCCCAGACCAGCGGAGAGAGGAGGCTGAGCCCAGAGAAGAGCGAAATATGGGGACCCGGTCTAAAAGCAGACGTGGTCCTTCCCGCCCGCTATTTCTACATTCGGGCGGTGGATACCTCAGGGAAACAGTAAGTGGAGAAATCATTAAACTATTTGGATTGCTGTTTAAAATTACTGGGGTTTTGTTGTTGTTTTGTTTTTGTCCTTCATCTTTATCTGCCCGACTCCTTTCTCCCGACAGTCGTTTACATTCCAGAATTTTTGAGTGCTGTTTACATCTGATAGACAGGCTTCCCCTTCCAAATTAAATTTTCTCTGCAACTTTAGAAATAATTCCGAAATATGTATTCAACGTAGTATTAATATGTATGTGTGCATGTATGTAATATGTATTCAATATAATATTCAAAATAATATTGTTATAATGACAGCTCTTTTCTTAACTATTTAAATGGGAATCGAGGCTAAACAAATCTGTTATTTTTAAATGCTTTCCTACAAGCTGTTTTAAGAAAAATAGTACAATTGTGAAGACTAAACACTAAAAACTAAACACATCACAAATTCAGGAATATTCAGTCCAAAACACTTGTGTTGCTAATATGATAGGCCAATTATTTTTACTTTCCCCATAGCTAAATAAATTTAGAGTACTGGTATATTTATTAGTAATGATATTTTAATTACATGAATGTGGATGTGCTGGAAGAAGCCACAAGAGAGCATTGGTTCTCCTTGAGCTGGAACTGCAGGTAATTGTGAGCCTTGGGGACAATGGATAATAGGAACTGAACTAAGTCTTTTATATGACAGTAATTGGTCTTAAGCACCAAGTTATCTCCCTATCCCCAAGAATACTGAATTTTCTCTTGAGCCATTAAAATCATTTTTCAAAATAAGGGCATTCTTGAAGTACAGTTAAAAAATGGCAAATGGCCAGAGGTATTGAGCATGAATTAGTAGCAGGCTGATAGGAATATTGCTCAGTATTGGTATGCTAAATGGATTGGTAGTCTAAAAGTATCTCTGACAACTCTCTAATGAAAGTATTTTATGTTCTTCTTTATCTTTGTTCCATCATATTGGTTCCAGTACTAAAAGCCTACAAGAGAAGCAAGCAAGCACATCTTAAAAGAAGAATGGAACAGAATACTCAACCTTTACAGATTGAAAAGAATAGTGTTTATTTGTTTTTAAAAATAACCCTCATATCTCCTTGCTTCCCATAACAGGTTTATATCTTCTCCAGGTGAAAAGGTGTTCCAGGTTAAAATCTCAGCACCTGATGAGCAGTTCACCAGAGTTGGTGTTCAGGTTTTAGATCGAAAGGATGGGTCCTTCATAGTGAGATATAGAATGTATGCGAGCTACAGAAGTCTGAAGATAGAGGTTAAACACCATGGTCAACATGTCGCCAAGTCTCCTTATGTTTTAAGAGGTATTTTAAAATAAAATTTTATTATAGATATGAGTACAGAAATACATGTCATTCCATCAATAAGAATTCTATTAAAAAACTTAACATACTTTTTTCACTAAAAGGAGAAAATTAGATGTTTCTCTGATTGAAAGCTAAACTAGGAGGCCTGACAAAAGAGAGACATTATTTACATGATGATTATAATTCACTGAAGACCAAGAAACATTAGTAGAGAAGTTGCTCCCTGAAGACACATCAGTGAGAATAATCAAATTAAAAAGCTGAAGAGATGACTCACCAGTGAAAAACACATGTGCTGTTGGAAAGAACCAGAGTTTGCATCCCAGCACCCATGTCAGGTGGCTCACAGCCACTTGGAGCTCCAGCTCAAGGAAGAGATGTGTATATTCCACAGACACCTCCTTTCACATATGCTTAAACACATGCATATACACATAATTTATAATAATAAATGTTTTGCCATTAGAAAGGTTTTTAATGCATAATTTACAACAAGGTTTTATAAACCTTTTAGAACACAGTTTACAATAAGATATACCATATACATTTATGTATATAAATAATTGCTATGTATATATACACATATGAAATTGAAACAAATTCTCAAAAATTCGTGCTTACCATTATAACCATTCTCTCCTATTTTGTGTGCAAGTGTGCGTGAGCCTTAGTTTTAAAAAAGAATTATCAGGGCTGAAGAGATGACTCAGTGGTTAACACTTGCTGCTTTTCTGAAGGACCTGGGTTTGGTTCCCAGAACCCATATGGCAGTTCAAGACTGTCTGTAACTCCTATCTGACACCCTCTTCTGGCCTCCAAAGGCACTGCAGGACATACATGCAAACAATACACCTGTACACAGAAAATAAAAATTTAAATGGAAGAACAAATAAAAAATAAATAAATAAATAAATAAATAAATAAATACAAATAATCACGTTAGATAAGTAGTCATAGATAATTCTTGAATGAATGAAATAATTAAGTAACATAATCATCCCTAAGATTGCCAAGTGTGGTGGCACATGCCTTTAATCCCAGTGCTCTGAGGAGGGGCAGAAGCAAGTGACCTCTGTGAGTTTGAGGCCAGCCTAGTCTATGTTCTAAGTTCTAGGCCATCCAGGTGGCTTGAAGCAGAAAAAGAGATTAACTATTGGTTTGGTTGTCATTGCCATGCCACTGTTACAGAGAAATTCTGTGCTGTTTTCTCTCATAGGGATGAGAAGAGAACTTTGTGATACAAGGTGAACATTTTTCCCTTTCTGTGTGGAGAGAGGACCACAAGAAAATTATGGATTTTTTTAACTGTCTAAATTCTTCTCTTACATTCCACTGGGACTCCATGGTACAATCCAATCTGCAAAGCATTAAAATGTATATAAATTCCATTGTCATCTCTTATTGGAATATGAGGATATCAGAAATGAATAACACAGTGCCATTTCAGATTCTTATGTTATGCTAGTTTTATTTTTATAAATGTATAATTAATTCATTGTGGTACTAATGAGATCATAAGTTTATAGAATTACCTTTGTTTTATATTTTTCTCTTAAAAAAAAACAGAAAGAAAAACAAGGTTGGAGTCCTTTGTTTACTTCTGTTGTTACTGGCAATGGTTTACCTGTTGAGAAAAGTACTTTATAATTTTGGTTGTGAGCCTAGCCTTTAACAGTTAAGCCATCTCTCCAGCCCACACATATCCAAAGAACTTGTTTTTATAATAACCAGTAAAAATAGTAATTCATGTCACTTTTATCCTTCAGGACATATAGATTCCTTGCTTTTTTGCCAAAGTTTTGTTATTCTTTGTTAGAATTTTAAAAAATTATTTATATATATGTATGTGTGCCTATAATGGGTGTATATATGTTCACACATATGCAAGTATCACAGAGGCCAATGTGGTATCAGATCCCCCATGCCTGAAGTTAAAGGTTGTTGTAGGTCCTGAGAATGTAACTCAGTCCTCTGTCAGAGCAGCAAGCACTCTTAACTGCTAAGCCATTTCTCAAGCCCCATGATTGTTCTTAGTACAGAAATTATAAAGAGTAATGAGTTATATCTGTATAGAACATTTATTATACCCATTGACTTGATTTTCTCTTGTGCAAAATGGGCTAGAATAGAAAAATATAGGAAAAAGAGCTGTGACAAGCTGACATGATAGAAGGCTGATAGAAGTTCATGGAGCATTTGTTTATAATGATCCAGTTGTTAAGTGCAATGTTCACCACTGTTGTACTGCTGTTTGCATATGAGTAGGACCAGTTTACCATGAGAATTGTGACTGCCCTTTGGAAGACAGTGCAGCCTGGCTACTGGAGATGAACTGTCCAGAAACCATCACTCAGATTCAGGAAGATCTGGCACATTTCCCTAGTGTTGATCCTGAAAAGATTGCAGCAGAAATCCCAAAACGATTTGGACAGAGGCAAAGCCTGTGTCACTATACCTTAAAGGACAATAAGGTACAATTTGATCGAGATTTGCTTGTTTTTTTGGATTCTGTGGTGTTTTGTCCATTTGGTTGCATCTGGCTATGTTTGTTTAACATTATTCTGTGTGCATCTTTTCACAAGCCTTTCCTCAGTGGTATTTGCCAGGGCTTTTACACACATGTAGTCAATGTCAAATTTTCTTTTAGGTTTATATCAAGACTCATGGTGAGCATGTTGGCTTTAGGATTTTCATGGATGCCATACTACTTTCATTGACTAGGAAGGTTAGTATATTTTCTCTGCATTGTAATAAACAATGTCAATCTAGGTTGTATAGTTTAATTTTTCAAAACATCATTAACATTAATATCAAGTATTCTATTCTGGTGCCTTCTATATTGCTAGTCTAAATTTTTTTTCTTGGTATATGTATTAGAAATTAAGGGCTGCTAAGTATCTTAAAACAGAAGAGGATGGTTCTGGGGGCCACCTGTCCAAAATCAAAGTGTGGGAAGTGTCACACTCCTGAGATTCTGGCAGCATCCTTCCCTGCCTCTTCCTGGCTTCTGGTGGTCCTCTATTCTTGGTGCTCCCTTGTTCACAGCTTTGTCACTCTAACCTCTACCTCCTCTTACATGACCTTCTACCCTCTAGAATCTGAGTCTCTGAGTCTCCTCCTGTGCCTTTTGCTCTCCTCTCCCAAAAATGTCGATCATATTGGATTAACAGCCCCACCTCACTTTCTTGTGTGGCCTCATCCTAATTAATTACATCAGCAATGACTGATTTCCAAATAAGGTCACTTTAAGACAGTGGGGTTTAAGACTTAAGAATTGTGACTGCCCTTTGGAAGACAGTGCAGCCTGGCTACTGGAGATGAACTGTCCAGAAACTGTCACTCAGATTCAGGAAGATCTGGCACATTTCCCTACTGTTGATCCTGAAAAGATTGCAGCAGAATCCCAAAACAATTTGGACAGGGGCCAATAAAAAGCTCTTGTTATCCCCACCTTTAGGTGAGGATGCCAGATGTGGAGTTGTTTGTTAATTTGGGAGACTGGCCTTTGGAAAAAAAAGAAATCCAATTTCATTATCTTTTGAGGGAAAATAAGCCAATCTATAGTTTAAAAAAAAAAATGCCTCTGGTTCATTAACAAGAACCCAGACCTAAAGCCCCAGGTGTTGTGTTTCACACCAACAGACCCTTTCTCTCTCCACCCTCCTTTCTCTTCTTCCCGTCTCTCTCCTTGATCTTATTAGAGTCTTCTGACAGTATTAGAACAATAGAAGTTACCTTTGCCTGTTTCTTAGTTTTATGGCAGGTCTGATGGCCAACTTGGACACCGCATAAAGCAAACTGAGGGTACTTATCCACATGATCATATTCGGAATGGTTTCTGGCCATTTAACCTGGTCATTGTCATTGCCTAAAGTTGGAAAGGTTGGCCTTTTATTTGTACAGTGGCTAATTTTGTTAAATTAGCATACTGAATGATGGGTTTCATTGTGACATTTTCATATGTGTGTATCATGTGCTTACATTCACACACAGATCCTTTTTTCCATATTTTGAAGCAGTGTCTTGCCCATGCTAGCCCTGAACTCACTATGTAGCCCAGACCAGCCTTCTATTCACGATTTAGCACACCAGCATCCAACTCATGGTCATCCAACCTCAGCCTCACATCTGCTAGGATTACAGATAAGCACAATCATACCTAGTTCCAACTGCTAATTTTAACTGATAAATATATGATCATGTGCAATGCAGAGACTGTGAATAAGCTCTTTTTCCCCACCCTTAGGTGAGGATGCCAGATGTGGAGTTTTTTGTTAATTTGGGAGACTGGCCTTTGGAAAAAAAGAAATCCAATTTCAACATCCAGCCGATCTTTTCCTGGTGTGGCTCCACAGATTCCAGGGATATCGTGATGCCTACATACGATCTGACTGACTCTGTTCTAGAAACTATGGGCCGGTGAGAGATGGTTAGGGTTGACCCCGAGCCTTGGTTTGCTCTCTTTGGTGAGTTCTTTTCCATCTGCTTTCATGAATTGATGGTTTGGGAGGAACACATGTTCTGTTTTCTATCTTCTAGAGTAAGCCTGGATATGATGTCAGTCCAAGCTAACACAGGGCCTCCCTGGGAACGTAAGAACGCCACAGCTGTTTGGAGGGGCCGTGACAGCCGCAAAGAGAGACTAGAGCTGGTAAAGCTTAGCAGAAAACACCCAGAGCTCATTGATGCTGCTTTCACCAATTTCTTCTTCTTTAAACACGATGAGAGTCTATATGGGCCCATTGTGAAACACATTTCGTTTTTTGATTTCTTTAAGGTATGACGTCATCTATAGCCATTCCTTTCTGCTTTCCAATTTATGTATAAATAGTACTTTGGGAAAAAGAAACTGAAGTGGGAAAGGAAATAAGTTACAGAGGTTGGGACTGTATCACAAAACATAGTTTTGGAGATGTGGTCTGAATTTGAATTCACCACACAGCACTGATGTTGAATAGGCATTGTGAGAATTCAGAGCCTGGAAAAAGCTATATTTTTTTCCAGCTAACCTTTAAGATAAATGTGTGTTTCCTCAAATCCTTTTTTATTAGTATGTATAATAGAATAGAAATATTTCTTCCCCAAATCATAGCATCACAACAAGATATAAAACAGGTATTTGATTAGATTGTTCTATAGTAGTAAATAGACCTTAGGGATACCATTAATTCAATAATTCATATCTTGGTGTGTAACCGAACTTTTAAATTATTATTTAACACTTATTTATTACTAAATTCACTTATAACAAACACCAACAATTTCTTAACTATTAATCCTATAAATTCCTACAACCCCTTTAACCTATCAACTAAACCTATTGATAATCATAACAACTACTTTCATAACCTTTTAGAATGATACAGTCTCTGGGGCAGGTCCTTAGTCGTCAGGAACACAGTATTTGTTGTAGATTCTTTAACGCACTTAGCAGTCCTTTTTCTGGATCTCTCAGA
>CAJQZJ010032310.1:3296654-3315397 GCA_907164525.1 Lophiomys imhausi | reverse complement strand
TGTGTGTGTGTGTGTGTGTGTGTGTGTGTGTGTGTGTGTGTGTATGTGTGCTTGTGCCTGTGGACAATTTTTGGAATTTCCTTTCACCAGGTCATAAGACTTGGTGGCAAGTGTGCTTACCCTCTGAGTCATTCACTGGCCCTGAATTGTTTTAATAAACTTCCCAGGCAGCTCTACTATACTATAGTCATAGGATAACTTGCTGTGCACACTGAGCACAGTGCCCTGAGACTTTCCTAGTCTCTTTCCTTTACCCACTCATCCTGTTTCCTGGCCCCATACAAAATGAAAGCAATTAGGGCTGGAGAGATGGCTCCGGGGATAAGAGCACTTGTTGATCTTTCAGAGGATCTGTGTTTGATTCCTCCAACCACATGGTGGGAACAACCATCTATAATCTCAATTCCAGGGGGTTCAACACCTTCTTCTAACATCCATAGGCACCAGGTACATATGTGATATACAGACATGCATGCAGGCAAAACCTTCTCGTGCACAAAATTTTAATTAATTAAAAATAAGAGCAATTATGTGTCCAAATAAAAGCAAAGTCTGTTATTGGCCATGGTACTGCTTTGGATGTTAACCATGTGATGATGTTACTCCATCAGCTCTGACCTCCAGGAGGATTTGTGGCAGGATTCTCCACCCTTCCCTTACTACTTATTGAATGGTCCTTTGCTGGGTCTTCTAGGGACTCTTAGAAGAACCTCTGTAAAAAGAAAAATATAGCTAATTAAACTATTTAACCAGTATTTATTATCAGTAGTTGGTTTGGCAGTTGTTAATCTTTAAACAGCCATTATAAATAAGTACACAGATACCATGTGGATTTTAACAAGCCTTGACCTGAATTGTGCAATCCTAGCCCATCTAAGCTAGCTCTTAATTCTATTACCCAAATATGACCCCATATATACATACGTCCCCTTGGACTTCCATTCTCCACAATATGCCGATGTTCCTGGCCATGTGGAATGAGGTTCTTTTTCCTAACCCATGGCGTGTGTCTTCTTCTTCTTTCTCCTGATGCTGCCTGGAATGCCTTAATTCTCTGTCTAAAGCACAGGCTTCCTGTTCTCATCCCAGGAAGTCCCACCTTTTTTGTTTTTGCCCAATCTCAGGCCTCGGCATTTTATTTAACCAATCAGAGTCAATGAAAGTAACAGACAGCAAGGATGACCAATTAATTAACATTTAGAATGCTTAACACTACCCCAACAAACCTCTCAGACAGCCTAAGATGTGTGTAAAGAAGGCAGAAATACACATATAAAATATCTCAAGAGTGATGAGAGAACAAGTTGATAATAAATCCTGAGTCATAGCAACGGATACTAGTGGGAGAGAAGCAGAGAGAGGCGACAGTGTTGGGGAACTGGGGTGGCAGGAGCAGTTTCAAAGTAGGGGCAGTTCAGTTTGGACGATCAGTCAGGTTTCAAAAGTGTAATGGAAATTTTGTGTAGCAGGAATAGGATCAGAAGATTCACAATCTGTCTCATGCTAGCCAATGACTTAAGGATGCCATTCTTCATTGCAGGCATGCATTTCTTGAGCTGTTGAAAATAAAAATGAGGAGACAGAAACTCTAAAGGTACCTCATTTATGTTACTCTAAATTGTGTGTGACTTTCATGCTATAGTGTTAGAGACTAAAGGGAAACTGAGGCTGGGGTGTTGGTGAGAAACAGCACAGATAATGATGACTGACACCTTGAGACCCTGAAGCCCAGAGGAGTTGGTGGCACTGACTGGAATGTACGTTTGGGGTGAGGGTATAATGCAGATAGAGATAGCATTTCTGAGGGCCTGGGGCTTGGGACAGGGCAGGGCTCTGTGGTGAATTGATGGGCAGCTCTGGTGACTTCTGACTTTGTTCCCAGTGGCATTTTCTTTCCTGCTCCAGGGGTCGAGTTGATTTTGGATGCGAGACGTGTTTTATTTCCCCTTAAAAACAAACTTTACATCACTAATGTGCTGCTAAAAAATGTTCGTGTTGAATTCCTGCCTCTGAGCCAGGGCCTGTGACTCAGATGGTGTGCATTTCAAAACTCTCTCTCAACATAATTTCAAATAAGAAAGAAACACCTTACAGTGGGCCAACTCTGCTAAAACCAACTGCCTTGTATCACTAAGTATGTTGCCTGATTGATTCATGGCTGAGCATCTGCAAAGGCCTGGATAATCATCTTTGTTTGCGAATTCCTTATTAACATGGAGATAAATGTTATCATAAATTTGAACCTTTTATATTATGAGCTAAATTTTTTTTTAGTCTTTAAAATCCACTTCCAGAATATTCAATAGCATGAGGGTTCTATGGCACTTTCCCAATTGGATGCAGTTTGAGGATTTTTTTTCCTCCATTTTCTTTACGCGAGCTGATAAACACTTAATGAGAAGATGGAACTTATGGAAAGTAGCCAGAAGAGAATAACATTCTCCTGAAGGAATTCCACTTCAGATGCTGTGCTGGAAAAGAAACCCTCGACTTCTGCCCCTTTGCCTTTTGATGATGGTTTTAAAAACTGTGAAAACAGAGAAAGCCAAGTGTGTGGTCTTTTGGCAATTTCATAATAGTCTGTGCGGGAGACAGAGGGGGTGGTGGATTGCTGGAAAGAAATGCTTAGCTCTTTCTTTACGATGACAGAAAACAGTTGCATTTCAAAAATGTGAAAGGTTCTGCAGCCCTCCCTGTTGGCAAATTGTTTAGGTCATCACTCCTCCCAGGTGGCGCTTTCAATAAAGACCTGGGAAAGTCACACTCTTCAGCATGTCCTCAGGGCGCACCCACTGTCAACCCAGAGAAAGCTGTAGAATTAATGAGACTTAGAGGAAAAGGCTCTGGATGGTTTTTCAGGGGAGTTGCGACTCATTTCCTACCACGTTCTTTCTTGGTCTCCTGAGCATAGAGTATGTCTCTGGATTTCCCAAGCACAATTTGAAGGAATTCTTGTCAACCCAGGCACCAGCAGCATCTGTATCATTGATTTGCTTTACTTTATCACAGTGAGCTGCAGGCTTACTGAACTGAGAGGTCCTCTCCCCATGCAAAGCAGCTTAGTAAAAACAGGTTCTAATTAACTCCCACCCCCAGAATAGACCAACAGTTCTGACTTTTTCATTTTTAAAATCTTTCCCAAGGCTGGTTTTTATTATGTAGAAATTCAGTCAAGCTGCCTGGAGCTGAACTCGGACTAACTCCACCTCTTCATGAATGTGTGTGGCTTGGTGTCCTTTCCTTTATTCTCAACCAACATGGAGTGGGAAACACAGCAGAGGCCTTGCAAGGTGCCAGAAAAGCTGTGTCTCTTGGACCATTCATTTACGGTTCCTTTTCTAACACAGTGTCAGGTGTGGGTCATGCAAAGGTACAGGAGGCAACAGAATCCTTGACTGTTTGGAGTCCAGTGAAGATGGGTGTTGTGACACTAGATCGGAAGAGGTCTTCAGAGTGCCCCATAAACAAGGGCTTCTTAAATTTACTATACTCTTGACCCCTCTACTTCCAAGAATCAATGTGTGAGAATGTAGTTTCACATGCCCACCTGTGTGCCTTTGGAGGCCAAAGGCCAGTCAGTGTCAGGGCTCTTTCACAGCAGCTTTCCACCTTAGGTTTTGAGTCTTGCTGAACCTGGAGCTCACTAAGTCAATGGGTCTCCATGTTTCCAGCAAAAGGAGTGCTGGCGTATACTCTGGCACACTCAGCTCTTCCGTGTGGTGCTGGAGACTGAACTCAGGTCCTCATGCTAGCATGCCAACTATTTCAACTACTGAGACATCTCTCCCTAGTTCCTCTCCTGAGAAAACTGTACTATGGTAGTATGAATGAGAATGGTCACCACAGGCTCATATATTTGAATGCTTGGTTCCCAGTTAGTGGAACTGCTTGGGAAGGATTAGGAAGTGTGGTCTTGTTGGAGGGGGTGTGTTACTGGGAATAGGCTTTGAGGTTTCAAAAGCTCACACCAGGCCCAGTCTCTCTCTCTCTCTCTCTCTCTCTCTCTCTCTCTCTGCCTGCTACCTGTGGATCAGGATGTGAAGCTCCCAGCTTTACTGCTCCAGCACCATACCTGTCTGCTTTCTATCATGATGATAATGGACCCTCTGAAACTGTATGCAAACTCTCAAATAAATGCCTTCTTTTCTAAGAGTTGCCATCATTACGGGGTCTCTTCACAGCAACAGAACACTGACTAAGACAACGACAAAAGAAAATTTCTGTACTAATGAGATAGATGTGTTTGTTTGTTTTCATATAAAGAGGGCCACTTAAATGGCTCAGCAGGTAAAGGCATTTGCCACCAAGCCAACCGAGTTTAATCCCCTTGTAGGTGGGTAAATTATAACGAAATTTATTTTAAAACAATTCTTTGATATATATCCCAGAATGAGAAAACTGACTTCTGAAAGTTGCCCTCTGTCAATTTCTCTCTCTCTCTCAGATACACACAATTCTAAAATATATTTTTACATCAATATTAAATCACTGCTGAATACTTGATACAGAGGGGCTCAGAGTTCTGTCAATGTATTTTATAATATACCATGTTTTTATTTTGTAGTTATCATTACTGAGAATGCAGCCTTATATACTTCAAAAGGCAGAAGTACTTTTAGGACCATTACAAAATTGTTGGAAATTTCATCTTAATACCAAGTGGCTCAAATATCAATTTTTAAAATTAAACATTCTAGCACAATATATTTCCCAAACTATATTAATTTGATACCTGTATGATAAGGAATATGGTGGGAAGATGTGAAAAATCATTGTTTTCCCATAGCTAAACAATTATATTTTTATGTTTTACCTTGTATGTGAGGTCAAAAAAAAAAAAAAAACCAAGAAGCTGCAATTCATAACACACAGTCGCCTGGAGTCTAAGCTGCGATGTTTCAGGCAGTGTTCATTCGTACTGAGTGGGGGATGGCTTGAAGGGTGCAAAGTGGGTATGCCTTGTGCTCAGAACCAAGGCTGTCGGGAGGTGGTGCCATGCAGCGAGGACATGGGAGAGTGCTGCCAGGAACACCTTGGGTACCTAGTATGTTTGATTTTGTATTAAGTATTGATCATTTTACATCCAGAAACCTTTCACTGTCATTGATGTGTGTGTGTGTGTGTGTGTGTGTGTGTGTGTGTGCCCGTGGGGGGGGGGGGAGATCACCACATTTAATTATATAACCCCCTACAGGCACAGGACACATAGTTTTAAAAGTTGGTGTCCAAGGGCTGCTGATATAGCTTAGTAGAAAAGGTATTTGTTGCTAAGCTTGATGACCTGAGTTTGATTCCCAACACCTACATGGTAAAGGGCCAAAAATGACTCCTGCAAGCTGTCCTCTGACATCCTCACACATTTTGGGACACACATGCACCTGAGCACACAGACTCACACTCAAGCGCCACATAAATAATTGACTTAAAAGCACAGCAGCTGAGCTCCGGATAATTGTGATACCTGCAGGATGCATTTGACAACATTAGGGCATTCCTGCCGTTGGCTGATGTGTGTCCTGATGGCCTTGCCAGTACCGGGTCCTAAACAGCAGGCAGATGAGGCAGCCCAGAGGCACTGCCCCAAGTTCCTATGAAGGAGGGATCCTCTAACTGTTTTTGCTCACTTCTGTCACAGGAGACCACTTGTGACTGCCAACCCCACAGCTGTGTTGTATCTGCTGGATTCTCCTCTGAAGCTGGACAGAACTGCACCTCCAATGCCAATTCTCTAAGATGAGCCAGGGTCAGAAGAACCTCTAACGGGATCTCGCTGGCACCTACTTTTGGATGTCTGTGACTGATTTCTCATCCTCCATAGCTTCAGGACTCTGCTCTGATGATGTAGTTCAGTTCCTCTGTAGTTCTGCAAAATTATCAGCAATGTAAATCACCTGCCTCATTGCCTCTCTGGGAATGATTACTCTGCAGGCTGGGGTTTTGGATTCTTCTGCTGAGACAGAATCTTCTGTTGCAATGAACAAGGTAGAAGAGAGATGTTCAGGAGCTGAGGAGAAAACTCATTCCCAGAGCTGGCTTAGACAAGGAGTGATCATCGTGAAAACCCTTAATGAATGGGGATTCAAATGGGTACAGTGAGGTCATGTGTTGGGGAAACACTTTGGAAAAATGATACTAAAGGAGAGACCTAGGCTGTGCAAAAAATGGTTGACTTGGTCCTTACTACTCATCTTTGGAGAGTGAATTGTCATGAAAGGGATGAAGCATCACCACCCCGTGATAGCAGTGCGGTGAAGGTGGCACAGCTGGGCATGGGCTGCAGCATTGTGAGTCATGCCATGGGCCTCTGGCACATGAAGGGAAGGTGTTACTTATGAGAAAACCCTGGGTAAAGGACACATATCATTGGGAGGACACAGTTATTGACCAGATCAGTCTGCTTTCATTCAGTTACAGAACTCATTAGCAGCCACCTCTCCACAAAAGCCTCCTACATCCCAGTGACACTGTGCTGTTCAGCTTCTGAAACTCCTTTGGAGTCTCTTGCTGTACCTACCTGACTACAGTGATTTTATGATAATGTATGTGTGCTTTTAGCCGCAGTCCCAGATGGTGGGTGGGGCCTGTGTCGGGCTCCCCCTGGAATCTCCCCTCATTCTCTGGTACAGCGCTTCAAGGAGTGTTCCAAAATGGTTGTGCAGTTGAACCACTGAGAGTTCAAGATCCTAGCCAGACAGAAGGATTAAAGGACTGGGACAAATCACACCACCTCCCCCTTGCACAGCAGTTTCATCAAATAAAATTGCATTTAAAATGAACATCAAAGGCAACGTTAAAAGTGAAAAGTAAGAACAAAAGGCTACGATGAGTCTGAATTGCATGTTTGGGGTATATAAAGGACATCTCTTCTGCTCTCTGGGCAGAGTTCTGATTAATGTGGCTTACAATGCATTGTTAAGCACTGGGACTCTCTCTCTCTCTCTCTCTCTCTCTCTCTCTCTCTCTCTCTCACACACACACACACACACATCACCAGCTGGAAGTCCCTTCCTAACTATTTCACCCTCTTGGCATTTGTATGCCACCAATACTGCCTCTGGGCCTTGGGAAGGCTGCTGGTGACATGAAGGATGAAAGGCACACTCCAGGCACTTGTGGGACCTGTGAGCCAGAGGCAGCGTGGGCAGGGTTGGCTTTAGTGCCCATGTCCAGCATGGACACAGAAGCCTGATGCTTTCTATATTCCCCCAACATGCAGTGTTCATATTACTATTGCCTCTAAGCAGCATCTGGCTATTTCCACATTTGTTTCCATACAGTATCTCTTCAGGGTTTTCACACTCTCCTTTCTCATGGGCTATTTTTGAAGCTTATTTTATGACTAAGAATTATCTTTTAGTAAATTCATTCATTTCATTTAACAAGATATCAACATGTCTTTGGTAAAGTCCCACACTGTGGTCAGTGGCCACATGATGGAGATTAATGTCACACAAAATCCTGAAGCATAGATCATTCATGTTTCTGCTCCATGAGATCACTCAAATTCACTTCCCAGGAGGCCCAGATGAAGCAGTATTTGTGCGCTCTGCTCTTCCCCCATCAGTATTTGCTCACAAGAAAATTTATATCATGTGTTTTTAAAAATGTCTGTGTGTATGTGTGTGTGTGTGTGTGTGCACATGTGTGCAGATACCCTTGTAGGTAGAAGGGGAGGTCAGATTCTCTGGAACTGGAGTTATAGGCATTATATAGATTATTAGATTATTTAAAAGCAGCTATATAGAGATGGAAGGCAGAAAGAAAAAGAGGTTTGGTTTGACCTTAGGTGGGACCATATATGACAAGAGGACATTTTGTCACCCACGTGTGCCCTATAGAGGAAGCTGGCACACAGCCTCTAATAGAGGCAGAAATGACTTTTGTAGACCACAAGGGAAGCTGAGAAATGTAGTGTTTCAGCAGGAAACTATCCTTTCTAACTCTGAGAGAATATTAAAAAAAATGCAAGGCAGGGATGTTACAGATGTTTTTTCTTTCTTTCTTTTTTTGTTTTTTTCTGATGTCTTTATCAGAAGCGGTAGCACTGAGTCCATTGAAGAGGGCGTCCTTGGGACATGTAGCAAAAGGAGAGTTTTAACTTGGTTGGTTGTGATGGCTGGGTGATGGCGGTCCTGTATTCCTGAGAAGACTTGGGAAATAATTATTAAAGGCTGTAAGCACATGATCTGGTTATAAAGTAGAACTGGAAAGTTTTCCGAGAACGTTGAGCAATAGGGAGGAGCAGAGGTGGGAGAAACCAAGGGGGCCGTTGAGAGGAAACGGGCATAGAGTTGATTCATGGTGACAGTCCTGGATTGCCAGGAGTGTTGAACCAAAACCAGCTAAGAGAAGTAGCAGGGGACTACAGGGCACCAGAGAAAAGGGACAGCAGAAAACAGAGGACCAGTGTAAAGGATTGTATCTGACCTGGAGTGAAACAGATGAAGGTCCTTTTTAGCCAGAGTTTCTCCATAGCATGTAAAAGATGCTTTTTGCAGATGTACCTGGAACAAATGGAGCTCTGTAGGGTGACAGCTATTGGGAGAGCATATGTGGAATGTTTTGTTTGGGGATAAGATGAAATTCAGTAAGTAAAAGACTTAAAAGATGGTATGCAAACGTAAGTGTGAGGATAATAAGGAGGAAAGAGTGATCAAGGGGAGGAGCCAGAGTGGAGGGAACCAAAAGCCCATACACGGGGAGATGCTTGTGGTTGAATATTTTCTGGCTCCTATCTCTAGGCCCCATTTCAAAGCAGTTAGGATTTCTTGGCCTGGAAGCAGCATTGTCCGAGGACGCCATGGTCCTATTCTTAGCAGCAGTCAGAGCTAGTCCCACTGCTGTAGTCATGGAATCCGGCTGATCCTGAAAGACATTAAGCTGATCTGAGTCCCTGAGATAGAAAGGCTGACTGGTGCAGAGGAGGCTCTGGTGCAGCAGCTTTAGCTCTGAGTCCCCAAAACAATGTCCAGAGCACCAAGAAGAGGGACGAGTTGGATGGCCCATGGTCCATCAGTCCCTTTGTAGTGGTCACCTGAACTGCTTTTGGGGGGTTGGAGGTGTCGATCTTTTAGCAACTACTTCAAGACTGACAGAAGACTGACGAGGGCAGCAGCAGTTACAGTGCCTCAGAAGATGGTCTATGCAAGGGGCCATGATAAAACTTAACAATTGTCCAAGATCGAGAACCTAAGTCGGGGGGTAATGACTATGCAACTTTGTGGAGAACATTAAGAGACAAAGTCACGTGAGGGAAACTTTTAAATCAAGATTAATTCAAGTTAAATGCAACTGTGAAATGGGCAGGACCTTGTTCAGCCTCATTCGTCTATATTATCTGTAGAAGGGTAAGGTAACTAATCAGCGGTTTGTTACATCAGACTCCTGCATAAGGGACAAACACCTGGAAGCCTCGTAAAAGAAGTCAGGAAAAGTCAGTATCTATGGGATGAATCTGAACAGAAAGTGTCCAAGTGATATTCCTTGCCTCTGCATATGGTAAACTTTGTATATTTGTTTCAAATATCAACAATACCTGCTATTATTTCACGAACAAAATAAGAATATCTTGAGTTAAATAAAATTTTTGGTTATAAACAGTTTGATATGGTGAAATTGTAAAAATTGAGACCATTAGATGACAATATTTGGCATTTAAAACACAATATGTATTTTTAATATCAAATTGTTATACCTGTATTCCAAGATTCTATAGCAAATATCTGGCTGCATGAAAAGACAATTTAATTCTAAATTGTGTTCCACCAAAAGAAATGATTTTCAATTTCCAGTTTAAAATTACTAGCAGAGACAATGACTGTCTTGCATTCTCCACAACATGCACTTCCCCAGAACATTCTAGAACATCCTAAGTTATTACTTGAGTCAGTGATTGCCATGTTAAGAGTAGATGGTATTTTACAAAATTTTCGAAGATTAACCCTATTAGCTGAATCTTTAAAAAAATCTCTACTCCCTATGTCATACACTTAACCAACAGATGAAAGATGAACGCAGTTAGTCATGTCAAATCTGCAATAAATACTTTATTTCATAGACTGAATTAACAAACAAGCCTAAAGCCAAGTCTGAGCCCTTTGCCGATGGACAGATCTTTAGGTCAGCACATATTGACAGAAAGCATATTTCTTAACACCATTCTATTTAAAAATAGAATATTTAGAGGCATAATTTGTGAAACAAGCTAATTAAATTAAATGAGCCTCTGGCTTTTAGAATTTCTTAGAAAACATCCACAAACATCACTGCTGAAGCCCGTGTACTCCTTATAGACTTTAAGGTAAAAAGGCGCTGGCTGGCCCTGGAGCTCCCTACCTGAGTAGAGACTAATATAGTCTCAAAGCATCACAGGTGAGCCCAGGCCAGAGAGACTCTCCTTCATTTAAGTCATGTCCTCCTGAAGACTCTAAGGGCTTGGAGCACCACTTAATCGAGTCATTTGTTGACCCTACATATATAAAACCAACTGTCAAGGACAGTTGGATATTCCGAATAATTTCCCAGAGCTGTGAATTTGGTAACAGAGTACCTGGCATCCTCCTTTAATCAGGGATATGTATGGTTAGGGTGTGGGCCCTGGAATTAGCTTTTGCTAAGAAACAAAAATGAATGACAGCATAAAGGTCATGGCTCATGAAGGCCCAAGCCAGTTGCATGGTTCCCTTGTTCACCACATCCTCATATGTTAATTGCGGAGACATGAGGGCAGAGTAATTACCATTTTTATCTTGTTGTTTGAGACATTTACGATGTGGGTATAGACTCTGAGATCCTCCATTGGGCAAGAGATTAACACCCCTGTCATGGGAGACATGAGAAGCAATTCACTTTTTTTCTTTTCTTTTCTGAGTTGGCCTACTTGGCCAGGCCTATTCAGCCAGAGCCAGAAGCATCAGAAAACTTCCTGAAAATCTGATGTCCCATGCATCTCTGTTCTGTGAGGAGGCTAGAATGCAACTTACTCATTCCAAGAGAACTGCTTGAGGCTGGAGGTGTCCCGTCTTGCAAGCAGATTATAAATTTAACCCCTTTTACTCAAGCATCCAGTCTTTTATAATCAATTTTTTAAGTACACCTGATTTTTTAATATTATTTTGCATTAAATGAAGTTTAAGTTTACTTTAAATCTGGTTTTGTTTTTTTTTGCTTTCTGTAGGCTTAGTTTTGTCAACATATGCAGAATAGTATATGATGGAAGGTAATGGAAGACTATATAATGGAACATAAATATTGGTCTCTTCCTTCAAGCTTGTTTTTAAACAAATTACATTTGTACTTAGCATGACTGACCATGGACTTGTATATCTTAATGTAAATTTTTAACAGTTTATAGTAAGTTGGTACCTTTTTATAAGATTAGGATTTTGCAAGTTTATCCCTGCCTTAAAGATTATAATTCTTGACTTAAAGATCCTTTAGCATCAAAATTAACTTTAAACCATTTATAAATCTCTCTACAGAGAGATGGGAGCCTCATTTTCCTCATTCTTTTATAGTATACCTTTCTAAAATATCCGTCTCTCTTTTTTAATGTAAAAAAGTTTTAAAAGAAGCCATCTTGGAAGCCTCATGTTGCCTCCTTAGTCTAATAAAAGGGAGATCCAGTGACAAACAGAGGGCTTGCTGTGCCTAGTTGTTTTATGGGTACTGTCTTAGTTGACTTCTACTACATGGTTACCTTAACAAAGATGGCAGTGAAGTCACATGGTATTCCCTTTCTTTAACCACAGTAGGATTGTGGCTGAGTCACATGGGTGCCAGGATGATGGCAAGCCAAGTGGTTGTTATTTACTCCATGGTGAGCCTAGGTCATCAGCAAAGATGGTGGCAATCCTCATGGTACTAGCAGGTGAGCCCATCAGTTATAGACTATTTTTCTAAACAACAGTTGAATCCACATAACATACATAGTATGTTACAGCAAATTAAGATTAAATATGTACATTCTTTTAAAATCACATTCAATGAACTTCCAAATCCTAAAACACAGAAAGTTAAAGTTTCAACAAAAGCTTTAAAGATAGTAAACAAAGCCAAGGAAAAGGGAGGTGGATTCAGAATTAAACACCTTGACATTTGCAACCTGTATGGGAAATAGTTTCCTTCTTAGTTGTTCTTAAGCTCAAAGTGTCTGTTCCTGGGCTATTCTGTTCTGCTCTGCTTCTCCTTGTCACAAAGTCAGGTGGCCAGCCTGATCTGGGACAGAGACTTTAAAGGAAACCTTTAAACAAATATGCTTGAGTCTAGAGCAGACAGGACAAATTCCAACTCCAGAGCCAGGCTTCTTATTGGAGTAGAACAACATGAAACAACTTTTCAATATTATCTCTACTCAAAAGACATTTGATCTCTGTGAGACTCAACCCAGTGATCTACATATCTGTAACCAGTTTGTGTGTGTCTGCATGTGGGCACAGACAAACAGAAATTCTTTTACATCCTAGCTGTTAAAGACACAAGCAGGATTTTCCAGGCTTGGAGAGGCAGAAAACAAGTAGGTCAAAAGCATAAGCTACAGGAGGCATAAGGCAAAAGAGTTCTATGTTGTCTCAAATGGGAATAATTATAATTATAAAGATGCAAATTTGGAGGTCCAGCAGAAACAATAGGCATATTGGCTGTAGGCATGATTGTAAACCAGGGCCTTGAGAAAGATTATGTTGAACTGTGAGTTTTATGGGGAGGGGGCTTTGGACAATGCTGCCATTTTATTTTATGGAGTTATTTAAGTCAGTTTAGATAATAAAAATTGAAAATTCCAAATATGGGCTAGCAGAGGCCATTTCAATTACAGAGTTCTGGTGAACTTCAGACACAGGATCACAGGACCAGTGGAAGGTTCAGAGTTTTTGGCTATGGCCTAATGAAGAATTCTAGAAACTCCTGACCACTCTTAGCAAATGGGAAGCTGTTGGATGCTTCGACTGAGTGGGTCTCTATAGAAATTTTGGAGTGATGAGAGCAAAAACAAGAAGTCAATACCTAGTCACTAGAGCATCCTCTAAGTCTTAAAATGATCAAACATACCTGGAAGTAAGGGGTGTCCCCAACTATTAAAATTCCAGGGTTAAGATACCACAGGGCTAGTGGACGGTTCCCAGAACTTTGGCTGATTGAGTGGTTCTTGCAGCCAGTGGAAAGTCTCAGGTACCATTTGCCAAGTGGGTCTTACATAAGAAGGCTTTGGTGAGCTCCTGGACCTAGCTAGGGCACCTCTGGGTTAGGTCCTACAGATTACCTTGTCCAGGTGTTTTGCTGTTACAAGCATGTTTTGGTGGAATGCATCATGGCCTCTCACCTAGGTCAGACTATGTCAGGATCATAAGGTGTGATAGAAAAAAAAAGAGAGTTAAGAGAAAAGGCTGTCTGAGACAAAATGTGGCTCTGTCTGGCCCTCTCAGCTGGATATGGAGAGCATAGGAGAGCCAGGGAGGTTTGTTTGTGGGGGACTTCAGCCACTAATAGTCTCAGATTTCCCATCCTGGGTCTTTGACACCATAATAGGTTATTTAAAAGTAGAGATAGAGAGATGGACAAAAGAATGAAAGGCTTGGTCTGACATTAGACAGGACCGTGCATATTCACTGTGAGGGAGGATTTTGTCACCCCCATGTGCAGATAGCCAAAATGCCTACAGAGGAAGATGGGATGTGGCCGCTTATAGGGACAGAAATGACCCTGTAGCTCATAAGGGGAGCTGGGAAGTGTAGTCTTCCGGCAGGAAACTGTCAGTAAGGAGCTGTGTAACATGAGTGCTGGGAACTAAACCTGAATCCTCTGCAAGATTAAGAGTGCTTGCTGCTTTTGCAGAAGACTCAAATTTGTTTCCCTGCATCCACATGCCAACACACAATCTCCAGTTCCAGGGGATATGATACCCTCTTTTGGAATCTTTGGGCACCAGACTATATACATGTGTGTGTGTGTGTGTGTGTAAGTGTTCATCCATACACCTAAAATAAAAAATAAATAAATCCTTAAAAAATACATTCAGATGTCACATGTCAAGATTCAGGCGCCAATGCACTGCCTATGTGATGATAGGCTATTCTAACAAAATGGCAGCCTACAGATTAGGAAAAAATCTTCACCAACCCCACATCTGACAAAGGGCTAGTATCCAAAATTTACGAAGAACTCAAGAAATTAAATGCCAAGAAACCAAATAATCCAATTAAAAAATGGGGAAAAGAGCTAAACAGAGAATTCACAAAGGAGGAATTCCTAAAGGCTGAGAGACACTTGAAGAAATGCTCAACATCCTTAATCATCAGAGAAATGCAACTCAAGATGACTCTGAGATTCCATCTCACACCTGTCAGAATGGCTAAGATCAAAAGCTCAAATGAGTGCACATGCTGGCGAGGGTGTGGAGAAAGGGGAACCCTCTTCCATTGCTGGTGAGAGTGCAGGCTTGTGCAACCACTATGGAGGTCAGTCTGGCGATATCTTAGAAACTTGGAAAAGCTGTGCCTCAGGACCCAGCCATACCCCTTCTGGGTATACATCCAAATGACTCCGAATCACAAGGAAGTTTCCTCATCTATGTTCACAGCAGCCTTATTTGTAATAGCTAGAAACTGGAAACAACCCATATGTCCTTCAACTGAGGAATGGATTAAAAAACTGTGGCACATCTACACAATGGAATACTACTCAGCCATCAGAAACAAGGAAATCATGCAATTTGCAGCCAAATGGATGGAGCTAGAAAAGCTCATCCTGAGTGATCTAACCCAGACTCAGAAGGATGCACATGGCATCTATTCATTTATAGTCGGATTTTAGCTATATAGTACAGGATATCTATACTATAACCAACGCACCAAAGGGAACATCGACATAGACTTTTGTTTGTTTGTGTGTGTGTGGTTTTTTTTTGTTTTTGTTTTTGTTTTTTTTTAGTTTTTTCTCCCTGGCAATGAGACCCTTTTTCACTGGTGGTACTGCCTTGTATGCCCCCAGTGTATGAGGAGGCTCTTGACCCTCATATGACCTCTGAACTGGGGTGAGGGACTGTTATGTAGGGACACTCCACTCCAGAGGAGTGGGAAGGAAGGGTTAGGGGGTAAAGGGTGGGAGGGAGGGGCTGGGAATGGGGGAAAGAGGACAATATGATGGAGATGTAACCTGAAGCAACAAATAAATTTTTAAAAAAGCATTACAAAATAAAAAAAAGAAGAGCCTAAAGGGATGAAAAACTCCTGCTTGCCTATTAATGTTGTGATCATCTGACATTTTATACATGTACTCTGATGTTTGTATAATAACAAAATCACTTAAATGGCTTATTTCTAGAATGAATCTTGTGTGTTATTATTTACTTGAAAAATACTGTATGCTGGGTAATTTTGTGTCAACCTCACACAAGCTATAGTCATCTGAGAGGAAAGAAGTTCAACTGAAAAAAAAAAATGTCTCCATAAGGGCAGGCAGGCTGTGGGCAAGGCTGTAGAGAAATTTCTTAATTAGTGCTTGATGTGGGAGTGTCTATTCCATTGTGGGTGGGATCAAACCCTGGGCTGGTGGTCTTGGGTTCTATATGAAAGCAGGCTGAGCAAGCCGTGGAGAGCAAACCAGTTAGCAGCATCCATGCATGGCCTCTGCATAAGTTTCTGCCTCTAGGTTCCTGTTGTGTTTGAGTTCCTGTCCTGACTCCCTTCAGTGGTGAACAGTGATTTGGAAACATAATCCGAATAAACTCCTTCCTCCCCAAGTTATTTTTGGTGATGGCCTTCCATCACAGCAAAAGTAACTCAGATGGGGACATATTGAGAACAGTCAGTTAACAGAGTGCAAAACACAAGCTTGAAGACAAAAATCAAAGTCAAACAACACACCAAGGGACAACAAAACAGAACTTGAATGCTCAGTACTAGATTTGGAAGTGAAATCAGCCCAGCCCCAATCCATACTCTGTCACCAGTGCCACCACACGCCACCTTCCTACTAACAATCAACCGAGGGCTTCTTTGTTCAGCTGGTAACTTTTAGTGCTGATAGCTCTCGTCAGAATTGGCAGCTCTTTCCTATAATGTTTCCTATTTCAGATACTTATTCCTATGTTATTAATCTACTGGGGTGGTGGATGGGATCTGCTCTTGTTTGCAAGGCTGAACTTATTTATGAGACAGACACTTGATGTTGATTATACTCCAGTCTCATGCCTTACTGACAATAACCCCAAGATCCATTATAATGACCCTTTACCATCTAACTAGTGTGAAGATGATTTTAAATGAATGGAAGTAATTTCTCTTCCCCTCTAAGATGGTTGGGAATAAAGAACCTCTGGCTGGCAATTTCCAGGGAATTCCTGCCTGATGTTAGAACACACCAGGAGTATGTAGAGGAAACTGGCTCCTCAGTAGCCCAGTTAGGTCTCTGACCTAGAAGTGTTTCAGGAGGAAACAAACTCATTCAAGTTTAAACCCATCTCTTTATATTTTCTCTATAGGCCCATTCAACTTGTTTTTCTTAGCATATCTTTAATCAGTGTAAATATTCCTTTGATCAGACATCCACAACTAACTTCTTACATTAACTCTTTAGTTGAAAATTCATGTGCCTTCTTCCACACCAGAGTATAAGATGACATTAACCATGAACCAGAGAACTTGGACTCCATGCCCAAGAAGACTATGAGGTGACATCAGGGGAGTGTTAGAGATGGGGCAAGAAGACCCGCTTCTCTCCTGACTTACTGCTCCTTGCTCACTGCCATCTCCTGTGTCCTTCTGTGGTCTCTCCAGTCCATGCCACACCAAGTTAAAGCCTTTATCTTTATCATTGCTCTGGGTACTCAAGATTAATGCAGACTACTAACCATGGAGGAAGTGGTTTGGAAGCAGTAAGTCCCACATGCTAGAAGGAAAACAACCTGATTTCAGCTGCTGGGCACATTTAGAATATAGTTGCAATGGATATGAAAAAACAATGATTTTTCCATTGTACTGAGCTTGACTTTCTTCATCTGTAAATGGAAAAAAAATGATTTTCATTTCTCCAAACTATTGGGATGATCCAATGAAATGATGCTTATGACAGTGTAATTCATAGTATAAACTCATGTACCTAGTTTTATGTTAGCACACATGATGATACTGTGCCTAGCCATTTGATAGACTTTGATGTGAAGTCAATGGAATTTTAATGTATCTCCAGATGGATGTAAAATAACTGGATTGTCTCATGAGACTTTTTCAGCTATCAATAATATCTGCATGAAAAGCTAAGTGTTTCAAAATCATAAATAACCTCTCATTGGAACAACAAGTGGAAAGCATTTAGAAAGTGTGGTTTAAGAATAATTTAAAATTCTGATTTTATCTGCAAGAATCTGTATTTATGCAGGAGTTTTGTAAGCAGAAAGATTTCAAATGGAGGGCAAAGAGCTCCAACTGTTAGGGGAAGGATATAGATGAAGTGACACAAGATCTGTTATACCCTATAATTTTCATAATTGTGGCTTAATTATTCAAAAAAATAGAATTAAGAGTTCTGGGAGAAGGGGGAGAAAGTGGGAGGGTGGGCCCAGGAGGGATGGGGGAGGGGACTGTGATGGAGATGTAACTTGAAGAAAAAATAAACATTGAAAAAAAAAAGAAAACAAAAAAAATGTAGAAAACAAAGAAAAAACGCAATTGTGAATGTGTGTGTATGTGTATAAGTGTGTGTATGTGTGTGTATATGTGTGTGTGTGTGTGTGTGTGTGTGTGTGTGTGCAAATGTACATGCAAGTATGGGGAGGGCAGGGATTTACCTGTGACTTGTGGAATGCTGCTTATGTTAGGCTGGCTGACCAACTCTGGGATTTTAGAGATGGTGTTACACAAAGGTTGGAGACATCGAGTTTCCACATCTGCACATCACACTGTCGGCGTGTCTTTGTTTTTCACTCCTATTCTTCACATGCATTGAGGGGATCAGCTCTGCTTCCTTGGTGACAAAGTTACTGTATGCATGCTATGGTGTTGTAAAAATCTTCCTCTGCTTCATGCTTGAACTTTTAACACAGATCAATATATTTCCTTTTTTTTTAATAATTTATTTTTTATTTCTTCAAGTTACATCTCAATCACAATCCCCTCCCTACCCCCCCTCCAGTCCCACCCTTCCACCCTCCTCCCCCTCAGCCCCACCATCCTCTTCCCTTTTTTTTTTTTTTTTTAGTTTAAGGTATTTATTTTTCCCCCCAACAGCTCTCCCTTTCAGTCCAAATAATGGTTCTTTTTCTTATAACTATAAATACAATACAAAACAACAGAAATAAATAGGCCACGATTATAAGAGTTATATGGCTTAGCATACATTCCCAATGTCCAGTCCATATGTATTTGGCACCTGACTTTAACATTCTACTATCTAACCATCTCCATGAGTTTAAAGTTCTATATCTAACTCAGCTTTCATACTAACTTGCCTCATAATTTTAAAAATATCTTCTTAGATCCAGAACACCCTCTTGATTCCTAAACAACTCAAAATTTAACTATGAGACTCTAGCTATCTATTCTTCAACCACCTCAGAGACCTGAGAGGGATAAATATATCTGATTATATAGGAAGTGCAGGGCCTGCAGCTTCCAAAACTAAAAAATGACATACCAGTGGCTGCCTGGACAGTTCCCATTTTCTCTCCATACATTACAGCATCAATCTTCAGCCATTTGGCCCCATTTCTCTGACAGACATTGGTTGTAGAGCAGGAATTATGAAGGACT
>CAJQZJ010032310.1:3233136-3271654 GCA_907164525.1 Lophiomys imhausi | reverse complement strand
AGAGATAGACCACCATCACAGAGATAGACCACCATCACAGAGAGAGATAGATCACCATCACAGAGATAGATCACCATCACAGAGATAGACCACCATCACAGAGATAGACCATTCTTCCACTGTTTTGCCCTGGTGTGCCAGCCAACCACTAATTTGCAGCCTATGCTTCTGCTTTTGCTGTTGCTGCTTTCTTTATGTAACCAGCTCAGCAGTTCAAACAACAACAACAACAAAATGAAACCTTGAGAGAAAGAAGCCTTTTATTGGGTCTAATGCATCTGGGAATCTCATTTGTATCAGAAATAGAAATGAGCTCTTGTACCTTGGTTTCTACAGCAGTGGGACCAGGGTGCATGCACTTCCCACCTGCCTTCTGAGTGCTCCTCTCAGGGACCCCTTGGATGTCCCAGCAGTGTTTATGGTTCCATCTGTTCCTATGCAAACATGCCAGTCCCCAACAGGAAGGGCAGCCATTTTCTGCTCTCTTTGAACCTAGGCAGGAATTGCAACCTTTCAACAAAGATTCCCCCAAGGGAATTGTTTTCCAATGTTTCCGAAGCTAGGACAGAAAGGTGTCGTGTTTCTCCCTGACCCCAAGCCCTCTTCTCTTCTCCAGTGTTCCTGCCCTCGGAACCCGGTTGTCATAATTTAGGACGCCCTACACCAATTGCTGTGTCTGAGTGCACCGGCCAGCAGCAGCCAGCTGGCATCGATTTCTAAGTAGGAGTGGCAGTACTGCTGGTGTCTCCAAGCTGACTCACCAACTGAGCAGAATAGCATCTTTATGTAGTTAAAGAAGGGCTGCTTGCACCAATCACAGCATTCCCTGCCTACAAATGAAGATTTGTACTTGAACCAATCACAGCATTCCCCGCCTACAAATGAAGATTTGTGCTTGCACCAATCACAGCATTCCCCGCCTACAAATGAAGATTTGTGTTTGCACCAATCATGGTGTTGTGTCTTTTCTAGAGTCATGCCATCCCCTTTCATGAGGCATCAAAGAGGTGCTTCCCCTCTGGCTTCTGCATAAGTATTCCTATGATTATCTAAAGTTTCCTGAAGTTTGTTAGAACAAAAAGTACAGAGAAAAACTGTTCAAACAGTAAAGGCATACTTTTAAACTATTTATTATTTTTATATTTATATGTCTATCCACCTTCCAACCCACTGACCCAAGGTATGGGAGAGTGGATAATAAAGAAGATGTAAACTTCTTTAGTCATTGGTCCTTGGGGCAAATTGTCAGGTCTCCAGTAGACCCCCATACAGCATGCACTAGAAGAGGCATCAGCAGCAACAGGAACAGAGCAATCATCAGCAGAGGCAGAGGCTACCCGGCTCCAGTATCCTATAGGCAGCAAGGGTGATGGCAGTTGTCATACCCCCACTTGGGGCTGCAGTCTTCAGCCTGTCCTGGGTCTTGATCAGCAGCAAGTCTTGGCAGCAGAAAGTTTCAGCAAAGCATTGTCTGCAGTATCTCAAATAGAAGCAGCAATGAGAAGCAATGCCAAGCAAAAGCCTCTCCATGTTTCCAGGGTCTTCATTTGTACCCCCTCAAAATCCACACAAAGATGCTTTCCAGTTGGCCAACCTCACTCCCTCTGCATGAGGTTCTTCCTGTTGACCAAGATCACATGCTGTCCAAGGAGTCCTTCCATCAAAGGATGTTTTCCAGCATAAAGCATGTTCCCCACATGTGACAGTTTCTGACTGGCAAAACATCACACGCTCTTCCATTAGGATGTTGTTCATTGCCCTCCCACAAGTCTATTTTGCAGCTGCAGCAGTGGACAAAGCACCCCCATACCCCATACTTGAGACCAAAACAAAAAAAAAACCACATTTCATTCAACACAACTATGTTTCTAAAGAAATCAAAACTTCCACCACAAAAGAGTCCTGGCAGTGGCTGTGACTTCATGAGCCACAGCAAGCAGTTCGAAGTGTTGAGCTGTTTTGTAGTTTCCTAGGGGCAACCAGGGAGTTATCTAAAACAGTCAGTGTTGGCCTAAGAGTAATTTACTTACCCTGCCTGGTAAGTGGGTTGACAGACTTTTTGCTCAAGGCAGCCAGGGCAGCAAGGGAGACTCCAACAGCTACCAATTAGCAAGTCACAGTAATTTGTTTCTCAACGTCTTTGCCTATTCACAGGAAAATGAGCATCAGAAGAAGTGTAAAGTATAAACACTTTACAGTGAGAACTTAAAACACTTACCTGTGATGCGGTAATGTTAAGCATTCTAAATGTTAATTGGTCCTGCTTGCTGTCTGTTACTTACATTGACTCTGATTAGTTAAATAAAATGCTGAGGCCTGAGACTGGGCAAAGACAGAGAAATTGGGACTTCCTGAGATTAGAACAGGAAGCCTGCATTTTACACGGAGGATTAATTCATTCCAGCCAGGAGCATGAAGAAGGAGGACACACACCATGGGTTAGAGAAAAGAACCTCATTCCACATGGCCAGGAAAATCCACAGAGCATGGAGAATGACTTTCCAAAGGGATATATATATATATATATATATATATATATATATATAGTCATATTTGGGTAATAGAATTAAGAGATAGCTTAGATGGTCCAAGATTGTTCAATTCAGGCCAAGCAAGGCTTGTTAAAATCCATGTGATGTCTGTGTGTGCTCATTTATAATGGTGGGTTAAGGATTAACGGCTGCCCAACCAATTAAATATAACCTAAATACTGGTTAAACCATTCAATTAGCCATTTTTTTCTACATACCTATATCACTATAGTTATCTTTAAAGATTTTAATAGTGCTTTAGCAGGGGAGTGTCCAGAGAGAGGTCACATTCCATTATTTAACTCCATTGGCTCCTTGTGGCTTCTATTTTTCCATGTCTTTGCCTCCTATATTAAATAGCCAATGTTTTTTAGTAATAAAGTTCCCAACCCAGTAGTTCTCCACCATCCTAAGGCTGTGACCCTTTAATACAGTTCTTCATGTTGTAGTGCCCCCTCCTCGAATCATAAAATTATTTCATTGCTACTTCATAATTGTAATGTTGCTACTGATATGAATCATAATGTATATATCTGTGTTTTCTGATGGTCTTACGTGACCCCTGTGAAAGGGTCACTAGACTCCCAAATGGGTCATGACACACAGGTTGAGAAACATAGTCTTAACTCCTTAACTACGGATCTAAAGAATTGTCTCAAAATGCACACACTGAATCTCAAGGTGTCAAGCAATAGGATGTAGAGCTATGGAGAAGTAATTTAATTATGAAGGAGAAGCTCACTTGAATAGGATCCATCTTCACTATGCATACACATAATTAAAAAAAAAAAAACACTACCTCCAATACAGGAAGGCACTTTCATCAGACACTGCATCTGCCATCTGTGCCCTGAGCTCTTCAACCCTCAGACTAAGAAATAAATGCCTGCCCATATTTCTCCTGGTTAACCAGCTCAAGACATCAATAGTTAAGGGGTCCCTGGGTCCTGAGCACTCTTACCTGAACATCTGCCCTTTGTCCAGCTCCTACTACCATGAGGTAAGGAAACCACAGATCCTGATAATCTAGCTGGAACTTCTGCAATCCTCTCAGCCTCTAGTGCTGACAAGTAAGGTAGCCACCAGACCAAACTTCTGCCATTGGCTGGCTCTTGGTGACATGTAAGGTATCCCTGACGCTGAGCTGCAAGCTCACGCTTCTTTAGTTCCCCCTAAGTTAGCAGTATATAAACTATCAACTCTGGGCTCACAGTCCCTCTCAATCAACTAACTCCAGATGTCCAAATCCCAGGCAGAAAAAAAAAGGAAAATCCAAGAAAGCATGTCTTCTCCAAAAATTACCTATCACATAAAACTGGACCTCAATAAGAATGATCTGGAAGAACTTACAAGGAATTTAAAAGAATGACTGTAACTGTTCAAATTCAAAGAAGACATGAATATACTCCAAAGGAACAAAAAAAAAAAAAAAAAAAAGAGCTTGGTGAATTAAGGAATGCAATTCAAGACATAAACACAGAATTCAATAAAAAGCTAGAATTACTGAAGAAAAGTCAAACTTTAATATTGCTGGAAATGAACTCAATAAACAAAGTAGAAACCTCAGAAAGAACGCGTCATCAATAACTCATGTGGATAATAGGGTATCAGGGCTGAATGGCATAGTAGAAGTTTGTTTACTGGGTAAAGATCAATAACAAATCTATTAAAACCCAGTAACACAATATGGAAGAGTTTTGGGACATCATAGAAAGTAACTTTTGATTATGAACAGAGAAGGAGGAAAACACAATAGCAAGGGTATTGGCATAATGTTGTTGTACACTGTGTAAAGATCATCCTTGAATTATTCAAATGCTGATTTCTCTGCTCCCATATATGACTGCAATCCAGACATGGCATTGTAACGCTTATTCTAAGAATCTCCTGTCTCAATTTGTGTAAACATCGTTCCTCATTTATTCCCTGATTTGTCAATAAAAGCTGATCAGTCAACAGCTGAGCAAAGAAGAGATGAAGGCTGGACTTCCCATTCTAGAGAGGGAAGGGAAGAAAGAGGAGAGAGGATTTTGGCCAAGAAGTGAAGGTTCAGGAACCACCATGAGAAGATACATGGAGCAGAGAGAGCCAGATCAATACTAAATGCAAGTATCTGGGGGATTCTGACTGGGAAGTAGCCAGATTAGTTTAGAAGAATAGAATAGATTAAAAACACAATAACTATTGTGCTCTGAAGCTTATCGAATAAATCAAATAGTCTTTGTCTCAATTATTTGGGAGCTAACTGGGTTAGAGAAAAAACTGCCACTTTAAAATTTGCATCAAATTTAAAATATAGAAAATATTTTCAAGAAAACCATAAAGAAAATTGTCCAAACCTAGAGAAAAAGATGTCCATACAAGAGACCTGCAGAACCCCAATTTGACAGGGTCACGAAATAAATTCCCCATAGCACATTATAGGTAAAGTTTTAAAAAATACACAGAATAAGAAAAGATCTTGAAAGCAGTAAGAGAGAATAGTTAAGTCAGGTAAAGACAGGTATATCAGATTAATCTGATGATTCCATGGAAACTTAACGCCAGAGGAACCTGAAGAGTGTGTTCCATGTTCCTGAAAGATCACTGTTTTCAACCCAGACTAGTACAACCAGCAAATCTATCTATTAAAATTGAAGGAGAAATAAAAACCTCCCATTATAAAACAGATTAATAGAATTTCTGACCACTAAACCAGCTCTACAGAGGATGCAAGAAGACAATAATAGTTAAGTCTCAAGAGAAGAATAAACACACCAAGAGGTCACAGGGAATAAAGATCACCAGAGAAGTTCATCAAAAGAAAACACCATCAAATCAACACAATGACAGTAATTAATACTATTTTTAATAATAACCCTGAATATCAATGGTCTTCATTAGCCAGTAAAAAGACACAGACTAGCTCATTGTATTGGAAATAAGATCCAAAGAAATAAATAAATAAGATCCATTTTATTACTGCTCCCAAGAAATATATCTTACCATCAATGATAGACACTACCTTAGTGTAAAAAGATATCCCAAGTAAATGGATCTAGAAAAAAAAACAGTATTGGTATTCTAAGGTGTGGTGAAAATACACTACAAACCACAACTATTCAAAAAAGTTAAGAAAGGTCTCTGCTTATACATCAAAAGGACAATACACCTAAAAGATATTATAATTCTAAACATAAACCCACCATCAAAAATGTACCTATTGTTTTTTTTTAATATTGCTCAATGTAAAGCCACAGAAACACTCCAAACACAGGGATAGTGGGTGGGTGGCTTCAATAGTTGACACTCACAAATAGACAGGTCATTTGGGCAAAAATCAAAGAGAGCAGCATCACACTAAATAATACGTCAAGTGGGGCTACCAGACATCCATAGAACATTCCAGTCAAACATTACAGCGCGTACATTCTTCTCAGCAGCTCACTGAACTTTCTTTAGAACTGATCTCATATTAGAATGCAAAGCTAGTCTCAAATACAGGAAAATGAAAACACCATTCTATAGTTTAGTCTATAGAACCACAACAAAATGAAAATGGGTATCAGCAGTACTAAAAACTACAGAAAATACATATGCTCATGGCGACTGAACCACACACAACTGAGTGTTAATTTTGTTACTGAAGAAATAAAGAAAGAAATAAAAATTTCCTAGAACTGAGTGAAAATGAAAGCACCACATAGAAAACTCACAGTAAGGCAGCCCTAAGATAAAGTTTACAGTGGCAAGTGCCTACATTAAAGAAAATTGTTTTGAGCAATCTCAAACTAATAAGTTAATGATGCACCCGAAGTCCTTGGAAAATTAAGAAAAACCAGGTCCTGAATCGACAGATATGAAGAGCTCATCAAAACAAGGGTAAAAATTAATGGAATAGAAATAAAAACTAAAAAGAACCAATGAAACTAAGAGTTGTTTTTTTAATAAATATAAATTTCTAAATATTTATATTTAAATATGATTGACCCTCAGTCAAATTAACTAAAACAAAGAGCAAGAAGTCCCAAGTTAATATAAGTAGAAACAAAAGTGAGGATTTTACAACATATATCACTGGAATTTAGGGAACCATAAGGACATGCTCTAAAATGCTGTATGTACTGGATAGTTTTAAATAAACTGCACACAAGCTAAAGTTGTCTGAGGAGAAGGAATCTCACTTAAGAAAATGTCTCCATAATACTGGACTGCAGGCAAACCTACATAGCATGTTCTCCATTGGTGATCAATTAAGGGTGGCTGGTGTTATCCCTAGGCTAGTGACCCTCAGTTCTGTAAGAATGAAGACTGAGAAAGCTATGGGAAGCAAGCCAGTAGATAGCACCCCTCCATGGAGCTCCTACCTCCAGGTTCCTGCCTTGTTTGGGTTCCTACCCAGACTTCCTTCAGTGATGAACAGTGCTGTGGAAGTGTAAGCCACCTAAACCCCTTCCTCCTCAAATAAGTTTGGTCATAGTATGTTGAAGTTTATGACTTTTGCTTTATTTTATTACATACTCTAATTTATTTTGTTTTACCATACGTAAGCCTCTATCTTTCTTCCAACCCTCTAATCCTAGGTGGGAGAGGATAAGGTTAAGGGATAAGGGACATAGGTCTCTTGAACTACTTCCTGCTGTTTAGGGTTTTCGGGTTCTCTAGGGGCAATATCAATCTCAGTTTTCAGGATATCCAGTAGTCCAACAGACCAGCAACAGCCAACACAGCAAACCAACAAACACAGAAGCAGGATGAGCAAGCTTCTGGGGAAGCACCATCAGGGAGAGCAGCAGTGTCTTCCTTCTTCAGAGCACTCCTTCCCTGTAGGGGCTCTGGCATTTATCCCCTCTCCAGAGTCCCCAGAATTAACTTTTTCCAGCTGGCTATGTCATGCCCCTGCTAGCTCATGAGGCACTTATAGTTTACAGGTGTGGACAAACTGAAGCAGCCCACACCTGGGATCAAAGCAAAAACATTCTCATAACTGGGTTTTTTAAGAAACAAAACTCTTACCACAATGCTGTTTTGTTTCAGCAATAAAAACCCTAACTAAGACATTATAATCCATGAAATTTAAAAAATCTAAACAAGCAACCTACTCAAAATAAACCATGATTAATAAATAATTTAAGCAGTTCCATAGCCAGAAACAAGATTAAGACAGTAATTAAAACTCTCCCTATTAAAAAAGGCCAAGGATCAGATGAATTCTCTGCAGAATTCACTAGGACTCCAAAGACAAACTACCACCAATACTACTCAAATTATTCCATGAAAATAGGCAAAGAAGGAAGACTGCCAAAAATCTTTGTACCAAGGCAATGTTATCCTGATAACATAAACAAATACAGACAAAACAACAGAAAAGTGAAAAATCACAGACCAATCTCCTTCATGGGCATAGGTGCAAACATTCTCAACATCTTCTTGGATGACTACAATGAAACACTGTTTTCCAGATTTTACAGGACAGTTGCACATATGAATTCACAGTGGTTAGGACAACATATGCAAAACCTGTGTAAGATTTAGGAGGGAAAATTGTTGATGGAATAGGGGAAGAATTATAGGGAGGAAATGGGGAGTGGTGTAGTTCAAAATACATTATATACATTTTAAAATTCTTAAATTGGATAGAAAATGGATAGAAAAAAAGATATGCCTTAAAATGTGCCCAGGAATTGAAGATAACCAATTGCTTTGAGGTTGGATTTAAGGCCTGATCTGCAGGGATGGATTCTGGCCTGGAACTGAAAACTGGTCAAAAATTCTAACTTTGGAGGTCACAGCATCCTAGAGAGGAACCTATTCCTGTTATTTTACTAAAGAATGTGTTGTCAAACTACATTGTGAATATTTATCCTTATACCCATATATGTGTGCTGCCTTTAACTTTGGCCAGAGAAGCTTCTCTCTGTAATGATCATCAGAGACTCATCATAACTGGTTCAAGAGATGCGAATTAGTGTCTACTGCATGATACATCTATATCATTCCCTCCCAAGGCTCAGAAAACACTGAAGAAGAACAGAAAAAAAATGTTAGAGCCAATGAATGGGGAAAGAGTGCTATGAAATGCTGATTTCAGGACATGACATGGTCATTGAACTAGTGAACTCACTGTAGCTGTTATTATCCACATAAGATAAAGTCAACATGATTTGGCCATTAGTTGACATTCCAGCTGTCAGCACTCATTGGATTTGGTGAAATAATATGCACACAAATGCACAAACACACACACATACATGCACATTGCTTCATATATAACACAGTGACAAATAAATAAATTAAATTCTATTTTTAAAACATTCTTAATAAAATACTGGCAACCAGAGTTCAAATACATATAAAAAATATCATTCATCATAACCAAGTTGGTTTCTTTCCAGAAATTAAAAGATGTTTCAACATATGTAAATTAATAAATGTTATCTAACATGTAAACACATTCAAAGACAAATCACATGATCATCTCATAAGACAGAAAAGGCCTTTGACAAAATCCAACACCCCTATGATAAGATTATGGAGAGGCCAGGAATGAGGCACAATATTTCAACAAAAAAAAGACTATATGTGACAGACAATCAGCCAACACCATAAATAGAGAAAAACTTGGAGTTCCCACTAAGACCAAGAACAAGGCAAGGATGTCCACTCTACCCGATACTATTCAATATTCAGTATATTAGTTGAAATCTTAGTTGGAGTAATAAGACAAGAAGAAAGTAAAAGTAATACAAATAGAAAAAGAAGTCAGGGTATCCCTATTTACAGAAGATGTAATCTTTACACAAGAGATTCTAAGGACTCCACCAAAAACTCTTAGAGCTGATAAATAATTTTACCAAAGTTGCAGGATAGCTAGGGAATGGCATTAACTTAGATATACATCAACTGATGAATGAATAAGAAAAACTGTGGTCCATATACACAATGGAAAGAAAAGTGAAATCATGAACTTTGTAGGTAAATGGATAGAACTAGAAAATTATTCTGAGTGAGCTCATACCTAGATACATAAGTGTTCTATGTTTGGCCCATATGTAGATCCTAGCTTCAAATATTTTATTTTGTGTATTTATCTTGGAACACAACTGGAAGCCAAGAACCCAGAAAAGGTCCTTATGGGTTATGTTAGAGATGGGGAAATAGTAGATTATAGTTGTGGTGATTTGAATAGCAATGGCCCCCATAGACTCATCTGTTTGGATATTTGTACCATAGGGAGTGGAACTATTAGAAGATGCAGCATTGACACAGCAGGTCTGGCTTTGTTGGAGGAAGCGTGTCACTAGCGAGCGAGCTTTGAGGTCTCAGATGTTCAAGTCCAGGCTCACTGGCTCAGTCACAGCTTTTGTTCCTGCTACCTGGTTATCCTGATGTAGAACTCTCAGCTACCTCTCCAGCACAATGTCTGCCTGATGCCACCATGCTTCCATGCTTCATGCTATGATAATAATGGACTAAACCTCAGTATTATAAAACAGTCCCAATAAAATGTTTTTCTTTATAAGAGTTGCCTGGGTCATGATGTCTCTTCCCAAAAGAAACCCTAAATCAGACAGAAGCTGGTACCAGGAGTGGATATTGCTTGATAGGCCTGACCATGATTCAGTTTCTAAGAGTGTGGACTTTCGGTTAGGAAAGCAGTAGCATGCTTTGAGCACCTCTGCATGAGCCATTCTAGTAGGAGCATAAAAGATAGTGGTGCTGATGATTGAACTGTGGGGGGGGGGTCACAGCTCAAGAGGTTTCAGAGAAGAATGTGAGTATGTGGTCTAGAACTGATCTTGAGACATTTTGGTGAAAAAATGTGGCTGCTTCTTGCCCTTGTTCAAAATGTCTGCCTGAGGCTAGATTGAAGAGTTTTAGAGTACTTACATTGTCAGAGGAAATTTCAAAAACAGCCTAGTATTACCTCTGCAATGTGGTTATTAGTGTTCACTTTCATGAAGATCTATAGTGTAAAGGAGCAAGCTGAACAAAGAAAAGTACAAAATGTCCAATTCTAGGAGAAAGGGGGCACTAGAAAGTGGAATGGAGCTGAGCCCTGTGTTCAAGGAGATACACAAACAAGCACAGGAACAAACCGAAAGAGCCTGATGTGAAATGGGATAAAGGGAGTGGTGACCTCAGGGCAAGCTCCCACACAGCTAAGCTTCCAACTTGTGAAAAGGAATTAAAGAAAAGCTTAGGGCCTGGTGTGATGATGATGCACAGTTTTAATCCCACCACTCAAAAGGCAGGCAGAGGCAGGTGGATCTCTAAGTTCGAGGCCAACCTGGTCTACAGAGAGAGTTCCAGGACAGCCAAGCTTAGACAATGATGGAAATTATTGAAAACAGAAAGCTAGTGAAAATGTATTTGAACAAGGAGGCTATGTTCCAGCTCCAGCAAGCACCAGAACTTGGCAGCTTAGGCCACAAGGTTGTGGTTCTGGCTTTAGAGTTAAAGATAGAAGAAAGGGTTAAGGAATCTCCCTGCATGGCCAAGGAAAGCTACTGAGGCCAGACCTGTGTCAGAGGTGTCCCTGCATGGAGGCCCAGAGAGGCCTTTGTGTGATGCTGAAAAAGTTAAGCCTGGATTGTCAGGGAGACCCCAAGATATTGGAGTTGTCAGAGCAGTGAGATACCTGTCATAGAAAGCTGCTAACAGGGTTTGGAGCCAGCCCAAGAGAAAGAAGTGTCCTATGGTCACCGAAGCTGAAAGGAGCTGGAGATCTGAAGAGGATGTTGACATCAGACAAGGAGATGTAGGGTTTGGAGTTTGCCCAGCTAACTTTTGGCCTTGCTTTGGTTCAATATTTTCTCACTATGCTCAGTTTCCTCCCTTTAGAATGGTAATGTATATCCTGCCCCATTATATGTTCCTCACTATGCTCAGTTTCCTCCCTTTAGAATGGTAATGTATATCGTGATCCATTATATGTTGGAAATATGTGATTTGCTTTTCATTTTGATTTTATAGTGGATACAGATTACCATGAGTCTCAGAAGACTTTGGACTTTTAAACATGGTTAAGACTGTTATAGACTATGGGTACCTTTGAAATTGGACTGAGTGCATTTCTGCATTATGTTATGGATACAAGTCTATAGGGGTCAGGAAGTAGAATGTGGTGTTTTTAATAGGAATGGCCCCATAGATTTATCTGTTTGAATACTTGGCTCAGAGGGAATGGCTCTATTAGTAGCTATGGCCTTGTTGAAGCAGGTGTGGCTTTGTTAGAGGAAGTGTGTCACTAGGGGGTGGACTTTCTGGTATCAGAAACTCAATCTCAAGCTCAGTGACTCATTGTCACTTCCTGCTCCCTGTGGATCAAGATGTAGAACCCTCAGCAACTCTCCAGCATTATATCTGTTTTCATGCCACCATGTTTCCTGCCATGGTGATTGTAGACTAAACCTATGAGCTATAAGCTAGCCCCAATTAAATATTTTCATTTATAAGTATTGCCATGGTCATGGTGTCTCTTCATAGCAATGAAATCCAAACTAAGACAATAGCCAAACCAAAATTAAAGAGCCAGAATACTGGAGGTGGAAAGACTTAAACAAGGAGGGGTGTGGGAGTATGGGGGAATTTAGGAGTGGAGAAAGGGAAGGCTAATCCAAATGAAGGGGTTATGAAAAACTGTACGGAGGCTACTATATTCCAACCCAACTAAAAAAAACTATAAGTGGAGGAATAGTAAAACATGTATTAAATAAAAGAGGAGGAGACAATACGGAGGGTTAAAGGAATGGGGCAGTGTTTGGGGGAGATGGTGTGGTACAGTGAGTGTTTACCAAAACTAAGGCTCTATCAGGCTTAAGGAAGTTCACTAGTCAGTAAACATATTTCAAAATACAACTTGAAAAACTAAAAGAGTTCAAACAGAATTGCCCTACATGGGCAGACAATGTCCTACCTAGAAAACATGGATTATTAAATGAAGATTGGAATACAAGCCAGAAGACACTCCCTATGAGTTATTGACTTTGGCTTCAGGACATAGAGAAATTAATCTCAGACTGACTTGGAAACTTTCCTTCATGTAAGTGATTTTCTCAGTGCCAGAAGGTCCTATGCAGGCTGCCGGAGGAGGAAAGACATCGATGGTCTTACCCAGCATTGGGCCCTGTGTGCTTCAATACCAGTCTGCCAGGTAATACACGTCACTGGTGCAGAAGTAGCATGCTGTGTGACAGTTTGAGTGATGTGTGCCTCACACTTAGTGCTTGTTGGTAACTGTTTAGGGAGAATTGGAGGTGTAGCCTTGCTGGGAAAAATGTGTCCCTATGGGCAGGCTTTGAGATTTCATAAGTGCCATTTCTTTGCACCATCGCAGTGTCTTCTCTGACTCTTGCTTCTTTTCTGAGATGGGAACTTTCAGCTGTTTTGCCACCATAATGGTGATATATTCCTATCCCCCTTGGGGTCACTATAAGCTCCAAATAAATTCTCTCTTCCGTAAGTTGCCTTGGTAATGGTGTTTATCACAGCAGTAGAAAAGTAAGTAACAACCTATACAACTAATACAACTAACTGCTTTCTGATTGGATTCATTCCATTGGAGGGAAATTCATGCCTGATACAGTTAACCTTGTCAAAAATGTCTGGATGAGTAGTTCATAGATCCTAGGGAGAACTACTAACACACACACACACACACACACACACACACACACACACACACACACAAAATCTCATGGGCTTGTGGTCAACCTTGGTCAGAGAAGCTTCTTTATGAAGTGGGCATCAGTCCAGGAAGAGATACATCACTGGCCAAAATGATAAGAATGTGAGACTAAGTGTCCAACCATAAACAGGACATCTACATTAACCCCATCATCCACCAATGTTCAGGGACCACCATGGAAGAGCAGAGGAAAAGAACGTAAGCATTAAAGGATGTGGAGGAGTGCTGTGGGATGCTGTCTTCTGGACATGACACGTCAACAGCCATCATGAATTCAGATTAGCTGTGGTTAGTGGTTACCTGCACAAGACCTGCACATGATCAAGCCACCACAATTTCAGCATAAGCATCTTACTGAAAATCAATTGGCTGTTGGTAATTGTTGGAGGAAGGAGAATTTTGTTTTTGTTTTCTTTTGTTTTAGGATGTGGCCACTAGTAGGTGTCCCAGGCTCCTGTTAATGGCCTTACACTATTCATATGAACAGCACTTCAGGCTTAGTGGATTATAAACACAGAAGATGACATGAAGCTGCAAGTGGGTCAAGTTGGGGAACTTGGGGAGAGTTGAAGTACAAATGGAGATATATATATATATACACATATATACACATATATAATCATATTTATTATCATATATACATATATTGTCATATATACATATATATAATCATATTTCATTGTGTGCATGTATGAAATTCTCAAAAATAAAACAAACCTTTAGGTTTTTTGAAGTTCATGATATTGTGATTTGATTTCAATTTCCCTAAAAACTAAGGATATAGAACATCATTTGATTATTAAACCTCTAAATTATGCAAAGTAGTTTTAGAATTAGTCTGCCCTTTTATAGCTATAAGTCATAAACTATAGCAATAACTGCTTTGTAAAATATATATTCAATAATTTATACATTTTTGTTTAGATGTGTCTTTTTAGGTTTTTTTGGGTTTTTTTTTTTTTGTTTTCTTTTTGGTTTTTCAAGACAGGGTTTCTCTGTGTAGTCCTGGCTGTACTGGACTCACTTTGTAGACCAGGCTGGTCTTGAACTCACAGTGATCAGCCTGCCTCTACCTCCTGAGTGCTGGGATTAAAGGCGTGCTCCACCACGCCCGGCGTCTTTTTAGTTTTTATTCATAGGTATTTTTATATATTTTGAAAATGGACTTGTATCCTATGTGATTTTCAGAATTTTTCCAAAGTTTCAAATTGTCTCCTCATTGTTTTATAATCTACTCTGAATCACACACATTTTAGTTATAATAAAATACAAAACATCTATTTTTCTTTGCAAAAAGAAATGCCTGTTACTTAATCACCTAGTCTGGGGAAGCTTGTTGGAGAACCTGGAGCTAAGATAACCATCACCTTTATTCTCACCAGACAACAGGAGGTACCCAAATAAGCCCATTTAAGAAACCAGACTGCCATTCAGAGACACGCTTTTTGTTTGTAGGATGTGTTGAGTCTCAGTAGTATGAGACTGTCTAATACAAGATGAAATCATTCTTGTCTGACCCAGACAAACCTGGAGCTGGGACATAATGAAAGAGGGAGGAGGGGTGTTCTGCCTATTTGAGATAAGTACATCTTCAAGGACATTCTAAAGACACACAAGAGCATCCTTCTCATCCAGTGTGTACCCCATGAACATGTACACAGATTCCTATAGCAAGTTTATCTTCAACATTCTTGAAGACTGCAATAATCTAGTCAGCAGGCTCTACACAGAACACTCACATAGCAACTATATCTCCAGCAATGAGCTGACACCAAGCCTCATGTATCTATCAATGAGCTGACACCAAGCCCCATGTCTCCACCAATGAGCTGACACCAAGCCCCACACCTCCACCAATGAGCTGACACCAAGCCTTAAACCTCCATCAGTAGTTGACACCCAACCTCACATGTCTACCAATAGTTGACAACAAGCCTCACACATCCAACCAATAGTTGACACTTGGTTTTCCAATAATAAGCCAAAATAGAATCTTGCCCTAGTCCTTCAAGACCAATGAATTCTGGGTCCAAGCCGCTCATGCCTCCTTTCTTGACTTTAAAGCCCTCACTTCTGCTTCTTTGAAACTCCCTGCTTTACTATGGCAGATCTTTCAGAGTTCTGCTCTTGACATGTCAGAATCATTCTTTAGGGAATCTCTCTCTCTTATTTTTAAGTTCATGGTATTGCCGAATTTTTTACTTTACACATAAAAAAAATAAAACTTGAATAATCATCCCTGTGCCTGTGCTGGCTAGATTTATGTCAACTTGACACAAGCTAGAATGATTTTGGATGAAGAAATCATAATAAAGAAATGTCCCCACATGATTGGCATGTGGGCAAGTCTATGGCACATCTTCTTGATTGATGTGGAAATACCCAGGTCACTAGGTGTGGTGCCACCCCAACTGGTGGTCCTGAAGTATAAAAGGTGGAGTGAGCAAACCATAAGAGCAAACCAGTTAGCAGCACACCTCTGTGGCCTCTGCATCAGTTCCTACTGCCATGTTCCTTCCTGCCCTGCTTAAATTCCTACCCTGACTTTCTGTTCTCCTGAGAGTTATATGCCGAAATAAACCATTTCCTTCCCAAATTGTTTATATCACAGCAACAGAAACCCTAAGACAACCCCCACAGGATGAATCCCATTGCCACTAGTGTCATTCAATAATTTTGTTTTTAGTAAACATTTTTTACATTTGTCATATTACAGCATAATATGCTTTTGGATTCCAGTGTTGCCTCAAGCATAAAAGAGACAGTAAGTTTGAGAACAAATTTATGGAGAAGATTAGCAACTCCCTCCTAAAGGTACAAGTTGTCCATCTTTCAAAAAGGCCCCCTGGGACTTAGATAAAGCAATGATTCTGCAGTCAAAATGGCTTTGTCACTTCATCTAATTGTATCTGCAAATGCAGATATTTCATTTGAATCTCACATTTGCAACTTCCAGGATTCCTCAGGGTTCTACATTGTTACATCACATTTATCCCTTCTTGATTGTTAAATATATTGAATGCCACTCCTTCCAAAGGAAATAAACATACAGCATCTCACCTACCAAAATGCTCAAGCACAGTGTGTGTGTGTGTGTGTGTGTGTGTGTGTGTGTGTGTGTGTGTGTGTATGTGTGTGCATGCTCATGTGTGTGCAGGTGCACATGCACATGTGTCCAAGTGTGTATGCATGTGTGTTCATGTGCATGTGAAGGTCAGATGCCAAGTGTAGTTATTCCTTAAGGACTATAAACATTTTTAAATGTTGAGACAAGGACCCTCACTGGCCTGTAACTCACCAAGTAAGCAACACTGACTAGTGAGAAAGGCCTGGGGATCCCTCTGCCTCTGCCTCCCCAGCACTGGGATTCCAAGTGTGTTCCACACATAGTTTTTGTTTTGTTTTGTTTTGTTTGTAAACATGGATTTTGGAGCTTGAGCCCAGGTCTTTATTGTTGTAATTCAAGGACCTTATCAACCAAGCTATTTGCCCAGACTGTGAACACACATTTTTTATCTGACTCTTTAGGTGGTTGTATGTCTCTCTCCTACTGGTAATCAAATGACACTCACAATTTGAAGGCTTTTAGGATCCTTTTAGGGTACCTTTATTGGTTTGACCAAGATCATTTGAACTCTATGGAAAACAAAAGAAATGACTCTGTCCCATGACTCTTCCACTTTAACCCCTGGACAAAGTACTCTCTATGAAAAGCACTATTTTTTCCTCAATACAGAAAAGTCACACTGTTGAATCCAGGTACACAGTCATCCCACTTCCAGAAAGCCTGGGATTCCACCCACCTAGCCATAACCAGACTGATGTTATCTAATAGAAGCATAATCTCCCAGCCACTCTCCCTTCTACTCTGACAACCACACCAAGAAGCAAACACCAAGGTAAAGAACTGTCCCCTTCACCAGAGATGGCTACCCCATGACTGCTGGGGCCATTCAAACAGACATGAATAAATTTAGAAGCTATTTGTCTCCTGCAACTCTAAGCCACCTGAAAAACAGCAGGTGGTAGAGTCACACAACACTAGTAAACACCAGGCTATATTCCAGGCCCAAACTGCCTGATGATAGTTGTTACACAGTTTGGGTTCTTTCATGGGAGGGGACATGTGTGGGATGAAGTTGCCATCTTTTCAAAGCACCAGAAGACTTCCGACTGGCTAGAGCTTGGCTGCTCAGCTCCGTTTCCAGTGGGTGCACAGCTGTCTAAATGGAGCAGGGGGAAATTATAGGGGAGAGGCAATAGCTGGCTAAAAAAGAAATAGGAGAACTCACTTCTCCCGCTGTAGAGTGCTAACACCCTCACCATCCCAGGTAAGAAGAGCATTGGTTCACAGACTGCCATTTTCACATGGAAGGGATACTCAATGTCAGCCCCACTACAGAAAAGTTGCTGGTGGCTGAATGTGCTAGACATTCACAAGGTGGGAGATTCCCTTACAGTTTGCAAATTTAACTCCTCATTGGAACCTGCTTCGTGGAATTTTACATTCATTCACAGGAACTTTGAAATACTCAAGTTCATATTTCATTGAGGAGCTCCTGCCTAGTTTTATTTCCCCCTCATAATTTCCAACCCTGGCTTTTATATCCTATAAGTTATCTGCAAAAATTAATTCCCTTGCATGACAGCATTCCTTGAATGACATTACCCTGAATTTCTGGTGAGATCACTCTGCTCCTTCAGGACCATCGCTGATTGTCATGCTTGAAGACACTGAGAACTTCTAGGGCTCGACGACAAGTAATGAGTGCTGGGAGAGGGCTGTCCCTTGGGTCTTGGTCCTCTGACCACTGAAATCAAAGATGCAGATCAGCTCTAGACTCTGTCTGAAGGATACATCAGGGTGCACTTCATGCTTTTAGCTGCTTACCTGGCCTTACCCACGAGGTCAAAGCAGCTGAACCACGAGGGTCAGGGAGTCCAGCCAGCTCTCTGAAGGCAAGAGGCTGGAGGCTGGTCGGAAGGTGGCCAGAGTTATAATACTAGTGTTTGAGATGTTTGTGTGGGTGACTCATTCTTTTCCTTTCAGATATGCCAAAAAGAATTTCACTGCTAGGAAAGCAGGGCCAATCCATATAAAGTCTGAGATGATTGCCAGTGCCCCCAAGTTAAAGAGAACAAAGGAAGAAGCTAAGCAAGGTCACACCAAAGGACATAGAGATTGGCAGAAAAACTTTCAGTACAGTAAGAGCCATGGAGGCCTCCCAGGGGGGTCTCTGAATTGGACCTCTGCTTTATTCAACATGTACCTGAGATGCTAAGTCATGTAGCAGATGTTTTCATGTCCATTGAAGCTTTATGCATATCACAGAGTCATAGGTCACTTATAAACAGACGGTAAAGGAGCTTGTTAGATCTATCAGGACCTGGGAAAGTCTCCCTGCAGACAATGCATCCACTGTCTGGGCTAGCAGCCAGGATGAAGGGATGATATTCTGCCATACTGGGAAGTGTTGTTAAACAGCCAGTAAGAATAACAAAAGGAAAGGACATTTTTATAGCTTCAAAAATTAAATGTAAGACATTTCTACACCTTAGCCCACTATGAAAAGTCAGAGTTCTCTCAACTGTTGTCATCGGCAGAGGTCCATCTCTGGGGACAGACACCCTGAAGAACCCACCCTTTTCATGGGGCAAGAGGTAGGATGAAATCAGAACTGGGATGCTTCCTGTTGGCAAGGTCCTTATCCATTTGTGGGTTCTTTGTTGGCAAAAAAGTTCAGACACTTTGAAAAATACACCCCTTAAGGTTTATTTCTCTTAACCTCAATGTTTGGAGGGAAAATAATAGTAGCAGCAGAAGCAGAAAGAAAATCAAAATAGAGCCTGTAAAGGATCTGCAGTTATTCAAGCAAAGGGTTTTCCCAGGGTTTGAAAAGACTGTAAACAAGCAAAGCCTAACTCAACAGCACACACAGGGAAGCCCAGTGGTGTCACCATGGGACACTGATGACAAGGATGAAGAAAGAGGGAAGTCAGAGCCAAGGATGTGTGAAAGAGTGAGTGTCCCCCAGAACATTCTAGGCTTGTTGAGCAGGTGAACATGCTAACACTGACAAATAATAAGAAATATCTGTTACTTCATTATTGCCAGATTTAGTAAATGTCATTCATTACTCCAGGGAGAACTCTATCCCCTGAGTAGCTTCAGAAGCTGAAGCACAGGTGTGGATTAGATGAACACCTTGTGGTTAGACTAAGTTTCTTTGCACATGCTTCCACTGCTATCTCTGGCATCATCACATAGCATCTTTCTGACCTGATGCTTATCAACCTACATCAGTTCTTGCTCTTCAGGTTGACTTACTATAAAGAGTAAACAAGATGGTAGGCATAGTATTAGCAGGCTTCCTTAAGGATTGAGTGCTTGTTATATAGAAAGTGCTGGGAAAGAGAAGCTTGCTTTATCTACATTTTATGTTCTTTAAATTTTTTAAATTGTATTATTGTATGTGGGGGAGTATTTGCCTGCATGTGTATCTGTGCACAGAGTATGCGGCTGGTGCCCATGGAGGACAGAAGAGGGTACTGAATCTTCTAGAACTGGAGTTACAGGCATTTGTGTGCTGTTGTATGGTTCTGGGACAGGCCCTCTGGGAGTACATACAAGTGCTCTTAAGCACTGAACCATCTCTCTAGCTCCCTGTGCTTTATGTATGAACCCAGTCTTTCTTCATTTAATTAATTTATTAAAAGGGTGCAAGCCCACATTCATGGAAACTGAACTACTCACTACTCAATGGCCACTGGGTCAGGGAAGAAATAAAGAAGGAGATCAAAGACTTCTTAAAACCCAACGAAAATGAAGGCACAACACACCCAAACCTATGGGGCACAATGGAAGCAGTGCTACGAGAAAAGTTCATAGCACTAAGTACCTTCTCAAGAAGAAAATTGTGAGAGCTCATTTTAGCAACTTAACAGCAGAACTGGAAGAGATAGAAAAGAAGAAGAAGAAGAAGAAGAAGAAGAAGAAGAAGAAGAAGAAGAAGAAGCAAACACTCCCAAGAGGAGCAGAAGGCAGAAAATCATCAAACTCAGGACTAAAATCAATAACTTAGAAACAAAAAGAACAATACAAAGAATCAAAGAAACCAAGAGTCGGTTCTTTGAAAAAAAATCAACAAAATAGACAAACCCTTAGCCAAACTGACAAGAAGGCAGAGAGAAAATACCCAAATCAGTAAAATCAGAAATGAAAAGGGAGAAATGACAACAGACATCAAAGAAATCCGAGAATCTTTAGGTCTTACTTGAAAGATCTGTACTCCACAAAATTTGGAAACCTAAGCAAAATGGACAATTTTCTTGATAGATTCCACCTATCAAAGCTAGATCAAGATCAGGTTAACAAATTAGACAGTCCTATAACCCGTAAGGAAATAGAAATAGTCATTAAAAATCTCCCATCCAAAAAAAGCCCAGGGCCAGACGGTCTCAGCATAGAATTCTATCAGACCTTCAAAGAAGAACTAATACCAATACTCTTCAAACACTTCCACAATATAGAAACAGAAGAAACACTGCCAAACTCATTCTATGAGGCCACAGTCACCCTGATCCCTAAACCACACAAAGACCCAACAAAGAAAGCGAACTTCAGACCAATTTCCCTCATGGACATAGACACAAAAATACTTAATAAAATACTGACAAACCAAATCCAAGAACACATCAAAAGTATCATACACCATGATCAAGTAGGCTTTATCCCAGGAATGGAGGGGTGGTTCAACATATGAAAATCCATCAACATAATCCACCATATAAACAAGCTGAAAGAAAAAAAACACATGATTATCTCATTAGATGCCAAAAAAGCATTTGACAAGATCCAACATCCCTTCATGCTAAAAGTCCTAGAGAGAACTGTCATACAAGGACCATACCTAGAAATAATAAAGCTGATATAGAGCAAGCCAGTAGCCAACATCAAATTAAATGGAGAGAAACTTAGAGCATTTCCTCTAAAATCAGGGACAAGGCAAGGATGCCTACTCTCCTCATATCTCTTCAATATAGTACTTGAAGTCCTAGCCAGAGCAATAAGACAACTAGAGGACATCAAGGGGATACAAATTGGAAAGGAAGAAGTCAAATTAGCCCTATTTTCAGATGATATGATAGTATGCATAAGTGACCCCAAAAATTCCACCAGATAACTAATACAACTGATAAACACCTTCAGCAAGGTGACTCGATAAGAAATTAATTCAAAAAAATCAGAAGCCCTTCTTTATACAAAAGATAAATGGGCTGAGGAAGAAATTAGGGAAACAACACCCTTCACAATAGCCACAAACAACATAAAATACCTGGGGGTAACTCTAACCAAGCAATTGAAATACCTGTATGGCAAGAACTTCAAGTCCTTGAAGAAAGAATTTGAAGAGGACATCAGAAGATGGAAAGATCTCCCATGCTCATGGATAGGTAAGATCAACATAATAAAAATGGCCATCCTACCAAAAGCAACATACAGATTTAATGCAATTCCTATCAAAATACCAAGACAATTCTTTATAGACATGTAAAAAAAATTCTCAAATTCATATGGAATAATAAAAAACCCAGAATAACTAAATCAATCTTGCTCAATAAAAAAACATCAGGAGGTATCACCATCCCAGATTTTAAGCTATACTACAGAGCAATAATAATAAAAACATCATGGTACTGATATAGAAACAGACCAGTGGATCAATGGAATCAAATTGAAGACCCAGTAATGAACCCACACACCTATAGTCACCTAATTTTTGACAAAGAAGCCAAAACTGTACAATGGAAAAAGGACATCAACTTCAACAAATGGTGCTGGTCTAACTGGATGTCAACATGTTAAAGAATGCAAATAGACCCATATTTATCACCTTGCACAAAACTTAAGTCCAAGTGGATCAAAGACCTTAACATAAAGCCCAACACACTAAATCTAATAAAAGAGAAAGTGGGGAAAAGCCTCGAACTCATAGGCACAGGTGACAACTTCCTGAACAGAACACCAACAGTTCAAACTCTAAGACCAACATTCAATAAATGGGACCTCATGAAACTGAAAAGCTTCTGTAAGGCAAAAGACACTGTCATTTGAACAAAACGGCAGCCTACACATTGGGAAAAGGTCTTCACCAACCCCACATCTGACAGAGGGCTAATATCCATAATTTACAATGAACTCAAGAAATTAAATGCCAAGAAACCAAATAATCCAATCAAAAAATGGAGAACAGAGCTAAAAAGAGAATTGACAAAGGAGGAATCCCTAATGGCTGAGAGACACTTGAAGAAATGCTCAGCATCCTTAATCATCAGAGAAATGCAACTCAAGACGACTCTAAGATTCCATCTGACACCTGTCAGAATGGCTAAGATCAAAAGCTCAAATGACAGCACATGCTGGTGAGGTTGTGGAGAAAGGGGAACTCTACTCCATTGCTGGTGGAAGTGCAAACTTGTACAAACACTATGGAAATCAATCTGGTGATACCTTAGAAAACTTGGAATAGCTCTACCTCAAGACCCAGCCATTCCACTTCTGGGTATACATCCAAATGATTCCTCACCAAATCACAAGGACATTTCCTCATCTATGTTCATAGCAGCCTTATTTGTAAAAGCTAGAAACTGGAAACAACCCAGATGTCCCTCAACAGAGGAATGGATAAAAAAAAAAAAAAAAAAACTGTGGTACATCTACACAATGAAATACTACTCAGCCATCAGAAACAACGAAATCATGCAACTTGCAGCCAAATGGATGCAGAAACTCATCCTGAGTGAGCTAACCCAGACTCAGAAGGATGCACATAACATCTATTCAGTTATATTCAGATTTTAGCCATATAGTACAGGATAACTATACTACAACCAATGCACCAAAAGGAACAGGAACATAGACTTTGTTACCTGTTAATGAGATGCTTTGCCCTAGTGGTGCTGCCATGTAGGCCCCCAGTATATGAGGAAGCTCTTAGCCCTCATATGACTGCTGAATTGGGGTGGGGGCTGATATGTAGGGACATTCCACTCTGGAGGAGTATGATAGAAGGGAGAGTGGGTAGAGGGTGGGAGGGTGGTTTTGGGAGAGGTGGAAAGAGGTCACCGTGATGGAGATGTAACTTGAGGTAATAAATAAAGTTTTTTTGTTTTCTTTTAAAAGATGCAAACCACTGGTAGCCTCAGTACTGAATGAGATGATGTTTTCTCTAGGTACAGGACACAAAGTCTTCAATTAAGTGATTGTTTGGGCTCCCAGAACGACTTCACTAATTTACTCTCAAAACTCAGATTCAGGTCTACACTCTGTCCAGGACCTTTCCAGATATCATTAATTCTGATCTGAAAGGGGGGGGGCAGGCAACTGGGTTTTTTTTTTTTTTCCTTTTACATGAGAAATGAATCTATTTAAGAGATTCTAGACTCTTATCCTGAGGCATTTGCTCAGGATGGCATAGGCCCAAAAGAGTTTCTGCACACCCTATCATTGAGACCACTGGATAAACCTGCAGGAAAGATTTGCAATATAGGTCCTAGGAATGGGACAAGGGAGGAATGACCAATAAAATCACCTGCTTATGAAGTGTTGGATTTGATGCTGTCAATTATGGTGGGATCAAGTTACCAACAATTTCCAGATGTGGACAACATTTGGTCATTTGTCTATCTATGTGTTAAGAGTTCAACTTCTGGCAGTATATACCCACATCCTCAAAAGCATGTCAACTCAGCCACAGAGAAGCCAATAGCTGACCACACTGAAGACTCATAGGCCAAAAAAGCATATTTTCAGGGTGATGTCCAAAGCCTTCATTCCTGACAGTCTAATGGCTACAGATCTTTATTTCTGGGACCACACACCCTGGAGGAGCTATAGAAAAACAGCAATTTGTTCTGTGCTATACTTTTGATGCTCCATATAACCGAGACAGCCCCTTCCAAATGCTGCTTTACTGATCATTCTACATGATTTCTGCAGTACTCATGCATGCAAAGTCAAAGAAGCAAATATGTAAGCCCATCTCCAGTAGGTGCTCCCAGCACCCTCTCCCACCATCCCACTGGACATAAGAATAGGGAAGGATTGATTTATCTGTCCCTGCCTTACCTCAGCCACTCAACTCTGCCACTCAAGACCCAACCATGCTCAATTTCAAACTTAGCTGCTTCACTTCCCTTCCTCAACAGGGACATCTTTTCCTTAGTGCACATGGGGCTCTCAGGAACTGCCTGTTCTTCAGCAGTGTTGGATCTTTCACAGTCCTTCCTGTATTTCTTAGTCCCTCCCTGCCATTTTAGAGGCCTCCAAGCCCAGTGGGTATCTGAATCTGTTTCTTCAGTAGGCCAGATACCTCTCAGATCCTCGTCCATTTGGCCTAATTCCACAGAGGCCAACTGTCTCCTGTTCCAAACAAATGCCATCCCATCTGAGGCTCTGAGACAGAAGACTCTCTTCATGTTAGGGACACTCAGGCTTGGCCTTGGATCCCCTGGATTGAGCCATTTTTTAACTATAACCCTAAAATGAGAAGAAAGGGAAGAATTTGGATTTTTTTTCAATATGGCAATCCTGTAGTAGGTTTAGGTTAATGACTCAACCAAGAAGCTTCCCCTACTATAAGACACAGGGACCAGATGTCACAGACACAAATATTCTAAGTACAAGCCACTGAGAAGGAAATGCCAGGCACAAAAATGGGGCATGGGGGCCAGTTGTGAAGTCCACATCGTTATATTTTCATGGTGACTTTTAATATTTACCAAATACAGAGAACCATAACTTCATTTCTTTTCATGAGATCTGTGCTAAACTTCTTCTGCGTGTCCTAATTTCAGATTTGAAAGATTTACCTCTGTCACAGGAAGAACAGCTTTAAGCCCACTGGAGTAAGGGTGTTAGTGCCCCTGTGGCCAATTGACAAACCTTTGCATCTCAAGGACCAAATCATAAGGAATCTTGAAGAATTTTGTTTACAGTTAAGTCTCCACTCTGGCAAAAATCACAAGACTTTCTTTTATACTTCAAAAGCACTGTGCTCAGTGTCTCTGCCTTTGGTTGTAGATAAAAAAAAAAAAAATAGTCCAGTGGGTGATGAGTATAAACAATGAGAAATGTCATCAGACCACCACTATTGGTAGTTACTACAGTAACCAAATCAATGTCATAGTGTGTACTGTTGCCGCAAAGAGACAAAACCATAATAGAATTGGTCCAGTAAGCTGTCCAGCATTCCAGACACTGTCTGACCACCTTGACTTGAGCCCATTGAGTTTCCTGTGTGGCATATATCAGACTTTCCCACTTCACAACCTACTCTGTTAATACAAAAAAAAAAAAAACAACTTTGGCTCCAAAGTCCTTGTCTTTTAACACTTTCCAATCAAGTAGAGTGAACGCTTTCACATGAAAACCTGTGGGGAAATGTGTAGCCAACTAAAAATCACATCCCTTTTCCCTACATAATAAACAATAGGAGATGACAATAACTTACACATTTCTCAAGTGAAGTATTCTGTCCACTAACAGATCCGCTGCATGGGGAAGGAACAAAAACATCACAGCCAAGGGATATTTGAGTCCTGGTGGAGACAGGTGAAGAAAGGGTAATTTTAGGCTCATTCATAACTCCAAATTAGCCTGATATACTGGTTCCTCCACCTGAAGACAAGAAATGACCCTAAGGAGTCTGAAGAGACACTCTCTCCAGCCCAGAAAGAAAACAAGAGTGCACCTGAAGTTGTCTGGCCTAAGCTGACCACTTACCCAGCACTATATTACTTAATCCTATGGGGGCTCTACCTCCAGGAGGAATAGATCCGACTTGCTATCTTAAATCCCTTGCATTTTAAAGTTGCTATGGTTTGGGTAATGACAGAGAGACCAGGTTCTAACAATCACAGGCCAAGAGAGATGGCCTATTGGGATAACAGGAATTGAAACAGAGCTGGCATCAGTGGGGACCACGCTTCAGTGGAGGGAGCTGGGGTCAGAGAAGCCTGAGGGAATGAGCTCTCAATTCACCCCACTTTGTCTCTGATTTCATCACTTTGTCATCTGATCCTCTTGCCTGCCTCTGATGCATTCACAGAGATGGGAAAGCTCACAGTAACCCCCAAGCCTAAGGACATCCCAGTGACAGATATATGGGGGCTGTTGCTCCAAACACAAATAGTCAATTGAAATGAGCAAGGAACCGGTGACCTGAGAGTAGAAGAAGGTGTCAGTTCTTACATGCAGGGCTGAATTACCACCACCTCAGAAGAGCCAGGGAAATTCTCTCCCACAATGCCATGCCAGTGAGCAGCACTTGCAGATGCTCATTTCTTGTTCTTCTCCTTCACGGCACCAAGAGGAAAAAATAAACAAAACTCAGATGGTGGCAAGCATCTTCCCTTGCCTTTTTCCTAGTTCCTCTGCCATTTCCTCAGAGGTTTTTGCTTCTTTTTCTAGAACAATGTGGCATCTTTAAACCTCATTCATTCAGTCCATTCTCAAACAAGAAAAAGTATCTTTGCATTCTACTGCTAGAGTTTACCACCTCCTGACTTCCCTGCAGGCACCTGCCCAGCTACCCACAAACAAGGAATGAGCCAGCTTCTCCCTCACTCAGGCCTTGCATGGCCTGTGACCTGTCAGGAAGAAGATTCAGAATTGCCTCCCAAAGTTATGAACCAGTTACAAAGGGAATTTGAATCTATGGTAACGCTCTTAGGTGGAATGCTTGCTGCTTCTCCAAACTCCTTATAAGTTAGTGCCTCATTCTTACACTCAGAAGAGAAAATACTGAGGCACTACACTGAGAGGCAACTCTCCTGGAGAAATCATGTTCTCATATCAGAACATGAAAGAACCATGAGGAGTTAAAACGTGAAGACACGTACCAAACCAACTGTAGAAGAAACACAAAGAAGGGAATGATTTGAATGCACAGAACAAAATTCAAAGGAGAAAAACAAAGCTGGTTTTAAAAGAAAAAGTAACAGTCTACAAAAAGCATTTCATCTGCCTAATGAAAGATTTCAGTGTGGCCAGTGGTCTCCAAACGCAGCTGATCAAGATGAAGAGGAGGGGTAAGACAGACAAAAGTAAGTGAATCACTTTGCAGACATGTCTGCTGAGTGCTGTAGAAGTTGCAGTATGCTTGGCTTCTTGCTGACACCCCCCCCCCCGAATTCATTCTAATGATGCTAACCCTCCCACACTCCCTCTAGTAAGGTGGGTATGGGGCATGAAAACTGTCTTTCTTCTGTGGTTAGTCCACTCTCATGTCCTGAATGTACTCCAGAAAGGGCTTCCTCCCTACATACCCCAGGACTTCTCAAGGCCTTCAGAGCACGGGCCAAGACAAGGGAGTTGGGACAGGTGGGCTCAGGTAAACTAGAGAATCAGAGAGTCTCCAGCTCTGTCTCAGACAGGAAATATTCTTCACAGATATAAGCCCATGGGATCTGTGCCTGGTGCATGCTACTGTTTCAGAGCTGATCCATGAGAGAAAAAAATGATATCTGCACACAGGAGGCCGATTATCCACATTGACCACAGGGTGAGGGGGTAAAAATCTTACAAAACTCTAAGAAAGAGACTAATGTTCTTAACTAAGAAACACAACACACAAATACTCTCTTTTTTCTTCAAAATAAATAATTTCTAGAGGAAAAGAGACTTAATATTTTGTTGGTTGGGTTTTTGCTTCATTTGTTGATGATTAAGTAAAATATGAAATAAATGTGACCATGAAAAGAGTGGGAAAATAATACTTTATGGAAGCGATAATGAAGCTGGGTTGATTGAGTCAAGCTCCTATGAGAGCTATCGTAAACTTTCTGACCCTAGAGTGAGTAGAGTATATTGTAAATGGCTCAAAGAAGCTAAGCACGGTGCTGTACACCTCTGTAATCCCAACTACCTGGGAGATTGAGACAGGAGAATAAGTTCAAAGTCATTCTGGGCTATAACAGTGAACCCCTGTTTCAACATGCAAACATACAAAAAAGGGTCTGAATATAACTCAGCATATAACCTACTTGAACATGGGAGGTCCTAAGTTCAATACCCAATACTGGAAGGTTGGTCAGGCTCAAAGGAAAAGGTTTTAAAAGATGGTTGGCCAGATCACTAAACGTGAATACCTACAGCATCTAAGAAAATGTCTTGCTTCAATTTTAAGTAATTATGCTGCATTTTCCTCCTGTGCCTACCATCTCATTAAACCTGCAGGAGATGCATAATTACCACACTATCCAGGTGAAATGACTTCCCTGGTATGTGCATGAAAGTCTCACATTAATTACCTATTGAAGACCCCCAGGGCAGGAACAGGGTATACCCATCTTGTACACCCCACCCTAGCACTGTGCATATAACAGGGTGCACATTCCAAAGAGGATCTCCAGATCCGTAATGGGAAAACATCCTCATTATGTCAACCTCAGTTCTTTTTGAAAGGAGAGAGTAAGTGGACACCAGATACTATTGTCTCTGCCCAATGCTGTCAGTCAGAGCCTAGCATCTCTCCCTTGACCTACCTGGCTTGGCCAACCTCAGACACCAATGCCATCCCCTGATCTCTACTTTACTAAGACAGCCTGAGCGGTATATCTATCATACTAATGCTGATGGCTTCATTTATAGTCAAAACAAGATCATGCTTTATTTATATCCTATAGCCTTTGCTTTCACCCCCACAGAACTGTTTACAGTGGAAATTCTCTAACCTCTTAACTGAATTCCAGGTAGGGAGGGGGACTGGGTATAGAGAGACTGCCTCCTCCCATACACAAAGCATGAAAGCAGAAGTACTGGGAACTTAGTAGAAGTACCCAGCAACAGTTAATGGAGCTAACTTGTGACTCTTGTGTCAGAGGCAGAAGGAAGGGAGGAGAAGGCACAGGCTGCACAGAAGGGCGCTCTGGTTCTCCCACATGCGCCTCAGGCCAACATTCAGCCCAAGGCTATGGTCTAAAGCCACAGGCCGAGGGCTATAGACCACCAGGCTTTTCTGCGTTCTAATTTATTCTTCTTCAGTGGCTTCACAGGCAGTTACACTGATGTGGAGGGACACTGGGGCACGTTCCATGTATCTAAGCCGTGACACCTATCAGCTGATCAGCTGAACAACACAATCTCGCGGTCTGTTCTGCCCACACTGAACATACAAATGTAATTACTATTCTGAGGAGACTTTCAAAATCCAGTCACAATGTGTCGCTTTGCCCACGGGGCATTAGACATTGGTTTTGAGAAAGGCATTACATGGTTTTCATCAGTACACCAACGTCAGAGATTATTAGTCAGTTTTCTCCTTGCTGCAATAAAATACCTGACAAAAGCTACTTAACGAATGCAAGGTTTATTTAGTTTGGGGTCTGAGGGTTTACAGACCATCATGGTAGGAAAACAAGGCAACTGATCACACCACAACTGCATTCAGGAAGCAGAGCGGTGAGTGCTATACTGAGCTTGCTTTCTTTCCAACTCTTTTATTTACCATGGGATCCCATCCTGTGGGATGGAGCCACTCACATTCAGGATGGGTTGTCCTTCTCAGTTCATTTAGAGGACAACCTCACACAGACACTCCCACAAAGTATCACCTAGGGGATTTAAAACCATGTCAAGTCCACAACCAAGAGGAACCATCAAACTGTCCAAGTTGCCTGCTAAAACCCTGTCTCTCTGGAGCACAGTAAAGCTACTTCTGAATCAACTACTGCACTGAACACTCATCCTGGACCACTGCTGATAGTTGGTTAGATCTTTGAATTCAAATATTTGAAAAGTTATCTTCGAACACTATAACATGTCAGGAGAGGCTGTGTTAAATAAAGGATGCATTTGGAGCCTCTGGATGGACCAGGGGAGGAACAGTGACATCCAAAGCGGGGCAGAGGCAGACTCACAAATCAACAGGATCCAGAATGATCAGGTGCTGCAGGTGAGCAAGGGAATAATGTTAACACAATATACATTTCATGGGACCACAGAGACGCAGCAACCTCTTCAAATGCTGGGGTCAAGAACAGCATTCCTATGTCTAAGTCCTTTTCTGTTGCCCACAAGGAAAATAGCTGGAGGCATTTATCTTCCGTTTCCCAACATGCCACCCTGTGAAGCCATGTGCAGTAGCAGCAGCATCTTAGAGGCCAGTCAGAGCATGTCTTCAGAACACCCTCCTAAAAGCACAAGTGTCTATGGACGAAGCAGTTTAAAATTAGCAAAGTCAATATTTAACTTGGACCTAGTCTGGAAACGTGGAATTTTCCACGGAGAATCAGAGCTGTCACCAGAAAATGGTGAATTGGAACAACAGCCCTGGCTCCTGCATTTTGAGAAGACAGAAGGGCTGGGAGTGGTTCAGAGCAGGAATGGTGACAGTTTGCCAGCTGAGGCCTTGAGCCAAGACCCTGGCTAGACAATCATTCTAGAAAGGTCACCCTACTACTGCTGTTTTCCTCCCAATTTTACTAAACTTGGACCTGACCTTGCATCCCTGCCTCTGCCCCAGGCTGCCCTTTTGCACTGCAGGCCTGCCTGCCGTGGTGCTGTGATTGCTTTGTTGCTCACACACTACCTGGAGCAGCACACAGTGGAACACACTGCAATTTTAGTATGTGGAAGGCTAAGACAGAAGGATCACAAGTTCACAGTCAGGCCCTGGCTCAGAAATCAAATGAAGGTAGGATGTGAAGCTTTATTTGTTCACACAAGCTTCCAGGACCAGACTTTAATGTTCTTCAACAGGACAGCATGGGTGAGGAAGAAGTCAGACCCCGAAACAGAGGATTAAGTCTCCATCATCTTCCTTCCTCAGTCCATCTGGATAACATCTCCTCAAGCTGGCTTTTGGTTTCATTCGGTTTCCCGGACTCTACTTTCTTTCTCACCCTTCTAATCACCATTTCCTTCCCAGTGTGGATTTAGGTTTGTTGTTCTTTCTGTAGTTCCTTGATGCATACAACTAGGTTGTTAAGTAAAGGTATCTCTCTAATGTTACTTCATTTTTTTTAAGGTCTTTTTTTTTTAATACTTTATTTTTTTTTCTTCAAGTTACATCTCAGTCACAAACCCCTCCCTATCATTTTTAAGATTTGTTTGTTTGTATTTTGTGAGTGTAAATGTTTTACCTGTGTGTGTGTGTGTGTGTGTGTGTGTGTGTGTGATTTGTTTGTTTGTATTTTGTGAGTGTAAATGTTTTACCTGTGTGTGTGTGTGTGTGTGTGTGTGTGTGTGTGCACTGTGTGTATGTCTGCTGCTCATGGAGGCCAGAAGAGGGTGCCAGATTCCCTTTGTGTGCTGACAACTGAACCCCAGTCCACTGCAAGAGTAGTAAGTGCTCTTAACTGCTGATCCATTTCTCCAGCCCCTATCTCTGTTGTTAAATGGGTATGTCTTCATAGCTAACCATTTTCCTTTGGGCACTGTTTGCTGCATTCCATAGGTTTTTGGTGTGTTGTGTTAACTCCTGTCTCTCAATCATGTCAATAATCACAATACATCGAGGGAACCATAGAATACTTAAGGCAATGTAAATGGTCCTCAAACTCTGATTTTTCCCAATCCAGAAGAGACGAATCTACTTGTAAGCTGAGTTATTTGGCCAGAAAGAGAAGAAATTTTTACTGACCAGATTTAGGTAAAAAGAGAGACACTCTATGGTCCTGCCTGAGATGCTGTAGTTCAGTCCCATGTGAAGGATGGTAGAGACTCAAAGTTTATGATTATGGGTACCACTTCCAAGGCTGGTGAATATGCTTTATGACATTGTGGTTTGAGTGTGAAATGACCCCCAGAAGTGCTTGTAACAGTAAATTTTTATTTATCACACATATATTTATTAATACTTAACAATTAATTACCTAACAATTGTCCTAAATCCTAAACCCAAATCCTAACTCTGAAACCTAGCACCTAAAACTTCTTAGTACCTATAATACAAGCATTTAACATTAACCTAAGGTTTCTCAAAAGGATATTTTCTTTGAGCGTGGGTCCTGATGGATGGCTGGTCTTCATACAATTTTCAGTTTTAAAGTCTTTTAAAGTCTCTGAATTTCATTAGTTGCCTTTGTAGTCTTAAAACCAATTAACATATGGAAGTTTTCCAGGTGACTCACCTATTCAGATGCTTATGGCATGCAAAGGCCCAAAGTCCAGGATCTCCACTATCCAAGCACTCCAGAACCTCAGGGAGAATCCATCTCCTCTCCAGACCCAAAATGGGTCAATATCAGAGGGTGAAACTTTCTGATGAGATTGTGATGCGTGTTTTTCCGCTGGTCGAGGAAAATGTTGCTGAGTGAGTCAGTCAGTAACAGGAGAGAGAGCCCACCCACCATCCACGTGAATCCTGTCTTACCTATCGTCACCTGTAGGCAGAAGCTTTTGTGCACTTTTCTAGTTATGTCCCTTAAGGATTTTTCTATTTCTTTTTCTTTTCTCTATCCTTTCTCTCTTATATAGGAAAAAAGGACTTTAAAAAAGGAGGGGAATATATGTATATCATATAAAAATGATAAGATATATGGATAGATTATTGAAACTCCTCTGAAACTTAAAACTATTGTTATTCTTAAAATAAGGTTATCTTTTGATACATTGGTATAAAATTTTGTATATTGATAAAAAATAAGATTAATTTTGACAGAATTTTACAGCTTGCTTGTTCAAAGATGATAGATAGATTTATAAATCAATAGATGTCTTCAAAACCCTCAGAGATATACAGAAAATGGCATTTAAAGATATTATTATTTTAAGAATTGTTTGACTTTAAGACAGTCTGCTCCTGACAGCTCTCATTTGACTTGGAAGAAAACAATGAACATCAAAAAGAAATCTCCCATCAGGAGATAATTCCTACTGGACAAAAATGCCTCTGCTCTCTCAAGAGACTATATACAGTCCAAAGATGGACCAGAGCTTAAATGCAGGTAAGCTGATGTCCTGATTCTGCAGAGACAGAATGGGAAAATCCTTATTTCCTGCTGCACAATTATGTCTGTGAGATATGCTTGACCAGAAGGCTGAAGGTGATTCTCCAATAGTATGGAGAGATATTTGGGACTGTCTGGGCAGCAAACTGTCATTTTTTCTTTTTGGAAGCTGCTCTTCTGTGCTTCCTATTCATTCAAATAATAACTTTATCTCTTCTTAAGTCTTTGATGGGGTTGAAGACATAATAGCTATAAAATTTCAATTAAACTTGAGTTATTTAGGATTTAAAAGGAAATATAGGATATGATAAAAAAAAGTATTTAGGTTCAGAACTTTAGACACACCAAGATAGATGATTTTTTTCTTCTTCAAGATTGCCTGATACAAATAGACTAAACATTATGTACGTACCTATTATATATGGTTTTCTTGATTGTTTCATATTTGTTCTTATTGTTTTTACTATATGAGTTTAAAAATTGTTAGCCTTTTTATTAGACAAAAGGAGGGAAATGATGGGGTGGTGTTAAGCATTCTAAATGTTGATTGGTCCTGTTTGTTGTATGTTACTTACTTTGACTCTGATTGGTTAAATAAATGCTGAGGCCTAGAGATTGGGCAAAGACAGAGATAGGTGGGACTAAGGTGCACAGGCTTTTAGAGAGAGATAGACAGCATCTGGGGAAGAAGAAGGTTGCTGGAGGAAATCCAAGAGTAAACAAAAAAGACACACCATGGGGTAGATTAAAGAAGATCCTTCCATGTGGACTGGAACATCAGCTTAGCATGAAGAATAATAGTCCAAAGGGACATATGTATATGTGGGGTCACATTTGGATGATAAAATTATGAGCTGGTTAGATGGGCTAGGATTGCACAATTCAGGCATAGGCTTGTTAAAATCCACCCAGTGTCTGTGTGTATTCATTTATAATGGTGGGTTAAGGATTAACACCGCCAAACCAATTAAAGATAATATAAATACTAGTAAATAGTTTAATTAGCCAATTATTTTTTTTTCTACAAGCACCTGTATTTGAACACTTCATCCCCAGCTACTCTGTTCTGAAAGATTGTGAAGCCCAGGAGGTGAGGTCTTGTTTGAGGAAGTGGGTCACTGGGCACTGACCTTGGCACAACCTCACTTCCTGCCTGTGTCCAGCTTCCTGATCATCCTAGTGTGAGCAAGCATCCTGATACTTCTGCCACAACTACTGGGAGTCCTTCCTTCCTGCCATGATGGCCTTCACCCAATACCACAAGCCAAAATAAACTCTTCAGTCCATAAGTTTTTTTTTTTTTGTGATATTGGTCAATGGCAGGAGAACAGGAAGAATTGGACCAATTTTTCCCTGGAACCATTTCTCATTTGCACTTCTTGACAATATGGCAAAGGTCAAGGCACAACACCATGGCCTCTTTCAAGATTACCTTCCCATGCTCCTTAGCTTCCTCTACCAGTCTCACTATAGAAGACTACTCATCACCTAGTACCCCAGGATTTGGGTAATTTAACAGGTGACCATGAATTGGGCTGCTGCAACTACAACAGCACCTCACAACCCTGCCCAGCTGCCAGAAACATCTCAGGTGATCTGAGTTGGCTGCCACTGTGCCCATCTCCTTCAGGCCTGGCTTGTTTTGGAATGTTGCTATGCATCAGTAAATAGCTGCCGTGTCTCTTCCAAGAGGTGGCCCATTTCAATGGCGAGTGAATTAATTCCTGTTTATGTGTGCAGTTGCAAGGAGTCTCAGAACTGTTTGGCATGAAAGGCATCTCATGGTACATCATTCATTATTTCTAACAATAGTTACAGAGAGGGCAGGGCTGCCTCTCACACACATACACTTTGAACAACAAGACAACAGCTTCTGCCAGGGCTTTCTGCTTCTATCTAGTTGATTAATGGGCAACTGAGAATATCTCTTTAATGGAAAAAATCAATCTTAAGTTATTTATTGGAATGTATGTTTGATCAGAAAGATACACCCTCCCCAAAAGTGAGACTGAACAACTATACATTTAGTTACCCAGAACAATCAGTACTGGCATACAAGAGAAGAATTTGTATTTTATTCATGCACATAGCTATTGTGGTCATTATGGGCTGGTAAGCCCAACTGATTATGAAAATCAGGTTCTCACCTGCAGAATTCTGGCCAAGAAAATATTGCTTAAACTTGGCACCCTACCAAGAATCAAAAGCGAGGGCTTGCCTAATCGAGTATCATATGTTGATAACTTACTTCTGCTAGAGATATAAAATCATTTCTCGAGTGTTATTAAATTTGTCTTACAAATAAGGGAACTGAAGTCAAGACAATCCAAGTCATTCGCTCCTGCCTCCTGTTGAAGTCTAGGTGAAGCTAAGAAACGAGACACTTCTATCCTCCTTCCCAACTGCTTGTCACTTAAAGACTTCCACTCCAGGAAAGCAGCTCCTCTGAGGGAACTTTGAGGCTTAGGTCCATTCACATTTTCATTATAACATAAAAAGGGGAAAAAGGGAAAGAAAAACAAAACATATATATTAACAAAATATAGACTTACTAAACCTTGTATGAAATGGGACTGATATTAGTTTCCTAGAATGTTCTTTTAAAATATTTGGTGGGTTTTGTTTTGTTTTTGAAATACCATGTATCTCAAGCTGCCCTTCAACTCATGGAAGCCCTTGTGTCCTTCACAAATGCAAGGAAAGGCATTAAGAGAAACACTCTGTGCAATGAACAAATGATTCACTTCACATCTGCCTTTTCTTATCAACTCTATCTCTTACCCACACCCACATCTCTGAAAGCTGCAGCTGAGGGAGTTCTCAGGCAGCGACTTGGGTTTCTGCCAACATACAAACAATATATTTGCTCAGCAAACACTCATGGGTGAATAATGAGTTGTCATCCCCTTGACATTACAAGAAGGGTGACTATAAAGTAACAACTTTAGTCACAGTTCAGAATGGCAGCACAGAGGCTGTGTGATCGTATCCTTTGGGGGCAGAATGGGTGTTATGCACACACACACATATTCCTTGTTGCATTCTGTAGACAAGGGAGGCAGCTAAGCCCAGAGACAGAAGTAGGGATTAGCCTACAGAGAACCAGGTTTGAACACAGGCCCCACGGGTTCAAAGCAGCTGTGTGACCCTGGACTTGGATGTCCCCTTTTTCTCTTCAGAATGTTGAAGGAATAACAGATGCCTTTGATGGTCTGTTAAGACTCCCAACTTCAAGGCAGCAAGTCAAAGCTTCATTGTTTCCTGGGGCAAAGGCTGCCTGCCTCCCTTGGGGTTACATCCTCCCTGTAACCCATTTGCTATCTCTTGCCAGGTGCCTAAAAACTAGTGTCTTCTGTCTCCTTGAATTATTTTACCCACATTAGCAAGCTCCCCTCCCCACACAGCTTGCATACAACCATTAGGGCAATAGCTAGCTAGTGTTCCTGACCATGGGGCCTTGGGTTGAGGGTCATACACTGGGATCAGAGCCTTAGGTGATCTGTACTGCCTCAAGTCCTCTTCTTGAGTGACCAGGTGACTGATACCCAGTCAAAATCAAGTACTGACAGTCACAATGATAACCACTAAGTCCTCCTCAGGCTTTAAGTCACAACCAAAGAAAGTAAAGCAATTCAGAAGTTCTTGGAAGGCAAGCTCATGTCTTCTACTGTTTTTCCATGAGACCTTGGCCTGGTATCCTGGTGACCTCACCTGCAGCCCAGAACCCCAGTGTCAGTACTATTGGATGCTTCTGATCCAGTGCCACACAGTTCTGCAGCATGCTGTGCCCAGAGCTGACTCCAGCCTTCCAAGGGACAAAAGCTCAGGATCCCTCATCCTCATCTAGTGCCTCACACATACTAGACATTACATGACTGTTTTGTGAATGAATACAGACATGAATGAGACTTAGGCATGCATTTAATTGTGGAAATGGGGAGGTGAGGTATCCTGAAGACAGTATAAAATCACTCAAAAGATTGGAACACATGCTATGTTAAGAAAAGAATTCCATATATGATTTCCCTAGAAAGATTAACAATACATAGTTGAACAAACAATCTGTGTCAACTGAATGGATGGAAAAATGGTAAAGAAAACAATAGAACAAAAGGGTTGTTCTATTGATCTTGATCAGTGAGATCAATAAAAAATCGATCATTATCTGCTTTTAGAAAACATAAATAAAAATTTGTCATTCGAAGGCTTTAGTCCAAGGGACTTAGGTTCATTGTTCCAAGAGAATGCATTTGCACTGGTCTTACACAGCTTCTGCCAGTGTCCATGCAGTACCTCTGTTGTGACCACTCATGTCTCTCTAACTGTGTTCTACACAAAGGTTCTACAGCAGCGTGTGCTTTCTCCCTTTTTCAAGTAGGATATATATTTTCCCCAGAGTCAGTTGCATTCCTCCCATTACTCCTTCTCTCGAATTCTCACTCAAACTGATAATGTCATTTGAAAGTCCTCACTAGTCTAGTCATGAAACGACAGCAGTCTGGGTTTGTCTCCAATTCATTCTTTCTGTGTTCCTCTATTGCACACCTCTGTAACAGTGGGTGCTGAACAGGCAGCAGCAACAGGGGTCATTAAGATGTGTCTACTCCACTGCTAGATAAAAAGAGCTTTAGCAAGACAAAAAAAAAAGTGAATAAAAGAATTAAAATAGCTCTACCTCAAGACCCAGCCATACCACTTCTGGGTATACATCCAAAGATTCCTCACCAAATCATCTATGTTCATAGCAGCCTTATTTGTAATAGCTAGAAACTGGAAACAACCCAGCTGTCCCTCAACCAAGGAATGGATTAAAAAAAAAAACTGTGCTGTAATGTATGGAGAGAAAATGGGAGCTGTACAGGCAGCCACTGGTATGTCATTTCTTAGTTTTGGAAGCTGCGGGCCCTGCACTTCCTATATAATCATATACATTTATCCCTCTCAGGTCTCTGAGGTGGTTGAAGACTAGATAGCTAGAGTCTCATAGTTAAATTTTGAGTTGTTTAGGAATCAAGAGAGTGTTATAGATTTAAGAAGATGTTTTTAAAATTGTGATGCAAGTTAGTATGAAAGCTGAGTTAGATAAAGAACTTTAAACTCATGGAGATGGTTAAATAGTAGAATGTTAAAGTCAGGTGCCAAATACATATAGACTCAACATTTGGAATGTGTGCTAAGCCATATAACTCTTATAATTGTGGCCTATTTATTTCTGTTGTTTTGTATTGTATTTATAGTTATAAGAAAAAGAACCATTTTTTGGACTGAAAGGGAGAGCTGTTGGAGGAAAAAAGAAATACCTTAAACTAAAAAAAAAAAAAAAAAAAAAGAAGGGAAGAGGATGGGGGAGGTGAGGGGGAGGAGG
>CAJQZJ010032310.1:3198781-3228637 GCA_907164525.1 Lophiomys imhausi | reverse complement strand
CTTTGTGATGGTTAACTTACTTGACAGGCTTCACATTCTCTTAAAAAATACATATGGACTGGACATTGGGAATGTATGCTAAGCCATATAACTCTTATAATCGTGGCCTATTTATTTCTGTTGTTTTGTATTGTATTTATAGTTATAAGAAAAAGAACCATTATTTGGACTGAAAGGGAGAGCTGTTGGGGGGAAAAATAAATACCTTAAACTAAAAAAAAAAAAAAAAAAAGAAGGGAAGAGGATGGTGGGGCTGAGGGGGAGGAGGGTGGAAGGGTGGGACTGGAGGGGGGAGTAGGGAGGGATTGTGATTGAGATGTAACTTGAAGAAATAAAAAATAAATTATTTAAAAAAATCATACATAAACTTCACTTGTGGCTATGTGTGAGTCTCTACTTTGTATGATTTTAAAATATCCATGGAATACATAAGTTTTGAACCATGACTAACTTGTCCTACCATGCATGGGCAGAAAAATGCTTGTCTCTAAAGGGACATCTCTAGACATTATGCAAAAGGATATACTTTTTTAAAATAGATTTTAAAAGATAAGACTTTTATGGATATTCTCAGTGTAGAAAGATTAGAAATGTAGGCTTAGCCAACTTCCACAATGGACTTCAGCACTGATTAATATTATGTATTAAATAGTATTAATGAACATAGAACAATAGAGATTGAAGACAACCACGAAGGTGTCCCAGAAACAAAATTCACAAGTCCATTACTGCTCTCTATCAGTCTCAGTATGTCTTCAGCTAAAATAAGCTAGAGAAAAAACTTGTGGAAACAAACATTTTAGCAAGACAGAAAGCTTTTACAAAAGAAAACTTGATCTTCATCTCAAAGGATGTGAGAAATGTTTGTCATAAGAATGTCAATGCCCAATAACATTCTCATATATGTGTGTGTGTGTGTGTGTGTGTGTGTGTGTGTGTGTATGTGTGTGTATGTATATGAGAATGCATGTGTGTTTATATATATATATATATATATATATATATAATGTCTGCTCACCCTATATAGGGAACCAACAACAAATGAAAATATAGATACCACCAAAGTCCAGCTTGCTGAAACAATGACTTTTCCTGGGGTCTCCTAAAGGGGTATGGTTGAGGAGTTCCTTACAGGAACTGAAATGATTCCAAGACAGCTACATCGCCAAAGCCCACCCTGGCACAGCTGACAGATCTCAAATCTGGGAAGCTGGGCACACTTCACAGCCTGCCGGCAGCTCAGCAGGTTGGAGGGTGTCCTTTCCAGTTGGCTCAGCTGGTCTTTGTTTCTTCTAGCCAGTTCAGCTGGCCTCTGCTTCTTCCAGCAGCTGTGCTTACCTGAGAGTGACTCTCAGCAATTTTTACTGCTCATGTGCTCTTGAAGAGAAAGAGGCCTAGTGAAACTGGCCGGTTCCAGGGACTTCCTGAAGCTAATTTGAGTTGTTTATTTCCTTTCTTAATGAGCTTTTCTGCAGGATGGAATGGAAACCTCTGTACAACACCAATTGTAGTTGATCCAAAATTGGTTCTGCTTTGTCTAGATCTCCCTTTAAAGTGTTTAACTCATCAATCAAAGTAACGACCAATATCTGAATATCCACTACCCTTGGGAGAACAGGTACTTTGCTGTTTCTAGCGGCTTTGGCCCTATCTTAAGGGGCTACAATGAATTCAATGAATATATGTTATATGCTTCTCTGGTACACATGCTACATTAACAGTGTGAACAGTGTTGTCTATCAGGCAGTAAAAGATAATTCCACCTAATTTAATCCATAAGAAATGTACTCCTTTGCTTTTTAGAGAAAAAAAAAAGATTGGAAAAACCAAATGAAGTCACCATTACTATGTATTTGAAGGTTGTTGAGTGCTTATGAAGAAGCTTACTGGGAAACAATCCTCTGGCACACAGACAATCCTAGAACTTAGGAGCTGCTTATCTCTCAGCTCCATTCAGATGCCCAATATATTTGGAAAGACGGTGCAGCAGAAGGAAGGCACCCCCAGCCAGGCTCGCCAGTGGACTACTGACATCCCCTGTCCCAATGTATTTCTGCAAAAATCCCTCATCAGAGATCTTGCTGCAAATGGTGCCTGGGGAAATATGAGCATTTGGGGAAAGGGCTGGAAGTCAGAGACTAGAGTCACCCTCAAGCCTATGTACAAACCCCCAAGCTTATAAAGTATTCTTCCCAGTCGTTTCTAGACATCAAAGCTCTCTGCCTCTCCCCCTCCCTTTCAACTGCTGTAACTTCTGTTGTACTTCCCCAAACACAGAAAAGAAGTTATATTCTTATACGGCTATGAAGCTTTTTTTTTTTTTTTGAGACTCTGAACCTGTGAAAGGAAAAGAGAGGAAGCCTTTTGTCTTTCTCTAACAGGTTCGCATCCCCTCCATCCCCATGCAGAGGGGTCTATTTTCTGTGTATGCATCTCAGTGCCCATCACCACACAGCATTCTCCCATCTTCTGTTTTCCAACTCAGACTCGGTGTTCTGAAGTGCCATCACCTCTGGCTACTTTTCTTGTCTCTGGCACCTTCTCCAACAACTGGGCAGACAGCCAAGTCCTTTGCCACTTTAATGGCTCAAGGAGTCTACCAGATAGTGTTCAGACCACAGGGATGACCTCACAAGAAATTTATTTTTCCTCTTGGGTCTCAATTTTGTGAGTCAGACACAGACTGATGGATTTCCTATGTCAGGATGATGCAACGGGAGTTAGTAAATCAGCATGGAAGTCCCAAACAGCTTTCTGTAGCTCTGGAGATCCTGAGCAGGGAGAAATGTTTAAAGTTGAAAGGATCTCCCCCTGAAAACTGAAGCACATCTACCCTCAATACCTCTGTCAAATATGCCTATGCAACAGGTTGACACCTTCAACATACCAAAGTCAATAAATTCAAAGTTATGGTTTTCCCAGTGGAGTTAGCTCCCGAGGGGGCAGTGTTTTCCATTCCTGCAGTAGGTGTCAATTTTAACTGTGTGATATAAATGCAGGGTAGCCAAGCTGCTACTGACTTGCCAGACACCATGACTTCAGGCCAGTTGGGCCCATCATCACATCCACATGTAAATAACACTCACTCACCATTTAAAGGACCCCTCAGGTCATGTGGGCTTACAAGCCAACTTCTGGAGAATCCAGGGTCTCGGTGGCTCTCAGTAAACATATGGAAAAGCTGAAGTATAAACGACGGGAATGCTGGGAAATTTAAGGTCATTATTTGGACTTTTTATAGATTTCTGAAGTTTTATGGACTTTCCAGGGACGGTCTCAGGCACTGAGTTGAGTTTCACCAGAAACATCAATTATTGGGAATAGAGAAATTCCTAGTCTGTAGTCTGATCATTTAATTGCCCAGTAACTACAGGAGCCTTTTTATCAGCAACAAGTTAGTGGCTGATATAATATTTTCAGGGACTCTGAGTTTCTTCATAAAAGTCCACAGTTATAAGCCAATGTACTGACTTCTCTCTGCCCTGAGGAAGGAGGGAAGATGATATCCAGTGAAAAGTATGGCTCTCCCCAGAAGTGAGAAGCTAGCTGTGCAATTTTTTTTCTTTTTAAATTATGTTTATTTATTACTTCAAGTTTCATCCCCCTCACTGCTCCCTCCCTCCACCCTTATCAGTCCCACCCTCTACCCCCTCTCCCACCTATTCTATTCCTCTGATGTGGGTGCCCCCACATCTCAGCCCCCCCTCTCAGTTCATCAGTCATATGAGGGCTAAGAACTTCCTCTTGCACTGGGGCCTTCATGATTAGCTTTGCAATTCTTATCCCTCTCTCCTAACCTCCAGTTATTGGGATATTCTCTGATGTACTGAGCATGACAGTAAAGGGAAAGGCCACATGTATAAGTGGTCCAGTTAGCAACATATTCAAATGATACACACACGCACGCACACATACACACACACACACACACACACACACACACACACGCACACACGCACGCACGCACGCACGCACGCACGCACGCGCGCACACACACACACACACACACACAACCCTCCAGGATCATAAGGGGAAAACATCCTCTAACTCCCGTTGCTGTAATCTTCCTCATCTCTCTAAGGACTACTTCTTGCCCAGGAATCTGGCCTAATTAGCCTGACCAATGCACAGGCTGATTTTAGCCTCTATGATCTGAAAGCCCAGGCGCCTCTGAGCAGGTGCTGTCTGAATGGTCGAGTGCAATGGCCCGTGGTTAGAGAGCCAGCTCCAGTCAAAGGAAGCGCCGTTACATTGCGTCCCAAAGGTCCCACTCAGTCTTCAAACTGTTGCGTCACCTGGAAAGCATGGCTTCATGTCCCTGAGCCTCAACCTCTTCATCTGTAAAATTGAAGTAATAATGTCTCATAGTCACTAGCGAACATAACAATGTCCTTAACACTAAGTAGCGCTCAGTGTGTGGTGGAAAGAGACTTCTTTAGAAGTCCAGAAGTCTGAGTTCTACTTTTCTCTTTGCCGTGACAAATAGCCTGGCAATTACAATGGGAAGAAGGAAGGGTTTATTGAGGCTCACTGTGTGAAGGGATAAAACTCCATCATGGCAGGGTTCATGATGGCAGAAGCATGGGGTGAATATATCTAGACAAAGTAGGAAGGAGGAAGACATGAATTCAGTCTGGAACTTCTGAACTATGGAATGAGGTCACCCATGTTCAGGGCAGGTCTTCCCTCCTCAGCTAAACCCCTCTGTAAACACCTACACAGAGATGCCCGGAGGTGCACCTCCCTGGCAATTCTAAATCCAATCAAGTTGACAGCAAGATTACCCATGACAACTTCTTTATAAGTGTGACAATCAGTCACTTCGTTAGGCTTGCTTTCTCACAGCCTTTATCCTATTGGAATGTTGGAATAATCAAAAGTAAAAATAGTTGAAAAAATGTTTCAATACTGTTGTGCTTTTTTGGAAACTAATAATGTTTCTTTGAAGTTTAAGAGAAAAGTATCAATCATTGTAGATATAGTTAGAACGTAGAGTTGCCCAAAGAGGGCAGGAGAGGATCAGGGTGAAAAGATAATGTCAGGTGCTCAGGAAGAAAAGCTTGGCTTGTTCCTGAAGGACAGTGGTTTCTCACAACAAAAAATAGCCCTCTTTAAACAACCCACTGCAATTAGCAGGCTAGAACTTAGGTTTTTCCTATCACATTGGAGAGAAAATTCTCATTGACAACTGCCCAGATTGGATACTATTTCTATTTAGATACTTTAGGTGGGTTGTTTTGCCTTCTTAAGGTATAATTGCATATATGAATAGCATAGATGTGGATATCTTGATCTGTTTTTAACTGATATAATATCTATTTATATTTATGGGTACAATGTGATAAATCTATGCATGTATCAATACACAACACATGTGGTTAAATCAGAGCAATTGCTAATTCTATCTCCTCTGATCATTTGTTATTTCTCTATGCTGCGAACCTTTGTATTTTTCTAGGAATTAAAAAATATATATATATGGTAGATTTTTGCAGATGGTGGTGGCTACCCTAAGTAGCATAATTGGGAAAGGCTTTTTACCTAATTTATTCATGACCACAACACATTCCCAGGGATAACGTATGCATAGCAAGAGATGTTTTAGGATCAAATTTGGCCCTCAGTTGGGAGAATTTCATGATAGGCATCTTCATGTAAGAGTAGGAAAGGAAGGACCTTTGAAATGTCTAAGGAGAAGAAGGCCAAAATTGCCAAAGTTGTACTCTCCTTTTTTATCATTTTATTATAGGAAAATATTAAAGAGTCCTTAGGTTCATTATGGTTTCCTGGCTTGACTGGTTTCTCAGACCTGAGGTGCTGCTGTTTCTCCTCAGCATCTCCAATCTCCCACAATACATGAAGCACTTTCCTCTTATTTTTCTCCTCCTTCCTGAACAGGAGCATGTGGGCTGGAAATGGTGTAGGGAGGCTGTCCTCAGAGATAACTCAAGGTGACTGAAGCAATCCTGAACTCTTATGCAGTGTCAGCATGTCCAGAGAGCACTACACACACATCAAACGCCTCTCTCCACCTGCTTAGTCCCAATCCTACCCACTTACCCTTTCTCTCTCAGAGAGGTCAGAGGTTGGAAATCTCTAACTATTACTGATACAGTCTCCCAGATTACAAACTTAAAATGTCACTAAACATAGATGAGGATTCCTTTCTCTGTGTTGCACTCAGCACCAAGTTTATGTTACTGAAACCTTTTGGCACTCTGCCCACTGGCTTTGAACTATGTTCTGTATTTGGAACTTGATTTTTGCCCTTTTGCTTTCAATAAGTCTCTAAGAATACATGAATGTGCCTAGCATGATCTAAGCACTAGAGATAGAAGAGTGAAGAAATTAGAATTAAATAGTAACACCCTGGGAGCTATGGTAGCTAAGACAAAAAACAAAAACAAAAACAAAAAAACAAAACAAAACAACCCCCCCAACAACAACAAAAAGCAAGCAAGCAAACAAACAACCAAAAAAACCCCAACCTTTTAAAAGTAGCTTTCCTCTCAGTGTGCTTGTGAAACTGAAACTGTATGAAAACAATATATTCTAGTAAGTTTCATCATAAAGGTAAAAACAGAGTTCAGTGAATGCTCCCAAATAGGTGTTCAAGCAGGACTTTTGTAGGAGGTGACATGTGGTGATATTCATTCTCAGGAACAGGAAAAAAGAATTAGACATCATGACCAAGTAGGACTTGTGCCAAGAATGCAAGATGAGTCTAACACTTCAGGACCCATTAATGTAATTGAGCATATTAACAGAATAAAGGAAATTTATCTATGTATACCAATAAATGCAGAAAACATACTCGATAAAATATAGCAACCACCAATAACAAAACCCTGCAGCAAACCAGAAGCAGAGGGGAGCACCCTCAGCTTAGTGAAAAGTATCCACAACACCCGACACAAACATTACACTTGGTACTGAGACTCCTGATGCTCTCTCTGTCTCTAAGATGAGGACCAAGACAAAGATGCCTCATCTCACCATTCCTGCTCAGCACTGAACCAGCAGCTCTAGCCAGCTCGATAAGACAATGAAAGGAAATAAAGCATTGTTCAGATTGGAGAGAAACAAACCAGTCTTTGTTTCTTCACAGGCACCTGATGGTCTAGGCAGAAAATCTCAGACACAACAAAGATACACACAACTCAGAGAGTTTCACAAGGGTTTGCAGACAAGGCTGATGTACGGAAGCAGGGGCTTCCCCATATTCGGAATCAATAATTGGTCCTTGCCATTTAAACCACACTATTATCATTTGTATTTTTAAAGTTGTTGAATGTCTGAATAAATGGAGACCCATTATACATTATGGACAGGAAGGCTCAATGTTGTTTAGTCAACTTTTCCCAACTTTATCTGCCCATTCAATGCCATGCCAACCCCTAAATCCTAGCAAGCTGTTCATAGAAATCATCAGTTTGACTCTGAAGTTTACATGGAGGGACAAATGATCTAGAGGAGCTCCTGTGTTAGGCCACAGCCTTGTATTCTGGCTCCTTTCTTATCTCACTTTCCCTGGGATCTGTTCACAGCACACCATCTAGAGCTAATTGGAAGGATGCTTGCCTTGATTCTCTGCTCAAACCCTGTGGTACCGCCTAAGACACAAGCCTAAGTTCTATAAACTAGTTTTAGAACTAAGGTAGAGAGCAAGATGGCCATGATAGCCTGCCTGTAATTCCAGCACCAAGAAGGTAGAGATGGGTCCCTGATCATGCTGACTAGCTAGGCTAACCCAGATAGTCAGCAAGCTCTGAGTTCAACCCAACTCAATGAATAAGGTGAAGGGTGATCAAGGAAAACACACAATGTTAACCTCGGCCTCCACACACACACACATGATTTTTAAAATTTTTTAAAGTCACAAACCATGTGTTCAAATTCAGTTCCTTTCCCAAATTCTAATCCTCCCTTTCTTTCCTTCTCTCTCACTATGAATCTTCTTAAAGCAATAGCATATATTGAATAGCCATTTTTTCATCTCCCATGCCCTTCCTATTGTCCTGCATCCTACCACCACTTCCCTAACTCCAAAGAAATTGCAGCCACCAGCATTGTTAAAATGGCCTCCTTGCTTCCCAAGTGGTCACTTCCTCATCTCTAACCAGTTTGGTTTGTATCTTGTGAACAGGACCCCCACCCACACACCCTTTCACCATGAGTCGCATCAACAGATCATCCCTAACTCTTTCTCAAGCTCTGGGATTTGTCTAGCCAGGCTGTACCACTGTTTCTTCATTTTCTGTCCCATCAATATCAGTTCCCCAGACTTGCCTTTGGTTCTTCCTCAACATTTACTAACAGTATCACCTGAATGTTGATTGGCTATCTCTAAAGAAAAAAAAAACATAACTTCATTAGACATTTGTCCTTAAATTAGTCTTTAAAGAAAGGCTCTGGGTCCCTAACTGATACATCAGCACGATGCCTTTGTTTTTTAGGCTTCTGCACCTAAGAATGATGCTGCCCTGTATCTGTGCATTCCACCTAGCAAACATTTGGCAAGCATCCCAGATTTCTCTTCTCCTTTAGCCCCCACATCATGTTACCAAACCCTGCAGATTCTACCTTCTTAATATCCACTCAGAGCCACGCCATTCTCTCGATCCCCAAAGCCATTACCCTAATCCAGGCCCTCACCACTTCTTGCCTGGATTACTACAACTACCTCAAAACTGGGCTCACTGTCTCCAGCCTGGCTTCATTCCAATCCCTACTCCACACAGTTGCCAATCTGTTATTTCTAGAATGCAAATCTGATCATGTCATCCCCCTGCTTAAATTCTTTCAATAGGTCCCTGATGCTTCCAGGATAAAGCTGAAACTCATCAGCTTAGCACAGGATGTCCATCAAGACACCTGTGCAAATCCCTCCTCGTGTCCACAGCAAACTTCACCAGCTCCTCAACTTCAGCCTTATGCTAATAAGCATTTGCCAGGTGCTCCGTGTTATTTTTCTGCAAGTGGGGAAGACAAAATACCTGTCCCCCATCCCACCTGGCTGTCTGCTGTTCACCTGTATCATCAGACTATCTCTCCAGACTCAACTGGCAACAATCAGTCATCCCCTACATTATTGAACACATCCCTTCATAACCACTAACAGTTATTACATATTATATAACTTTCAAACAGCATCTTCAATTCTTTCAATGATAGGTCCAGACAACAGTATTATTGCCTCCTTTAGTTTAGCATAAACTAAGACTTTGAGAAGGTCTTGGTTAGGTAACTTGTTTTAATTCTTAATAGCTTAAGGTGACCCATCATACCCTCCCTAAACCCCTCCCCTAAAATGATGATGAACAGGTTCATCTTCCTGTGTGTTCCTGGCCAGACAGATATGCTGCGTAGCTTGTTCTTGACAGGGAAAGGCACCAATGAGCTGAGTCTGGGTATATTAGTCACCTCCATGGCCTGGGTTGACCTTCTGTATACAATGTTTGGATCTCTCAGCAGAAAATCTCAGAGGAAAAAGATAGGTAACGTTACTGGAGCCCTGGGTTCCTGGCACTAGATGCTTCACTGTGAGCACAGGACTAAAGGAAAAGCAACAAGATCAAAGGACTGACTCTAGAGAAAAGCTCATAGACAATTCAATAGAGGTGGAACCTACCAGACGAATACAGGGTTGGGAAGCATGAAAGAGCCAAGCTAATAATGTCCCTATTGTTAATTGACTGGAGTTATCAGCAAGAAGGATGAAAAGGAGACTGGCATCCACTCTGCACTCTTGGCCTTGACTGCCCGGCCCAGGTTACCTCCCCAAGTCAGCTGCCCTCAGCAGGTGGCTGGATCCCACCTCCTAGTCTTCCCTTCCAGGAAGGAGAGCCTGTGGAGGCATCCTGTGAGATATTTTGGGTTTTAGCTTCTTATTCACAGTCTGCTGGAGTGCACAGATAATAAAACAAAGCCACTTTCATTTTGAAATTTTAAAGCAAAGGGTTTAGAACACACATTGGAGAGCATGGTAAGATCGGTGTTCAAATTTCCTGCTCAGGTTTTTTTTTTAAAAATGGCTAATTAAATTAAATTTTTAAATATTTCTTTCTTGGAAGACACAGGGCATATTTGCTCTAATAAAGACATCTGAATCTGGTCTTCTAGTTCTACCTCAAGGAGAGTCTCCACAGAGGGCATTTGCCACATTCTAAAAATACATTGGCTCCTCCTGTTCTTGAAGTTTCTGCATGAGCCATAGACACCCATATGTTCGGGCCTCACATATCCACTCTGGTGGGAACCTGGGCTTTTGTGGCATACTCCTTCCTTCTCTCGCATCCCTTTTTGATGTCCAAAGGATCTTTCCTCACAAGGGCTGGAAATTATCACAACCAGAAGAGGCTCTCTCAGGTGGGAGGAGCCCCTCCATGGAAGATCTTCCAGGGCTTGGATGGGCAACTCAGCCCAGAGTGGATGGATCCTGTGCTTACACATTATTGCACCCCCACATATAGTTCCTGTTTTAATTAGATCATGAAAGGCCAATAGCAAAAATCTTTTCAGCATTATAAACAATGACAAAAACCAAAGCATGAGCTTTAGAAAATAGAGACTGGCAATGCCTTTTCCATCCACTCTAGACATTGTGCCAGTATTTATCTGCCACCATCTTTGCACAGCCTTCAGGACTGACCTTACAGGGGAGCCAAGGCAATGAGGGACAAGATAGCAAGGTGAACAGAACTGCTGGGTCAGATGAACTGGGCTCTCTAGTACAGAAACCTCAGTGCCCAACAGTTCAGTGTGTTTACTATATACAGATGAACAGAGAGGCAGAGTTATTGGACACAACTGGCCAAGGAGGAGGGGTTACTCTATATAAAACAGGAGGCAGGGTTTATGGTATACAGATGGATCAAGGACACAGGTTTAGCACACTCTGCTTGGGATCAGGGTCATAAACATCAGTGTGAAGCTATGGTGGACATTTTCTGCAATCAGTATCAGCATCCACACATGGACCTGAAGGGAAGGCTTTGGCATGTTCCTCTGGGTCTGAGGCTAGGACCTTGATATGGCTGGTCCGGGTCAACAGCACACACTCACTTGAGGGGTCATACACTCAGGGTTTCCTCCAGTCCCAGAATTCATCAGTTGAGGGTCAAAGCAAGGCCCCAGGCTAGGAGACTCGCCAATTGCAGTATATCAGTTATGCATGGTTTCTTGCTTAACCTGGTGATAAGTTTCTCTGCATGACATCAATTTCCCCAAGCTGATCTCCCTGTCCCTTTGTCAGGCCCAGAAATGCAGTAGAAAACTGGCATCTGAGGTTCTCAAGGAGACAGGGCTGAGTGGGATGGAGTCACTTCTTGCTGATAAAGGGATAGAAGGCATATGGTTAGATGTAAATGCTGCTTGCAAGTATCCATGCTTGTTGTGTGTTGTTGTTACTGTTGTTGTTTGTCCTTTTTTGTAGTCAAATGCTCTACCACTGAGCTATACCCCCTATTTCTCTTCCTTTTTGAATCTGAGTCTCATCAAACAGGACTCTGACAGTCCTTGAGATAAGACTGCCATTGTCACAGGGGCGGGGAGTAAGAATACCCACTAAGGCAACTCCTGCAGAAGTGAGAGAGGCCACCCTAAGAACAGGTGTTTACAGACAGGGCTCCAGGGAGCCGTGGTCCCACCTGGGATAGTCAGACAGCTCTGGCATCAGCTCTGTGGAGAGAATGTGTCTCTCTAGAACCCCGTCTCATTTCTTTTCTTTCTTTCTTTCTTTTTTAAAGGTAATTGTCTAAAAGCTCACTAGTCCATTTCCATGTATTCCTTTTTATAGACTTTAATGCAATTTCTCAAATTGCATGATCTGAAGGGTGGTTGATCAAAGATTGACTCAGTCTGAGTTGCTATGCAGAATCTACATTCCTGAGTTATTGATTCCCAACAGTCCCTTCTTGTCATTACTTGGTCAGGAAGCACTCCTTTTTTTTTTCTAGTTGCTTTTCTAAAATCTTGCTTTTATTTTAATGATATGTATGTTAATATATGCATGTGAGTCCAGATGCTTGTGGAGGCCAGGATAGAATATCAGATTCCCTAGACCTGGAGTAATAGGTAGGTATTAACTGCCATGTGGATGCTGGGAACCCAGCTCTGGTCCTCTGCAAGAGCAACAAACATCCCTAACCACTGAGCAATCTCTCTAGCCTCCCAACTGCTATTTCAGAGTAAAAGAAAACCAAAGTACTCCTTGTTCTTATTAGGAACATATTGCTTTATTATGTTATTATGTGACTGGTAAACACACACACACACACAAGCTGCAGGCCTTATTGATTCAAGTACCTGCCTACTGTGACTAATAGCACAAAGGTAGATCACACATCTTCAAAACATGCTATGAGATCCACAGGCATGGAATGTTTGTGCACCTTTGTTCCTAAGGTATTTTTGATGAGACCCTTTCCATCTTGGTGCCTATCTACATTTCCCAGCACATAGTTGTCTATTTGAACATAGTCTTCTGAGAGTGAGGTGCTCATTAGGGATCATCTTCAGTTCTGGAACAGAAAAAAAAAAAAAGTCCCACTCCATCTGGCTGGGCCACTCAGCCTGGGTTCCACATACCGCAGCTGTTCTTGTGCTTCCTTCTTTCTGCTCCTAAGGAAATAGTTCTGGGCCGATCTCTAGAACTCCAGCATTGCTAGAGAAAGGTTCACAGCCATTATTACTTTGTCTTCTCTGGATATGAGTAACAGAACAGCTCCTGTATGTAGTGAGAATTTTGGTTCTTAAAAAAACAGTTATATTATGTGAATATGTATTTTGTTTTAATCCCAGGGGTAGGATATGGGGCTGCTTCAGATTGTCCACAAGAGCTAGCTGTTATGTGTCCTGTGCTCTGGCAGGGGCATGATTTTTGCCAGCTCCAGAAAGTTTAATTCTGGGAACTCTTGAGAGGGTATAAATGTGAGGGCCCCAAGAGGGCCCACGGCTGCTCCAGCCCCCCACTGTTGCTGGTCCCTGCTCCTGCATTTATTATTTCTGGATTGCTGGATATTCTGATGGCAGAGATTGAACTTACCCCAAGGAACCCATTGATGACCCTAATCAGCATGAAGTAGTGTAAAAAGAGGTCTATAACCCCTTTCCCCTCTAACCTTTCTCAACTACCTATTGCTGGGGGGTTGAAAGGGATTAGGATGGAGAAGGGTTGAAATTATAATAACTCAATAAAATAAATAAGCAAATATGCCTATACCTGCAGGCTGTCAATCCTAGCAGTAACACTGTCTATGAATATAATTGCCTACAAAAGGTCTGTGCCTTTATCAGGATATTTAGTAGCACAGATTGGGACAGGTATCTTATCTACAGTAAAAGCAAAAAGAGGATGGATGTGCAGGAAGAAAAAAACATTTCAGATAAATAAATACCAGCTAGAAGATGGCTCAGTTAATAAAATGCCCAAGTTTGGATCCCCAACAACCATGTAAAAGCTGAATGTGACGGTATACATATATAGCCCTGGTGCTGTGGGGAGACAGAAGCAGGTGGCTCCCTGGAGCTCATTAGCCAACTAACCAATCAAAGAAATGCCATCCAGATTCAGCAAGAGACGCTTCCTCAAAAAACAAGGTCTACATACCCAAGGATACATGTGCACCACTCACACAAACATGTATATCACACACACACACACACACACACACACACACACACACACACACACGAAAAGAAGTTCACAGAAAACCACTTCTAATGATGCACAGATGATAAGCATAGATCCAGTTCCATACTAAATCCTGGCTAGCTATGTCTTATGCCAACTGTCAACAGACTGTAAACTGTCCTTGAGAGAGAATGCCATATTTCTTGGGCAAACAACACAGACAGAGAACAGCATTTCAGGCAGTGGAAAGAAAGAAAAACCAGTGTCACAAGGTTAAGGTATAGTGCAGTAACACTTTCCCTCTACTGACACCTCGCTAGGGAGAAGGAGTTCAAACCAAGCACTGTCCTGTGTGTTTAGTTGTTTGGGTCATTGGAGTTTGGGTAGGGACTGGGGACATGTGTCACTTCAGCTGAGAAACAGTGAACCAATCTCAGCACATGCAAAGGCACTTCAGCTCTTGTCTCCTTCCTTCTCCATCTCCCCATTAGCACCTCCGTTGTGATGCTCCTTCTGAACAGACATCAGGAGGCTCTAACCATAATTTCAATTCCTGTTAGGTAGAGAACTGTACTGGCATTGCTGTGGGAAGAATATTCCTTGACAGAGAAAACACCAGACTCCTTAAAGTATTTCAAGTCTTTTCAACCCCAAACCCTCCCATCTTCTCTCTCAAACACACCCAAGGACCACATGTAAGACCCAAGTTCTTGCAAATCTAAAAGGAAATCCCGTTCTTCAAGGGTTCCAGGCTAACACTAACCTAAAAGTTGCTTCTAATCAGGAAAACAAGTGACAAAGAAACACTGAGAAAGGAAGTGTGTGGACTGCACAGGCTCCTCATAGAAGAAGGTAGGCCAAAACTTTCTCCCTGGAAGACAGAGACATCCTTGTTGACACTTCCAAAGTCATCGAGGGGAAATGAATGAGGTGTCTTAGTTAGGATTGCTACTACTGTGATCTAACATCACTTCTACTATAAACAACTTGGGAAGAAATTTGTTAATTTCAGCCTACAACCCTCAGGTAACACTTCATTGCTGAGGGAAGTTGGGGCAGGGGCCTAGAGGCAGCAACTGATGCAGAGGCCATGGAGGAGTCCTGCTTACTGGTGTGTTTATTCCTGGCTTGTTCAGCCTGCTTTCTTACAGCACTCAGAACCAATATCTCAGGGATGATATGGATCACAATGGGGTCCTCTCGCATCAGTCATTAATCTAGAAACTACATAACAGGCTTGCCCATAGGCTAATCTGGTAGGTGCGTTTTCTCAGTTGAGGTTCCCTCTTTTAAGATGATTCTAACTTGTGTCTGGTTTACATAAAACTATTCAGAAGGATAGACTGGGGCAGAGCAAGTAGAGAGTGAGGAGAAGGGTACACAGTAGGCTGAGCATGCCTCGTTCCAAGGCTTGAAGATTTTGGATTTTAGCATTTTTGATTTGGGAGTACTTGCACACACACAGTGAGGTATCTCTTCCATAGAGTCTACTTGTCCAGTTTATGTTACTCTAACAAACTATCTGATTTGACTGCTTTATAAAATAATGAGCTTGGTTCCCAGCTTGGGAGGATGAGAGTGGAAAACTGAATGTCCCCATCTGTTAACAGTCTGGGAAGACCTTCTTGGTGGCGTGATGACATGGCAGATGGCAGCATGGCGAGAGTATGGAAGAGAGAAGTGTGAAGTGAGACAGAAAGACAGAAATACTCAGGGGTCAGAATTGCTCTTTGATAACAGCCCACTCTCAAAGGAGAGAACTACAGTCCTTCAAAAAACTATGCTAATCCCTTCCAAGGGCTTTGGCCCCACATTCTACAAGGTCCCCTCTTCAAATTCTCACCATCATTATCCTCTCATGCCAAGAGCCATGCCGAGTGAACCTTTATGGAGGACAAACTATATCTAAGCCACCTCAAACTCTAAATGTAAACATGCGATGAATTTGTTTCATATAGTCCTTATACACATAACCTGAGGAGGATTTTATCTAATATTTTTAATAATTTGAAGTGTTTCAAGATGTGAAATTTTTCACTAATGGTGTTGTATTGATTCTGTAGCATATCAGACTTTGTATTTGGAGATTAGGGAGACCTGGTCTGTATTGAATAGAAGTGCTGGGGGCTGTCTGGCTCAGAGGTCCCTGTGAGCCACATTCATGTCTGCATGTTGGGATGCCTGTAAATTTGCTAGCAGGATGGATTACGGCAAACTAAACTAACTCTTTGTGTAAAGCAGAATTTTTATATCCAAGAATCAAGAATCTTCCAGTTAAGCGGTCCCTTAGAGGAAATTTAATCCAAATGCCCATGGATTAATTGGTGCAGAAATTCTTTCCTTAAACATACCCTGCAGTGTTTTAGAACACATCATTTGTTCTAGCAATAGCTCAAATTGCTAGAAATTTCTTTCAAGCTGAACTTGCTTCCTTGAAATTCGCCCTCTTAGTCATGCCCTCTGGAGTTGCATAGAATCATCATACTAATCCCCTTCCCATCTGACAGCTTTTCAGAAGTTTAAAGACAGCTATCTTGTCCCCATTATGCCTTCTCTTCCTGGGGCTAACATCCTGAGTTCTCTCACCTGCTTTTTGCTTTAGAAGACGCTAAAGACACTCACCTTACCACTGTGCAAATGCTTCTTGGGACAGGCTGTAGTTTGTCAAGAAAGAATAATTTGCTTTTGAAAATAAAATTTAATGAAGAAACTGAGTTATTAACTCTTTGCTTATACAGTATTGCTTAAATATGGGGATACAGTCTAAGAAAGGCATTAATGGGCAATTTCATCAGTGTGTAACCACCAGAAATATGTTTGCTCAAAGACAGATGGAACAGCCCACTACATACCTAGGCTGTACTGGGCAGTCCGCTCTTCTCATACAAGCATTTATAGCACATCACTATACAAAATGGGAGGAAATTTTGGCTCGATTACAATCCCCCTGTCTTTGTCTCTGTGTCTCTCTCTCTCTCTCTCTCTCTCTCTCTATATATATATATATATATATATATTAGGGGACCCATATATATATATATATATATGGGTCCCCTAAAGCTAGAGGTTAAATTAAACTGTCTTCTATAGTTTCTTTCCACCTTGTTCTTGAAGATAGGGTTTTTCAGTAAACCTGGAGCTCATTAGCTCACTGACTGGCTAAACTTGTTGGCCAGTGAGCTCTGGAGTTCTGCCTGACCACATCTCCCAGCACTCTGCTGACTGGTGTTCCACCATGTCCATTCTTCTGTGTGTGCGCTATGGAGCAAACTCAGGTCCTCACACTCAGATCCCAGTCACTTTATCCATTAGCCACCTTTCTAGATCCATTCTAATCTTTTGAAAACACCATCATAAATGTGATTTAATGTTGACCAAAATGTCTTTATATAGTGCATATCTTCTTTGTTATAGAATACAAAATCTGCCATGCCAGGCCTTCAAGAATGACACATTGTTTTATAACTGCACTGCGCATTGTATTTACTGAGAGAGTGACTTGACTAATGAGTATTTGATAAATGTCATGGATTCACTAAGGTCATCTTTCCATATTATTCCTGAGTAAATGATGTGGTTTAGTGGAGTTTCAAAAGCAAAAGGACTTTCAGCTAGGACATGCACGTTTCAAAACGAAGAAACAAAGTGCAAGTACACCTAATGAAGCCAGTAGGAGACAGCTGACACATCCACCTCGTCTACAGTAGTGCAAATGACAAATTTGGGCCAAAAGAAGAAAGGGTCAGTATGGTCCATTCACACCCATTGTAGAACTATATTGCTTTATTAAATCATGCCAGCTCAGCTGCTAGATGCCAGCTTTAAGAACTGGGGTCCCTATGTTAGAGATGTGACACTGTTCTTCATTGTGGGCTAGAAACAAGAAGGAAGAGGTAGGGAGGAGGTAGAGAAGTGAGGGCAGAATTTGTTTGATCCTTATATTTTCTACTTTGCTTTATGGTTCGACTTAAGTTGTGACAGGATCACATATCCATCCTAAGTTAAAATGAACCCTTGGATTTTTTTCACAACCTAACAGATGACAACACACATGTAAGTAAATAATTATAATACAGCACAGTGAGAGGCCTGTACAACAAGTTGATACATGCTGAAAAATAAATCCAAAATATTTTCCTGTCTGCTAAACAATGAAGACAGTATACAAAAACAACTAAGCCACTTCTTTCAGAAAGATAACCAAGAACCAAGCAATAAAAAAGCTGGTTTTTATCAAGACTCTTGGCTTGTTCAAGACTCTAGGCCTCACAGTGACACTATTCCAGAGTCCTTATGCTCTCTGTCCCATATTCCTTACTGGGAGGCCATCTAACTTAGGCTCTCAGCCCCTTCTCTTGTGAAACATTTCTGGTCTGCCACAGCCCGTGTCTCCTTCCTGGAGGATGATCAGGGTGAGGAGAGATAATCTCTAAACCTGTAGCACACAAGGTTTTCTTTAGTTCTAGATCCTAGCGCTAGTAGTGATTTGTCTTTGTGAAATATCATAAACACTCTTCCAGGTGGTTTGAATGAGAAGGTCCCCTATAGGCTCATTTTTGAATGCTTGGTCATCAGGGAATGAACTGTTTAAGAAGGATTAGGAGGTGTGGCCTTATTGGAGGAAGTATGTCACTGGGGGGTGGGTTGTGAGTTGTCCAAAGCCCATGCCAGCCGGATCCCAGTCTCTCCCTCTCCCACTCCCCCTCCTCTCTGCCTATCTGTATGCCTGCATATTAGGATGTAGCGCTCAGCTATTTCTCCAGCAGCTTGACTGTCATACTTACAACTATGCTCCCCATTATGTTGATAATGGACTAACCCTCTGAAATTACAAACAAGCTTGCAATTAAATGCTTTCTTATAGGAGTTACCTTGGTTGTAGTGTCTCTTCATAGCACTAGAACACTAAGATGAGCCTATCTTGTGGGCTCATCTCTGCTACTAAATTCTCTTGTGACACAGAAAGCACATGTAACATACATGAGAGACCTTTGTCAAGTGTATAAATGCAATAGAAAAGTTTTGAGTCCCAGAATAGAGGGTCCACATGTAGAGAAAAGATATATATATGTATATGTATATGTATATATGTATATACATATATGTCTTTGAGAGACTATACTCTCAAAATGGAGAAATATTAACCAAAAGAGCAGAGAAGCAGAAGAAAATGTGGGTGACTCTTGGCAAGGAAGCACAGAGGAAGAGGGTTCCATTCATGTCCATTTGTGCATACTTTTCCTGAGTCCGCATTGTGTCTCGCCTTTCTAGTTAACTTCCACAAAAGTTACTGAAGAAATACTGGCATTTTCTTAGGATTACCCAATCTCATCCAACAAAATTGCTACAGATTGAGCCCAGGAACTTCTGAAAAAACACACAGAACAGACTCCTCTGGTGATCTTCTGGCACCTCACAGTGCATATAAATTGAAAATACACCTTTGTGTCATACTTACACAAGAGAGACATATAATTTATACTTGTTTTAAAATCCACTTCATGGAAAGCAGGTGTAAATTACATGCATACCTGCACATCAACATAATAATACAATACTCTTCTAGTCTGTACCTTTTTTGTCATTGAATTTCTCTAAGCATCCCAAGTGACACAAAACTCAGTAGAAAGCTATTTATAAGAGCTTGAAGTAAATTTCTATATAAAAATATTTTGTTATTCACAGTCAATGTGAATTTTTTCTTTTATTTCTGAGATTATAATGTAATTGCATCTTTCCTAACTTCCATTTCCCCCCCCATAAACCCTCCTATATCTCCCTCCTTGATCTCTTTCAAATATATGATTTCTGTTTTCATTAATTGTTGTAACATGCATATATGTATATGGCTGTACATATCTATTCCTAGATGTAACCTGTTCAGAATGTATATTGTTACTTGTGTGTATGTTTTCAGGGCTAAGCATTTGGTGTTGGATAACCAATAGGTCTGCTCTTTCCAGGGGAAGACAATTTCTCCTACCCTTAACATTCCTTAGTTGCCTATAGTTCTTTGTGTAGAGTTAGGGCCTTGTGGTACTTCCCCCTTGCACTTTGGCATATCTATTGGCTTTGTCCTAGTTTAGCTCATGTTTAGGCAGTCATATTAGTAAGACTTTATGGATATAACTTCTGACATTACTAGGAGACACAGTCTCACAGAAAACTCCCTGATCTTCTGGTTCTTACAATCTTTCCATCAGTCTCTTTTGAAATGTTTCCTGAGCTTTAGGTACACATTTTCATTATCCATTGCTTGGTTGAAGTACATTTAGGTTGTTTCCATTTCCCAATTATTATGAATAGAGCAACAATTAACATGCTGAGCAAGCATCTACTGAGTATGATGTCAGGTCCTTTGGACATATACCAAGGAGTGGTATAGCTGGGTTATATGGCAGATTTATTTTTAGCTTTTTGAGAATTCTCCACACTGATTTCTACAGTGGCAGCACTAGTTTGCGAACTCGTCAACAATAGACAAGGGTTCCTTTTTCCCAAGACCCCCAACCCAGAATTTTTAATAATTTGTTGTTGGTGGTGGTGATCTTGGATCTTCTGACTGGGGTAAGATGAAATCTCAAAGCTGTTTTCATCTGTATTTCATGAATTAGTAGAGGCGATGACCATTGCTTTAGATATTTCTTAACCCTCCCCCCTTTCCTACTTGTGAGGCCCATTTTTTGAATGAATCATTTGGATTTTTTGAGATATACATACATATTTACACATATGTACATACACACACACACACACACACACACACACACACACACACATATATATGTTCTGTATATTAATCCTCTTCCAGATATACAGCTGGCAAAGATTCTTTCCAATTTTGTGGGCTTCCTCTTTACCTAGTTGTTTCTTTAGCTGTACAGAAGTTTGTTTTGTTTTGTTTGTTTGTTTTATTAAGACCCAAATCTCAATTGTTGGTTTTAGTCCTTGGGCAAATGGAGTCCTATTTAGAAAGTCCTTTCCTACACCTGTACCATGTAGGGTTCTGCCTATGTTTTCTTCTAGCACTTTCAGATGGCTTAAGTTACATGTACTTATGGCTGGGTCTTCAACTTTGTTTCTTTAGTCTACATGTCTACTTTTGTGACTTACCATATTGTTTTAAATTACCATGACTCTGTAATATACCTTAATATATGGAATAATAATCCCTCCATCATTGTTCTTTCTGCTCAGGGTTGTTTTGGCTATCCAAGGTCTTTTGTGGTCCCACATGAATTTTATAAGTGTTCCTTGACTTGCTTGGTTAAGTTTGTTTGTAGATATTTTGTTCTCTTTAAGATAGTGTGAATGGGAGTATGCCCATGATCTTCTTCTCTTCACTATATGTTTATTGTTGTATATGGGAGAGCAATTGATTTGTTCAAGTTGATTCTGTATCCTGTCACATTGCTGAATTTGTTTATCATTCTAGACATTTTCTAGTAGAGTTTTTGGTCTTTCTAATGTATAATATCATGTCAGTTTCATGTAGGGATAGTTTGATTTACTACTTTCTTATTTTTATTCTGTTAATTTCCTTCTCTCTCATTATTGCTCTAGTTAGCACTTGGAGCACAGCATTGAAAAGGAGTGGGTATAGTGGATACCCTTGTCTCATTCCTTCAGTGGAGTGGCTTTCAGCTTTTCTCCAGTTAAGATGATGTTGGTATGAGATGGAACCCATCCTGACACTGCTTGAGTGGCCAACAGTCTGAGACTAGATAGGCCACCTTGGGAAAAATCAAATACTGTTGTTCTGCTAAATGGATGCAGGAATAAAATGAGTCTGAGTGACATTCTGCTGTACCCATAGATCAGAATCTCACTCAGCTCACACCAGAGAAGCTTCTGCCTGCAGTAGAGGGGAATTAGTACAAAGAGCCACAACTGGACAAGGTACAGAGAGTGAAAGACTTTGAATGGTCAGACCTAAATGGGAGGTCTTCATCAAATTTCTCCCCTCAAGGTTATGGAAGCTATGCAAAAGAGAAGGCAGAAAGATTGTAAGAGACAGTGGGAATGGAAGATACCAAGGTTTGACACACATAAGAATTCACAGAGAACCAACAGCTGAGGCACTAAGATCAACAATTAACAAATGGGACCTCATGAAACTAAAAAGCTTCTGTAAGGCAAAGGACACCATCAAAAGTACAAAATGGCAGCCTCCAGAATGAGAAAAGATCTTCACCAACTCTATATCCAACAGAGAGTTTATATCTAAAATATATAAATAACTCAAGAAACTAGACATCGAGAAAGCAAACAAATCAATTAAAAATGGGGTACAGATTTATACAGAGAATTCTCAACAGAGGAATCTCTAATGACCAAGAAACACTTAAAGAAATGTTCAACATCCTTAGTCATCAGGAAAATGCAAATCAAAATGACTCTGAGATTCCATCTCACACCTGTCAGAATGGCAAAGATTAAAAACTCAAATGACAGCACATGCTGGTAAGGATGTGGAGAAAGGGGAACTCTCCTCCATTGCTGGTGGGAATGCAAACTTGTACAGCCACTTTAGAAATCAATCTGGAAATATCTTAGAAAATTGGGAATAGTTCTACCTCAAGACCCAGTCATTCTACTCCAATCTTATATCCAAAAGATTTTCTGCCAAATCCCAAGGACATTGCCTCATCTATGTTCATGAGAGCTTTATTAGTAATAGCCAGAAACTGGAAACAACCCAGATATCCTTCAACAGAAGAATGGATTAAAAAAAAAAAACACTATGGTACATTTACACAATGGAATACTACTCAGCTATCAGAGACAATGAAATTATGCAATTTGCTGCCAAATGAATGGAACAAGAAAAGCTCATCCTGTGTGAGCTTAGACCTAGACCCAGAAAGATACACATGGCATGTATTCACTTATAACTGGATTTTAGCCATATAGTACAGGATAACTATTCTACAAACCATAGGTCCAAAGGAACAGGAATATAGCATAATAATCCTAGGAGAAAATCCACCTAACATTGGATCAAAACAGATGCTGAGATACACAGTCAAACATTAGGTGGAGTTGTGAGAGTCCTATATAAGAGAGGGAAGTGGAACAGAGAGAACCAGAGAACTGGAGGGGCCAAGAACAAGACATGAAGATCAACAGAACTAACCAATGTAGGCCCCTAGAGGCTTACAGAGACTGAAACACTAACCAAAAAAAAAAAAAAAAAAAAGTATACTTAGACTAGACCTAGGCCCCCTTATACATATATAGATGATAGGCAAATTGGTCTGCATACAGATCCTTTAGCAAGTGGAGGGGCCTGGTCTCAGTCATGGACTCTATCACCTCTTAGTGGGACACTTTATCCTAGATGGGCGGCTGTGTTAGGGCCCAGAGCAAGAGGAAACTCTTAGCCCTCATGTGACTGATGAACTGGGAGGTGTTGATATGTGATGTCCTCCCTCACCCGAGGAGAAGAATAGGAGGGAGAGAGGGAAGAGCATGGGAGGGAAGGAGGAAGGGCTGGGATTGGGATATAACTTAAATAAATAAATGTTGAAAAAAACTCAAAAAAAAAAGGATTGATGTCAATCTATATCTTTAGATCCAGCAGCACATTTCATTTTTGATGAAATTGGATGCCCCAGAATTTATATGTTTAGGGTATTAATGTCTTCATTTGATTATATAATAAAGTGTCTTCTTATCTTTTTTGATTAGTTTCTGTTTGAAGTCTATTTTGTCAAATATTAGGATAATGATGTCTCCTTGCTTCCTGGACCCATTTGATCAGAGCAATTTTATCCATCCTTTTGCTCTAAGGTAGGGTCCTTCTTTAAAACTAAGGCATATTTCTTGTAGGCAACAGATAAATAGATTTAGTTTTTTGATACATTTAGTCAGTCTGTGTCTCTTGATTGGAGAACTGACGCCATTAAAATTTAAAGTTATTTTTGAAGTGCATGTGTGTTAATTCTAGTCCTTGTGTTGCTGATTTTTGGGTGGTAGTGTTTGTGTTCTCAGGGCTACTTTGTGTTTTAATACTTTCAGCTTAGCATTTCTTTCCATGGTCTCTCTGCTATGCTTGTCTTCTTAACCTAAAATATTGCTTCCTGTATTTTCTTGAGGTTTGGTTTGTTGGATACAATTTTTTTTAGGCTGTCTGTATTGTGGAAAGTTTTTCTTTCCCCTTCAATGATGCAGGTAGTTTTGCTAAGTATATTAGTCTAATCTGGCCATCCTCCCATAGTCCTTTGGGACTTGGAGCTGTTGCTCTAGGCTCTTCTAGCTTCAGAGTTTCCACTGAGAAACCAGCTGTTATTCTGATGGCTTTTCCTTTATATATGTGACATGGTTTTGGTTTTGTTTTCTCTTGCAACTTTGTCATGTATTTTTACTGTTTCAATTATAATATGCCATGGGGAGTTTTCTTTTATGGTCTTGTCTATTTGGTGTTCTGTGTGCGTCTTATATATGTACAGGTATATCTAACTTGAGTTTAAGGTTTATTTGTGATCATGTTGAAGATCAGTCTATGTCACTAAGTTGGAATTCTTCTTGTTCACCCAGCTTATAATTTGAAGATTTGGTCTTTTCATGAAATCCCGCACTTTGTGTATGTTCTTTTCCTGTATTTTATTTTGTTTTGTAATTTTTTTTTAATTTTCACATTCCTTGCTTGTTTGGTCTTGATTCTCTAATATAGTTTCAAGTCCTGATATTGTATCTTTTGCTTGATCCATGCTACTTTGAGTTTTCTAGTTGAACTATTGGGATTTTAAGTTTCATTTTCATTTCAGAGTGAGTCTTCTTCAAAGTTTCTATTTTCTGACTGCATTCCATTCTCAAGTCCTGGATCAACTCTGTCATTTCCATCAACTTTATGCTTGTGTTTCCTTGAGCATCAGTCAAGTGTCTATTCTCCTTAGGTTCCTTTTGCTTAGTTTCACTGAGCTCTTTATGTCTTCTCTAAGCTCCTTGAATTCTTTGATGAAGTATATGACTGCTTTTTTCAATTCTGTGTCCCATGTCATCTAGTAAATTCTCATTGGCAAACATTTCTACAGGATTGTAGGTTTTGAAGAGAAGATACTGGCTTGATCTTTCATATCATTGGTATTTTTGCTATGAGATCTGGGTATGTGGACTTCTTTTGTTAGTTCTAGATCTGATATGGACAGAGTAGATTGGGATAGAAGAGAGATTGTGTGGGCAGGTTGGTCCTAGAGATTGAAAATGCCTTGGGTGGAATGAAGCTGACTTCATTGTGGACAGAAGAGGCTGGACTAGTGTGCAGGATGTGCCTCCTAGTCCAAGCCAGGTTCATTTTGATGGGTATAAAAGTTGGATTTGCATGAAAAGTCCTGTAGGTTGTAAAATGGATAGGCAGGGCAACCTAGAGATCAATTGCAGGCAGAGAAGGTCAGACTAAGCCAGAGTACTGAATGTTGGACCTTGGCTAGATCTGGTGGGTTGGGGAGAAATATGGATGGAGAGGTCAGGGAGACTCACAAGGCTAGACCCTAAGGAAGAAAGTGGGGGGTCTAGCTGGGTGGAGAGGTTGGATGCAACACAGAGGGCAGTCAGTGTGATTTTTATTAAGCTGTGTCAATTATTTCAAACCATAGACATTCCAAATCAAATGCATAACTACAAAATGCTTTTCCTTCCTTGAAACAAATGCTTTTCGGGACAGTCAGTGAGTAGATGGTTGTTTCTAATGTGATTCATCAAAACTCTCCTCTGAAATGTTGGCTGGGTTATAAAATTTTACAAAACAATCAGTTTGCTTATACATGACAAAAAATCCTGTTATTTCTAATATTCCAAAAACTCATCATCCATAGCCACCAAAACTAAAATTTACCATTAGATTTTTGGGTTTTTTTTTTCATGCTTATTACTCTCATTGTTTTCAAATTATGACTTACTGGAATTTGTGGGTGTGTCGATGGGGACTTTAAGATCCAAATGTGTGTGTGTGTGTGTGTGTGTGTGTGTGTGTGTGTACATATACACGCACATAAAATGGAGTCTTTGTCCAATTACTGTTTTAGGTTCTTCTTATAAAATGAGAATTAATTTAAAATTTCTCTATATTCTCCTTTTCAAGAGATTTTTAATGTTTATTTTCTCTTAGATCTACATCAGGTATTGATGTCCCACAACTTCTGTTAGTAACAAAAAGTAGTTTACCTCATGAAGAGTTAGTAAACATCACATAGTTTTGTAATTTGCATTTGTATTTCTTTTACTAAAAATGTAGTGAAAACACTAAATATTACAACCAAATCCCCTCACCTCATTGGTAATTTTACTCAATAGTAGAAGTTTCAGAAACTGAGTAAATTTGACAGAGATGCTCTGCTGACCCTCTTGAGGTTTCCCACCTCACGTTGAGAGGCTTGCTAACTTGGCTGCTCACTGGGAGAGGGAACAGAAAAGCTTCAGAATAATTAAGTCATCATGTGAACTTTCTGAACTCCATGACTTCTGGTTTTTTAGAAGTTTTTTTCTAGCTATTTTAAGAAATGTTTTATAATGGCTATTGTTTGCTTTGTAAATGTACCGAAATGTATTAGTCATGACGATGAAGTTTTTCTCCATATTGATAATTTAAGTTCTTTTTTTTGCAACAGGAAACATTCTTTTTTTATTATGATGTTTATTTATTGCATCAAGTTACATCTCCATCATAGTGCCCTCTTTCCACCCCTCCCGTTCCACCCTCCCACCCTCTCCTCCCTCTCCCACCCATCCCATTCCTCCGATGTGGAGTGTTCCTACAAATCAGCCCCTCTCAGTTCAACAGTCATGAGTGCTAAGAGCTTCCTCTTGCACTGGGGACCTACATGATAGCACCCCTAGGGCAAATTGTCCCATTTTGATAGGTAACAAAGTCAGGAAACGTTCTTAAGTAGCAGAATTTTCACACCAAATATAACTAATTAAAATATAATACAATGGCTCTGTTCTTGATGGTTTTCAAAATCACCCTGTCTCTCCACTGATCCCTGGAAGTCCCAGAGTGCATCTACACTGGCCAGTTTAAGATCCTGATATATTTTCCAGATTCCCACTTGTTACTGTCAGATCCATAGCAACAAAATAGGAAAATTAGGGTCTGAGTCATTTCTACCCAGGCTGAGAGTCTAAACACAGCTTTGGATTCTTCTTTATGGACAGAAGAACAGAAGGAATATAGAGGTTCCTGCACTACAAAGTACACATCCAAATAAAAGCCCCATGGAGCTGGCAAAGTGTCCAAAGTGACTGAACCCAATTTGACACTCTGAAACCTAAGCTAACGCTTTGAACACCAAGGGGAACACTTGATGAAGAAAGACGCTAATTCATTTCATTGCATCTTGATACTTTACTTTGTATCTCTCATCTTTCTCTAGAGGCTGTGGGAGAGCCACAGGGATGACACCTATAGTGTGGCTAACTGGAGCCAGTCTGGGCACCCTCAGAATGAGAGTTATACAGTTCATTCATTGCTTCTGATCACATGGGATCCAGGAAACTGGCAGGACGTTCTATCAAACCCACGGGCTGAAGTGGCTTTTCTTACTGCTTAGATCAGAAGAGGTTATGAAAGACATTCCTTCCCTTTGATTTCTTCACCTGATCCAGGCATTTAAGGAAATATCTGTCAGGCCATTATTTGACTACAAAGATAACACAAGAGCACCAGAGGACTCTCCAAAAGTAGTCTGGGAAACAAACTCACTAAACAAAGACATAATCATAGCCTTCATCTAGAAACAGGAGAATCATCAAGGAGGAAGCAACTCTTCTCATAGTTACCTCACGTCCAAAATATCTAGTTCTCAACAATAACAACTAGAAAATTATGAAGCATACAAACGCAAGAAACTATGACCCATTCACAAGAAAAAAAGAGAAATGATCAGAAATCTAGACAAATACCTTGCATTTTAATCCCATAAATACAAATAAATTTCAAGTGTTGAGAAAGGAAATTTATATTCTGTATAAATAGTACAAAATGTGTGCAAGGGGTGCTGATATCAGAACAACAAAATAAAACTTGTTACAAGAGCAAATGATGGAAACATTATACCAATGAAGTAAATGCTTATAAATAAAATACAGCAATGGCAACATCTTCACCAGACAGCAGAGACTGGATGTATGGGAAAAAACATTGGTAAAATTTAAAGGAGAAATCAACAGTCTGACAATGACAGTTGAAAACTATAACAGATCACTTTTTATAATGTATAGAACATATAGAAAGAAGATTAAAAAGGAAATAAAGAACTTCAGAAATATAATAAACATAGATTATTTATAACAAACACTGCCCTGAAAGCAATATGTATTTTTCTCACGTTCACATGAAATAGCCTCCAAGGTACACATATGTCTGACTGTCAGCCAATACTCAGTAAGTTTTAAAAAATCAAAGTCAAGAAAACATATCTTTCCAATCAGAGTAGAGTGTAACTAGAAGCCAATAACTCAAGGAAAACTGGAATCATGTAAATAATAAATATATATAATATATATTAAGCACATGCCATATACACTTAAATACCTGATAGGTCAAAGAAAAAATCACCAGAGCTTAGAAAATTGCTTTGTGGAATTAAAGAAAAACTCAATACATAAAAAATTTGAAATATGGAATATATATTCATGAATGTCTATATTACAAAAGAAAAAAGATATTGACAACTTTATCCTTCTAGGAAGTATAGAAAGAACAAAGGAAAGCCAAAACTTGCAGAGGGAGGAAAAAACAGAACAGAGACAGAGAAAATAAAGACTAGGAAAAGCAATGGAATCAACAAAATTATACATCTATTCTTCAAAAGGATCAGAAATATTTTAAAAGAACTTTATCTAGATCAACTTTATACTCTTTGTTTTTGTCAGCTTGACACAAACCTAGACATCGATGTTGATTAACAAAGGAAATAAAAAGTCTGAAACACCCACCACAATAAAGAGATCAAATCAGTAATCAAAAACTCCCAATAAAGAGAGACCAGGACAGGAAGTTTTCATTGGTGAGTTCAACAACCCTTACAAAGCTTAGAAAATGTTCTCCAAAACCAATACTACCCTGGATCCAAAGCCAACAAATGTACTGTGAGAAAATTCAAGGCCATGATCCAGTGTGTACAGAGACACAAAACACACAAACACCAGGAAGATAACAATTGTGGTGTCTATACCAGGATCAAATAGTACTTATTCCAGGAAGCAGTGGTGGTATTAGTAAGTCAGTTCAAAATACTTTCATTACATAGAAAAAACATGATTATCCAAGTAAAGTGAAAAAAAATAATTTGACAATATTTAAGACCATTTTTATAACAAAATCAAAAGGGAAGAAAACTTTAAAAAAACAGTTGACATTAATCCATGTAAGTGTTGGAGAAAAAGGAAGAGGCAGGATTTAATTATATTATTATATTTTAATTTTTTAATTAAAAAGTTTAAAAGATTATTTAGAGAAAACCACAACTCACAGCATCCTCAATGGGAAAAGCTGAAAACTATCTCTGTAAACAACAAATCATTGAAGGGGGATCTACCTTCACCATTGAGTGTAATGGTGCCGAAAGTATAGAGTGAAATGTTAAAAATACAAATCAAAGCCACAATGAGATACCACCTCAGTCCTACCCAGATAACTTTAGTACAATATGCAAAAAAATAACAAGTTCACTGAGCATGTTTAGCTGACATATAAAATTGCACAATAATAGACTTAACATATGATCCAGGAACTCTACCCCAAGCATTTCTCCTAGTGGAAGTGAAAATATATGTTCAGACACCAGCTTCGACACAAGTATTTCTAGACATATTATTTATAGTACCTAAGTATTCAAAACAACACATATGTTTATCAAAGGATGAATTGTAAGGGAATTGTGATACAACAGACTATTATTTTACCATATAATTAATGAAATATAAATGAGTATTATCTTTGGATACCTCTGATCAACATAATAAGTAAAGAAGAGTCAAAAAGTCTCATTGTATGATACATTAGGGTTCTCCAAAGAAACACAATAATAGGATGGATAGAAAGATGATGATGATGATGATGATGAAGATAGATAGATAGATAGATAGATAGATAGATAGATAGATAGAAAGATAGATATTTAATAGATAGATGGATGGATGGATGGATGGATGGATAGATAGAGAGATAGATAGATAGATAGGTGGGTATAAACAGATTGATTAATTGATAAATAAATGAC
>CAJQZJ010032310.1:3177472-3198771 GCA_907164525.1 Lophiomys imhausi | reverse complement strand
TAGATAGATAGATAGATAGATAGATAGATAGATAGATAGATAGATAGATAGATAGATGGGTATAAACATATTGATTAATTGATAAATAAATGACAGATAGATAGATAGATAGACAGACAGACAGACAGACAGACAGATAGATAGATAGATAGATAGATAGATAGATGGGTATAAACATTGATTAATTGATAAATAAATGACAGATAGATAGATAGATAGATAGATAGATAGATAGATGAATAGATAGATGAAACGTAGATTATAGCTAGAAAGACAGAGGGGAAAGTGATCCATAAATCAATACAATTATTGTAATAAATTGACTCCCACCTTTGAGAAAAGGAATAATAAGCTGATGGGAATGAGATATCTTCATGGGGTGATGAGAAGTTCTGAAATTATCCAAAACTTATGATAGCACAACACTATGAACATGCTAAATACACTAAATTCTACTAAATGCTATAGTTTCAAATGATGAATTTCATGTTCTGTGAATTCCATCTCAAAAATATTGTAAGTGATAATGTCGTGAGTTTAACAGAAATAACTTAGAAGTAGTTCTTAAGTGTGTCTAGAGAATGAAATACATGTGTTAGTATAAGTGAGCATGTGTGTGCACAAGCAATACATATGTATGCCTATACATGAGAATGTGGCCATGATTGTGCTGTGAGGGGCTGGAGAGAGCTAGCACAGAGATTTCTCTCTCCTGAGGTCACACCAACCTTCTGGGGAAAAAAAAATTAAGAGAAAACTCCCTCTCATTCTCCGATTGTAACAGACAAAACAGAAGACAGAGTAACCCAAGGGGCTAGATAAGTCAGCTGCACAGACTGTCCGGTTCTTGCTTGTGCACAGTGACTTTCTCTCCATGCAGAAAAATGATAGGAACAGTTGTGTGTGCATGTTGTGTATAAGCATGTTGCAAATGTGTGTGTTGGAAACAGATGCATGAAATATAGAAGTATCAATGAAAATGAGTCTGTGAGTCTAGCCTCTTCCAGACTGAGGTCATTCCTGAGGCTGAGACAAATGTTTTGTCTAGGACAATTTTTGTGACTCAGAGGAGAAGAGCTGCATGCCATGCTGTGGAAAATGAAGCCACAAGATAAAAAACTGGGGAAACATGGCTTTGCTCTCAACCCTCACTTTGTTTGGCTTGGATTTCTCCCAGACGAATACTATATATAAAAGCCCATCTCCCTCCCTCCCTCCCTCTCTTCCTCCCTCCCTCCCTCTCTTCCTCCCTCCCACCCTGTCTTCCTCCCTCCCTCCCTCTCTCCCTCCCTCCCTCCCTCTCTTCCTCCCTCCCTCTCTCTCTCTCTCCCTCTCTCCCTCTCTCTTCTTCTCTCACTTTTACTTTCTTGCTCTCTTATTCCATTCTTGCTCTCTCTCACACACACTCATCATTATTCACAGACAACATCATTTCACCTGCTCCTAAAATGGAGATTTAATCTGGGATCTGAGTCCTAGCCCAAAATATCACAAGATGAAAAATAATCTAGCCTATCTAGCCAAAATTTTTCTGCAAAGAACAAAGACTAACGATTGATCATGCCTGAAGTTAATCCAAATGGGTGTGTCCATTGCCTGGACAGGAAAACACTCTTAGGAAGCTTAGTGTTCCAGAAACTTTAGAAACAGCCCCAAAGCCTACTTAGAAACATGGGTTACCTCAAAGGTCCTTCCCTTGGGGGGTGTTTTCCTCGACATTTGGCCATTGACTTCTCTTAACCTAGAGTGCCCCACTCCACCCTGTAAAAAACTCCATCTATCCTCTACGCTATCCCGTGCACTTCTCTCAATTCTTTCAACAGAGATCACAAGGAGTAGGAGATGAGGAGAGACCAGAGCAAGAACCAGGTGGTGACATGACATGCTGTTGCTTTCTCTTTGTCCCTTTCTGCTAGGGAGTGGTGAAGACTGACTGAGACTACGGGTCAAGGAGTCTCGCTTCTTTTCAATACAATCTGTACCAACTGGGTGCTTGGATCCAGAGTATGATGAGAAAAAGTCTACTTGGCAGGGTTCATATGATCAAATGGATGTCAAAACCCTTTTAGAGACCACCTTGCTATGATTTGGGTTTCCACTTCTTTAAGTCTTTGCATGTTTTTCTTATTTGACTAGAGAAATAACATCGTATGTGTTTCCACTCATGTGTACAACTTGTCTTTCCATTTTCTTAATTTTGTCTTTCTTTTAGAGCACAATGTCAAAAAGTATCATGCCCACAAGGTGTGGAGGTCTGGCATGGGATTGAGTCAGGGCTTCACAGCTCATTTCCTACATTCTATATCTTACATTTAAAATTTTATACAAGTGTCTGTCGTGTGTGTGCATTACCCATGGAGGCCAGAAGAGGGTTACATCTCTTGGAATTGTTACAGGCAGCTCTGAACCACTAGATGTGCAAGACCAGCAAGGTCTCCTAACCAGTGTGGCAAGTCATTATTTTGCATGTGAACATCTTCAAAGATCAAGCCTCATTTTTAACTATCTCTGTAGAATAAAGATTTTGAAACTCAGTGGCAATCATTGCTTCTTTGGACTGTAATGCTGATGAAGATGTTCATCTACTTACAAGTTACATTGTGGTTGCTAGTGTTTAGAACCAGAGAGCTCAATTTACTGGTCCTGGAATGTTACTAAGCATCCCATAGCTGTCTGCTTTGGTGTGGTATGCCTGTTTCCTCCAGGCCTGGCATAACTACCATCATGGACCAGTGTTTGCTGTGGTGTTTGGCCCCCAGTTACATAAGGAAATCAGCAGATCAATATATATCTTTGTACTTATAATAGGACAATTGACACTAGTTGGAAGAAGGGGATGGTCATAGGTCTGTCACATGGGGTTCCAGCCATTACTCTCTCCTCCCTCCACCTGCATGTGACTATGGGAGATTCTATAGGAGATGAAGATTAACTGGAGATTAAAGGTGGGACTCCATGATGAACTTCTATGATGTCACCCATGATGGGGTGGGTTTTCTAGTGAGATAGCTGCTTTTGGGCTACCTATGCTCCTGGAAGCCCTTACCCTTGCTTCTGAAATAAGCCTATTAAACTCACTGGCTCACCAAACTGGAACTTCATGCAATCATTACTTTATTCTGTTATTGGTGCTTCTCTGGGGTGAATAGACATTTGTTCATGTCTCCCCAGGAAAAGTGACACAATAACTTTAATTATCCATTTTGACCAACTGCCCCCTTTGCTACCAATTTAGCAATGTTTTCAAATATAAACACCCACACAGAGGAAACTCCTGACCTTTGGGTTATAGGTGACATTGATGGCCAGCATAACAGATTCTTCAGCATTTATACTATCTTTAAGAGCTTTCAGTGTGAACCTGACCAGGAACTGAAATACTGAGTGCCATTGTTACACAAATAGATTGACTTCAGTTGTAGAGTTTAAAGACCCTGTAAGGTTAGCATTAGTCAACGGATAATCACAAGGTATTGTAAGCTACAGAATTGAGAATTGTTCATCAGGAGAAAAATTCCTGCCTCCTCTTATAAGTTCACCACCCATGTCAGCATTCACTGACAAAGGGAATATATTATTCCATGTGATTTCCTCTTTATAATTTCTTTTTAAAAACTGATTAGATGTAATTGATGGTCTGTTGAAGAATGTCCATCTTTTGTCTTTCTTACTTTATGAATCAGGTCATGCATGGTTCTTTCCTTCCTTATGCTCCCACACTCAATCAAGAAAAAACATCTAGGTAAAAATTGATATTACAGAAGTTTTGCTGCATTTTTCAATAATTTGTCTTTAATTCCTATTAATTCTCTCTTCCTAGTTTCTTTGTTTAAATTGTTTTCATGTTCTAATTCCTTAGAGTTATTTCTAATTTTTATTTTTCTTTATTTTTTTCTAGTTATTCTATGAAAACACAGCAATTAAAACTATGAAATAGGGTTCTGGAGGAATCTCAGTAAATAAACTGGTTGCTTTACTTAACTGAGATTCCTCAGAACCAACATTTCAAGAGCTGCCACAGGTTTGTAGCCAGGGGCGACAGCCACATCCCCAGAACTTGCTGGCCAAACAGCTGACCTAATCCTTGAGCTCCAGGTCCCAGGGAGAGATGCTTTCTCAGAAACAAAGGTACATATTTTCAACTGACAATTAACAGCCCAGGTAGTGACCAGGCACCACACACACACACACACACACACACACACACACACACACACACACCACACACACCACCCCCACCACCACCCCCACCCCCCCACACACCCCACACCACCACCACCACCACCACACACACCACCACCACCACCACCACACACACCACACACTACCACCACCACCACCACCACCACCACCACACACACCACCACCACCACCACCACACACACCACACATACACACATACACACACACCACCACCACCACCTCACCACACACACACACACCACCACTACACACACACATCATACACACACATACACCACTACATCCACACACATACACACACACACACACACACACGTAAACAAACAAACACACACACCACCACCACAACACATAAACACACTATAAAATACAGCTAAGCTCTGCATGCCCTGTCACTATCACATTCAGTGTAACAATATCGCCCATGGCTTTCTAGAGAGTTTCTGTTTTCCTCCCTTATGCTCTCTTCCATCCAATAGTTTATTGAAGAGTGTTTCTTAGAATAATGGTAGTAAATGCTATTAGTTACCTCCTAACAGAGTGGATGCTGCCTCAAAATCTCTATGAAGCATTTAATTACCACTGAAGAATGAACATGTTTTTGTGTGAAAGTTATACCAAAATCCTAGTCTCATTTTTGAAACATAGGTTCTGTTTTCTGGTCACAAGCCTCTGAAACTAATGCAAAGTGGTAAAAATGTCTATGAGGTAGGTTCTAGCAGAAGAAAGTAAAGTCAGTGGGAACATGTACCAGAAGAGAATGCTGGAGCTGGGGACCCTTCCCCCCTCTCTTTGCCTTTTTGGCTTCCATGATGTGAGCAGCTTCGTTCTCCCACATTTGATCTCGGGGTCTTTCACTTTGCCACAGGTGAAAAAGCAGTGAAACCAACTAACCATGGGCTGAAATCTCCGAATCCATGAGCCAAAATAAACCATTTCTCCTTCAAGTTGATTTTCTTATTAGTTGCATCAAGTGACACTCTGACTAACACACCAATTTCGTTATTCTGTTTCTCCACTCTAATGTATGTTGTTTGTCAGATCAGTCAGCCATTTCAGAAAGCCATTAATGAAAGCATCCGAAGCACCGTTAGAAACTCACATTCCTTCATGCAGCACTTGTGACAGTCATTGTCTTACATGTTTACTGGGTGTATGTTTGATAGTAAAGGTCTGGTGAAAACAAAAAATTTATTAAACTATACTTATCAGTATCTAAACACCTAATACCTAGCAACACCTAAACAACCCTACCCTAACTCTTTTGAAAGGATAGCAGGCTGTGGGTTCTTGAGGGCAAACTTGTCCAACTTCTAGCTGCAGGCACATCTCAAATAGCAATCGGTATTCTGGCTCTGGCATTGCTATGGCAGCCTCCGCCTCAATTCAGCTTAGGTTTGAGGCTTTCTCCTCAGGCTCTGGGCCTAGTGTTGCCCACCGGCTTGTGCAGCCAGCCTGCTTCAACTGTTCAGCTTGGGCCGGCTTCAGTCAGCCAAGGACACCTCAGGTCGCCCTTTGAACTAGCTGCACCCCTCAGGGCAGCTGCTGCACCTCAGGCCTCGGGCTGTGCTGTCATTTGAGGCCTTGGCTCTCTTCACGGTCTGAGCCCATGCTGCCATAGGCCCACCTCAGTTGCTCTGCTCCTGCAGCTGTGGTGCCAGCCAGGCCCGGTTTTCCTCAGGGCGCTGTTACTGTCAGTTCTTCAGTCTCCTGAGCACATGCACACCTCAAGCCTCGCTCATTAGCATATTTTAGGCTGCTCTGCTCTTGCTCCTGCTGTCTGTGCAGCTTTCTGTTGGCCTTTACCTCCTGTCTTCTTGGCTGGTCTCAGTTTACATGCTGAGACTCGGCTCATGCTACCAGCATGGCCTCAGGGCACACATTGCTTTGTACCTTTTCTTCTCTCCTTAACTAGGGTGTGCTCAATCATGGTTTCTCGAGGTGGTAACTCACAGCTCTTGAGCTCTCTGGTAGCCCCTGGCCACAGTATTACAGAGGGCACTTTCTCTAGGTTTCTGAGGCTTTGCAGTCACGACCCTCAACAAAGCTCAGCTTCGAGTCTATCAGAGCCTCAGAGTCTCAACGGGGCTCCACCCATTTCAGCTCCACTCAAAATCTTTTGAAGAGAGGCAGCATCCAAAAGCCCTTTTTCAGTTTCCTGGGCTTTCCTTCTTACGTCCAGGACCATCCAGTGCCATGTGCCAAGCCGATCTGCATTCTAAAAGCCCTTACTAATTCACTAAAGAACCTCCATTACAGTCAGTCTGGAAAAGTCACTGCTTCTTTCTATTATTACACAACTTCTACTTTTGTTCTTGCTACTTTTAAACCTTAAATGCAAAAGTACCATTTTAGTACGTTGCAAGAACAGCTGATGTCATGACATTAATATGCTACATTTCTTGCTTTCTACCTTTTAATTTTTTATAGATATTTTATGAACATCATTTGTTTAATGTCTTGGTATTATTATTATTATTCTGCCCACAACCTTCTTTTCAAACTTTTTGTAGTGGTGAGGCTTAGCAGGGCTTTCTAACAATGAGATGTTAAATTTTCCCATAGAAGATATAATTTTGCAGGAGACCTAAATGAATTCAACACTCATTTCTCTGCTCATTTCTCAAAAATCAAAACAAAAAAACCCAAAAAACCATTCAATTGCACTCTTTCAAGAGGATTCATAGATAGGGCTCCCAGCTTTCCAGCATCATTTACTGAGAAGGCAGGCTTTCTTCCAATGAATGTTTTTAACACCTTTTGTCAAAAATTAGGTGGCAGTGGGATTTACTGTGCGGGTTTATTCTGGATCCTCTATTCCACTGCCTTGGTATACATGTCTTCTTTGGTGCCACTAACACACCCTTGTTACTATGGCTCTGCAGCATAATTTGAGAAGAGGTTTCTGTTAGCTTTATGTCAAAATACTATATCACTTTTGAAGCTATTGTGGATGGGAATAATCTGTCACTTCAGAATATATAGCCATAGGACTTTAAACCTGTCATGGAGATATTTGCACATTCATGTTTATTATTGCATTATCCCTAGTTGCTAAGAAATAAAACCAGCTTGGCATTCATCAGCTGATAAACTGGCAAAGCAACTGTGGTGTATGTACACAATGGAACTTTATGCAACTATAAAAAAGATGAAAATGTGCATTTTCCATTTAAAAAATGACATCATCATGTTGAGAGAAATAAGCCAGATACAGAGAGACAAATATTGCAGGCTTCCCTCAGATTCAGATCATCAAGTTTGGTGACCACGGAATTTCTGTTGAAATATGTCACTAAAGTGACACTCACAATCATCAAGATTATTCTAAATGGAAAGAGGCTGGCGGCTTTCACTAGTTTAACGAATCCCTGTATGTTGACCACATCTTGTGAGAACAGTGCAAAGAGTCTCTTGAAAAGTAGAAACAAGTATGAAGCAGAAAAGGCAGCAAATACAACACATCCAACTATCCAAGAGTGAGACAAGAATGTGGCTTCTCAATCCTTTTGAAAAAGAAAGGACCAACTTTAATCCGCCCTACTTCTGCTGTCACACTCTAGATAAAAGCCCTGCAATCACTGGCTGGGCTCTTTGGCTGCTTTTGGTCCTGACATGTTTACCCTTCTAAACAGGCTGGCATCCCCATCCCCCTATGGCCCAACCTCAAATGCCCTGAAGCTACTGAATTTCCTGCCTTATCTGCTGAGGAAGAAACACTCTCAGTTTAGAAGGAGAGATTTTTTTTCTCCTTTAATTCCTCCATGTTCTCATCTAAAACTTGCATTCTCTTCTATAATAAATAAATACTATACATATGCATATAGGTCCAGTTAGTGATGCCCTCATAAATAAGAACAGGGTGTGCAGTCTGTCAGGGCTCATCATTGTCTAGGAGAACAGTCTCTCAGCAGCCATTGACTGCCTGTAGCTCTTCAACTATGGATGGGAGTCTTAAGACCCTGTTCTCCAGTCCATTCTGAGATGTCAACTAGTGTGGTCTGGTGCAGGCAACCCCACTGTAGAGATTCATGGAAGCAAGATCCTTACCAAGTCCTGAAGACACTGCTTCACAGCAGGCCTCCATGCCCTCTGGCTCTCCCAATCCTGCTGCCCTCTTTCTCCATGGCCTGAGCCTCGGAGGGGGGGTGGGTGTAGGGACCTTACTATAGAAGTCCCATTTGGTCACAGACAGTTCACAGTCACCCATGCTCTGGGCTATGATCAGCCAAGGTGCTCTGTACAACCCCGTCCACTATAGACAGAAGCTGCTTTGATAAGAGCCAGAGCTGTACTGTGGAATAAGGTTGAATATTTAGAGGGCCATTGAGTACTGTGTCAAAATAGTAGTAGTAGTAGTAGTAGTAGTAGTAGTAGTAGTAGTAGTAGGCTCTGTTTGGGGACAGTGATGGCTATTCTTGTTTCTCAACTTGACCGCATCTGGAATGAACTACCACCCAGAAAGGGAGAGCACACCTGTGAGATTTTAGGTTGATTTGAAGTGGGCGGATCAACTTCTCATTTGGACCTTTGAGATAAAAAGAAGACATATAAGCCTTTGACCCAGATCTTGAGGAACAAAGACACCTCCTTAATCTGGGCCACACTTTCTGCTGGAAGCCTATATAAGGATATAGAAGATGGAAGCTTTTGCTCTTTGCCTGTTTGCTCTTCCTCACTAGCAAGCGCATTCCTCTGCTGGCATTCTTCTTGGGGTTCCAGCATCTACTGAAGACCAGCCGAGACATCTAGCCTCGAGGAGTGAACTACTTCTGGACCCTTGGACCTCTGTACATTGTCATCAATCATTGGATTACCTGAAGTACCACATGTAAGTCATTCCAATAATTTCCCTTTATATGTGGTGTTTGCTTATACAATACGTGTGTGTGTGAGAGAGAGAGAGAGAGAGAGATTCAACGTATAAGTTCTGTTACTCTTGAGAACCCTGCCTAATACTGGGGCATAGTGAAATTATTCTTTGAGTCAATTTTATATGGAAAAAGTGGGAAATTTTCCTTGTTTTCTGTGATGTTACATGGAATTTTCTAGTAAAACATGTATTAAAATTAGTTTCTTTTTCTGAACACTTATTTATGCTGTTAAATTTCCACAGCTGATTTTAGGCTTATTGCCACAAAAACAGAGATCAGAAGTTGTAATCATCTCAGTGGGTTTGCTGAGATACTGCATACTCTATAGCTGAAATATACTCTGTAGCTGAAATATTGGATATAATTTGAGACATGAATAATGTTTGCACCGAGACATGCAGAATGAGTCAAGATTAATCAGTAAATATCACTAACAGGCAGCCAGCAGCTTGTCTGAACAAGTTTCACATCAACTTCATGCCACTTCCCTTTCTTATGTATGTATACACACGCACACACATGCACACATATCTGCATCTTAATAGAGAAACACTTTTCAACACAGAAGAGAGAAGGACATTGAATAAAAAAAAAATCTTGTCTCAGAAAGTTTCTGGGGTAGGAGTAAATTCTGTATTGTGTTCTACTGGGCAGAACTGTGTGGCAGGAGGGATGAGGGCAGGGGAGCTGCATCTCTCCACTCCATGGCTGTCACTCAGCACATATTTACTGTTGGAAGCGCAAATTCCTCGTACATCATTAACCCTCCAGAGCTCACAGAATTCAGGGGTGCCGCTGGAGAAATGACTTAAGGGCCGACAGACCATTGACTACTTCACCAAAGTGATTTCAGTCCTGTGAGCCTATCAACAAACCCTGAAAAACTACTGACAACTGCTGCCAGTCACCCAAGAAGCCACAAGCAAAGACAATGTCATCCCTGTGTACTGGCAGCAAGGGTACAGAGTCACAGTCCCCACCAACACCTCGATATCCCTGCTGGCTCAGGAGACCTTCTTCATCTTGACTCCAAAGCATAGCAGCCTCGGTCTCTTTCGTCCTGACCATGGGAGTAAGTCAAGCCACACAAAAATTGACATTTTACAGTTCAAAAACATTTAAATTATTTGCGATCTTATATCTTTTTTTGCAACATATGGTTGAAAACTTCCCTTGAGTTTTGAAGCAGTGTTGCGAGGTGGTAGGTAATTTTTAAAATTAAAAAAAAAAAAAAAACAAAAACAGCAAATGCCCTGTGGGGCAGGGAGGGAGGAGAAAATTTAGAGTTAAACTATGAGTGGCCTAAATTGTATCATGTTATGTTTTTTAATTATTTCATGATCTCCTATCATGATCCAGTGTTATAAACCTATCAATGGATTAATCTATTATAAGGTCAGAGATTTCACAAAAGCTTCACCCTGGAACACCACTGTATTAGAGATTCCAGCATCTCCTCTGAGACTTGAAGCAAAGTCTTTGAGCCCCTGCAAACTGTGCTGGCTAGTTTTATGTCAACTTGACACAAACTAGTCACTGGAGAGTTGGGAGCCACAATTGAGAAAATGTCTCAATAAGATCAGGCTGTAGGGTAGTTTCTTAGTAAGTGATTGATGGGCGAGGGCCCAGCCCATGGTGGCTGGTGCCATCCCTGGGCTGGTGGTCTCAGGTTCTATAAGAAAGCAGACTGAGCAAGCCATGAGAAGCAAGCCAGTAAATAACACCCCTCCATGGCCTCAGCTTCAGCTCCTGCCTCCAGATTCCTACCCTGCTTGAGTTCCTGCCCTGACTTCCTTTAGTGATGGATGGTGCTGTGGAAGCTTAAACTGAGTAAACCCTTTCCTCCCCAATATTCTTTGGCCATGAGGTTTCATCACAGTGATAGAAACCCTGACTAAGACAGCCACAATATGTACTTTAACACACGATACACATTCCCATTCCAAAAGGGAGGAATGGGAGAATACCAGGCAAGGATGAGATCACCACAAGACTGGAAAGGAGGCAGGTGGACTTGAGAATGAGAATTCCTGGGAAGCAGCTATCTCTGTGAAGGCCTGTTGACTGTTACTTCAGTGGCTACACGTTTTCAAATGTTGCAGGTGCAGAAACTAATTGCAAATTATCTTGAGCTGAATTTAGTCCTCTAAATAGCCATTTCTGCCCCCAAATCCTGTGACTAACAAATACCTTAACGAAACCCTAGTTTTCACTAACCAAGAGACTAAGAGTCATCAAAAAGCATTTGAGGCCATAGAAGAAATGTCTCCATTTTGTTGTAATCCATCTCTTTGATGTTTCCACCAATGTATTTGAAAAGTCTCTTGATTTATTATACGTGTGTGTGTGTGTGTGTGTGTGTGTGTGTGTGTGTGTGTATTTTTGGTTTAGTTACTATAAAAATATGTCACAAAGCTGATTTCATGTTGAAACATGGAATTTGAGGTGATCTGAGTCTGTGTTTCTAGGCTATGGCCTCTCTGATTTGGCAACTGCATAAATAATCTCTTATCCCCTTTGAGATGAGAGTTGTATTCTTGGATCATTTTGACAACTGAATCCTGTAGATCCAAGTCTAATACCTGGGTAGTAGATCAAATGGGTAGTTTTATTCTGTGGCCTTGCCAGCTTCAACCTACATGGCCTCTCTCCTGTGCTATGGTTTTGGTCAGCAGACATTCAATGATTCTGACATCTCCAGTTTGCTAGGCTCTAACTCCTAGGGTCCCCATTCTATCTTTACCTTCACCTTCACAGTAACTTCCTCCAGACACTCCAACCCTGCCTCACACTTCCTGGTCTCCAAGGCCCTCCTTTGAAATCTGGTGGTAGCCTCCAAGTCTCCATATCTCACTAATTCTGCATGCCTGAAAAGCCAGTGTCACACAGATGAAGCTGTGTTCTGTCCCCAGCTGGGGCTGACTTGAGCCATAGTTCTGTGCCTAGAGAGCTGAGTACAAGAAACCAAATCCTGGGAAACAACTTCCCAAGTACCCTGAGCAAGCCGGACATACTGCTGTTTTGAAAAGAGCTTAGGTATTTGCAGCCTAAGCCTAGAAAGTTGGGATTTGACAAACTCTTTTCTTTTTTAATATTTATTTATTACTTCAGGTTACATCTTCATCAAAGTGCCCTCTTTCCACCCCTCCCAGTCCCACCCTCCAAACTTCTACCCCCATCCCTTCCATCTCACTCCTCTGAGGTGGAGTGTCCCTACATAACTGTCCCCCACCCCAGTTCAGCAGTCATATGAGGGCCAAGAGCCTCCTCATACACTGGAGGCCTACAAGGCAGCACCACTAGGGAAAAGTGTTTCATTGATAGGAAACAAAGTCTGTGTTCCTGTTCCCTTTGGTGCATTGGTTGTAGTATAGTTATCCTGTACTATATGGCTAAAATCTGATTAAAGGGAATAGATGTCATGTGCATCCTTCTGAGTCTGGGTTATCTCACTCAGGATGAGTTTCTGCATCCATTTGGCTGCAAATTGCATGATTTTGTTGTTTCTAATGACTGAGTAGTATGCCATTGTGCAGATGTACCACAGTTTTTTTTATCCATTCCTCTGTTGAGGAAATCTGGGTTGTTTCCAGTTTCTAGCTATATTACAAATAAGGTTGCTATGAATGTAGATGAGGAAACTTCCTTGCGATTTGGTGAGGAATCATTTGGATGTATACCCAGAAGTGGTATGGCTGGGTCCCAAGACAGAGCTATTCCAAGTTTTCTAAGATATTGCCAGACTGACTTCCATAGTGGTTGCACAAGCCTGCACTCCCACCAGCAATGGAGGAGAGTTCCCCTTTCTCCACAACCTTGCCAGCATGTGCTGTCATTTGAGCTTTTGATCTTAGCCATTCTGACAGGTATCAGATGGAATCTCAGAGTCCATGCATCATACCTACTGTACCAGAGTTCAGATCCAAACCACAAGATCTTGGTTCCAACATTCAGGATATCATTTGTGTAAATCTTCTACAACCTTAAAAACCTCAAAACCCCGAACATACCTGGTCCATTTTGTTTCAGTACAGATTTTCCAGCCTGTGTTGCATGTGGCTCACTCTCTCTCATCTAATGAGACACATTCTGAGTACGTGTAAGACTAAATTATCAATACTAGGATACACATCTTGATAACATTGTTCACCTGTTTGTAAGTCAATGGCTTGCTACAAAATATGAAAGGCAAGCAAAGGTTATCAATCAGTTTCAGATTGACACAACCCAAATCAGAGTCTTATGGTCTTTGAATACCATTTTCTGATCCTAACTGCAAAGGCTTTGCTCCGGGAAGAACTGGAGAACATTCTGAATTTTGTTTTATTTGGTGGAATGTATGAATATAATCTCTGTATCTAATAAGAGGGAATTTAGCATCAAAAAGCTAAAGAGATGGGATTCAGACGGCCAAGTTCCATCTGTGCTAGATCACTAGGACAACAGGAACTTTATACAATCTTGATAGGCATCACTGTCCTCATAAATGAGAATGGTTTGCTTATGACCGTTTATAATATTTTAAAAGGGACAGGGAAGGCCTGGAACCTGGTAAGTGCAATACCTTTCATCTATAATCTTCATTATGAATCTATGAATATTGTTAAAAATGCAGGATGTTCCAGAACATCTTAATTTTTTTTCAACTTGAATCTAGAGATTGATTCATCACCTGTTCTGTAAGCAGGGAAACTGAGGGTCATATGGGAACTAGATGATCATCCAGTGTGGGCTGAACTGTCCAGTGAAGACGTGGAGAACCATTTAGATTTGGGTGAGATTTGTTGGGGAGAAAAAGTGATGGCATGCAAGGAAAACTGGCATGGTAATATAAAATGGTCAAAGACTAAAGACAAGAAAAAGAGAGCATTTCAGGAGGGAGAAGTCAGACTACCAAGGATATTAGAGCAAAATGAACCTACTTTTGTGTGTTTAAAATTGTTCCACCTCACAAAGAACATTGAATAAAATTAAATACAAAATTCTGAGCCAACATTAGAATCAGAATCTAGACACGACAACTGGTATTAGAAATAAAGAATTGTTAAGAATAAATAAAGAAACTGTTAAGCGGCCATCCCCATGAGGTGACAACTAAGTCGTGTCTATACATACTCTACATAGTGCTTTATTATAAATTTAGTATTCTCTGGAAAAAAGGAGCCCAAAGCAGGGAGGATTAGTACACTCACAGTGTTTGCTTAGCATTTAGAAGGTCCTGGGTACCATCCTCTCTACCACAAAATGAAACAACACAAAATATAGTCATGGGGCTCAGGTTTAAGAAGGGCTGGTAGTTTCTTCAGAACCCAGCTACTGGGTGAATAGCTTTGCTAGGCTCCCAGTTCCCTTGTTGAGAAGCTCTGCAGGAAAGCTTAGGGATGGAGAAGCCAAGAGAGCTCCCAGCAGAACTTCAAGACTCCTCTAAGTATGGAGGGCTGGGTAGAAATGAAGTTAAGAAGAAAAGAAGGGGCTATTGAGACTGCTTGGTGGTTAAAGAGGCCTGCAACCAAGACTGAGTTCAACCCTGGAACCCACGTGTTGGAAAGAGAAAACTGACTCCCACCCCACACGTTGTCCCCCAGCTTCCACATGTGTACCATGGTACATGCACTCACATGCTGACTCACACAACTAACTAAATATTTTTTTTAAAGGAAAAGAAAAAAATTCTATAGAAATCAAATGCACTATTAAAGTGTCTAATCATTCCAGCATAGAAGGAAACTAAATTGGGAGAAGAGTCAGAAAGATAATAGGAGTTTAAAACATTTTTTTTTAAATAAGACCATCCTTCGGTGAAAGTCACAATCACCAATTCTGTCAGCATGTGTGGGAAGATAACACTGAACTCTTGGACACAACTGGTAAATGCATTGCTCAAGTTAAACTCGCTTCACAGAAACAACCTGGACGAGGCAAGGCATGGGCTATCTACCCTTTGTACGTGGGACAGGAGCTTCAGTGGTATCTTTCTAAGCTTAGTAAGAACAGAATTCTATTTTTTTTAAGTTGTCCCTAGTAAACCGAGTAAACCTAGGTCTTCATGCACCCTCAATGCATACCGTGGGCAAGGAGCACTAGTCTCTTCAATATCATCTTTATAGAATTTCTTGTGTAAATAAAATACTTTCTTGTCTGAAGCATTTTACCTTACACCACACCAAAAAACTGTTCAAAGTCTGACAAAGTTTATCACATGGCCCCAGATCTTACCCGCTAGCTATGTACAGCTATTCAAACTAAAATTCATGACATGTGGAGTGAGACGCTGGGTTGTGAGGATAAATCCACTGGTCAGAAGATTACTATGGGATCAGGGAAGGGGTTGTGATAAAACCTCAAAATTATTTTCACACCCTCTGCCCTCCCATGTGATGGGTTGCACCACTGTGGTGCTTTGAATAGGAATGGCCCTCATAGGCTCATAGATTTGAATACGTGGTCATTTGGGAGTGGCACTACTTGACAAGTATTAGGAGGTGTGGCCTTGTTGGAGAAAGTTTGTTATTAGAGGTAGGCCCTGGCGGTTTCAAATGCTCAAGCCAGGCCCAGTGTCTTTCTATGGCTGCTGCCTGCAAAACAAGATGTAGAACTCTCATCTCCTCTCCAGGACCACCATGCCTGCATGCCATCATGCTTCCCACTATGCTGATAATGGACTAAATTTTTGAATATAAACAAGCCCCAATTAAATGTTTTTCTTTATAAGAGGTGTGTGGTCATGGTGTCTCTTCACAGCAATATAACACTAAGACAAAAATCCAAAGTGTCCTCACCAAAACTGAACTCCTATACATTAGGCTTCCCAGTCTCCAGAATGCAGGAAAAAATTTCCTTTATAATTGCCCAATCTGTGGTATTCTATTATAATAACAGGATTAAGAGAATATTATTGCTAGTTAGTTCAGAAGTTGTTTGATTGAATTACATGCCTTAAAGTGTTAATATGAGTGGAAAGAACTCAAGTACTTGTTTCTCATATCACATATCCCAAGTGCTAGACCAGGGGCTTTGTAGGCCATTTAAAATTTTCAGTGGACATGATGATACAGAACTGGCTAGATTCTGAACAGACAGCAGACTTACCTAGCTATGATTTTTTACCATTAGACTGGAACAAATTTCTTTCAACAGTGGATAGCTCAGCAAAGTTGTACTGCAATCATTATGATTTTATTTTTAAAAATAAAATAGCAATGGCTACACAAAATTCAATCTAGATCATAAATGAGGTCCAGTGATAAAAATGATTCCAAGAAGCTGTTCTGGACTCAGTAGAGCACATGTGCCTTTACTAACTGTGGTAGTTTGAATAAGAATGGCCCCCATAGCTTAGATATTTGAATGTTTGGTTGCCAGGGAGTGGCACTATTTGAAAGGATTAGAAGGATTAGGAGGTGGGGCCATGTTTTGAGTAAGTATGTCACTTGGGGATGAGCTTTGAGTCTTCAAAAGCTCAGGCCAGAATCATGTCTCTCTCTCTCTGTGTGTGTGTGTGTGTGTGTGTGTGTGTGTGTGTGTCTGTATGTCTCCCTAAAGATCAGGATGTAGCTCTCAGCTACTGCTCAAGCTCCCACATGCATGCTGTTATTCTCCCTGCCATGATGATAATAAGACTAAACCTATGAAACTGTAACCAGACCCAATTAAATGTTTTTCTTTATAAGAGTTATTGTAGTCACAGTGCCTTTTCACAGCAATAGAACAGTGATTAAGACAGTAATGATCTAAAATGTGTATTCTTTTTAAAATTAACTTTGGATCAAACCACTTAATAAAACATTGGTGAGAATTTCTGTATTTGAGTGGCTAGCCATGAAACTTTTTCTAAAATATTAGTGTTCTTTTAATCAAGAAAGTTTAGAAACTTCTGAATTAAAAAATATGAATGAAATGAGTGAATTGCTTTTCTTTTTGTGATATCCAGATATATAGGGGGAAAGTAAATTTCAAGGGCACTTATGTAACATCACTGAATTAACTCCCTCACACTTCAGTGTCCTAACAGAAGCTTATCTACTATACACACTCAGGAAATACTTAAGTCAATATCTTAGTTGAATGGACCCATAGAGAGGTCCACTTAGTAGAAACGGCTAAATGGTCATCTTTGAGACAACATAGTATTAAATAGCATTTTAGTTCTCAGGTCCACTGCTATATTTTTATAACTTCTCTCTAAAGCTCATGTCATATTCCTTTAATCCATGATATAGTTCTGGATGGGTGCACTGCTTGGATCACATATTGTGTCTGGTATATGGTAGATGTTCAATGAATATTTACTAAGGGCTAATGAGTTCAAAAGATTTACACATGCCTCCCACGTGTCTTGGTGTTGGGGGATATTATTATAAATGTATGCACATCTGTGGCTTCATGAGCTTGAGAAAAACAGATAATAAACAAGATGAGAAAGTCAAGTTTATAATATATTAAGTGGAGAAAAGTAGTGGAAGTTCAAATGAAAAACGAGTGAAAAAACTCTGGGTTTGGGGTATTGGAATATTATCCATTCTTAGGGTCTGAATGTGTCCCCCGATATTCATGTCTTGAATTCTACTCTTTCTGTGTTGGAATTAACCCAGAATACTTCTCGGAGATGTCCAGCTCATGTGAACATTCAACTTTGATGTTTGGGATTAGTGACTTTACAAAGAAAGACTGAGGAAGTTTACTCATCTCTCACATCATGGAGGCATGCACCTGAAGTTGTTATTTTTTATGATACAGAGACGAAGCCTTCATGAGACACTGAACCCACTAGCACCTTGATTTGAATTTCCAAGCATCAAGAATTGTGAACAATACATTTCTAACATTTATAAGTTATCTGGGCTATATGGCAATTGGTTGGAGGCAGGCCAAGGCCAGAAGTGTAACCAGAGAAAGTTTCACTGACAAGACAGCAGTTAAATGAAGACATATACCATGGTCCTCTCAATAAATGACCAGGATGTACAGATGGGAGAGCAGCTGAGCAGCTAAGGGTTGTTGGGATGCTGGTAGGTTCTGAAAAGGAGGTCACCATTATTTGATTATGCCATAGAAGGGATGTGTGTGTGTGTGTGTGTGTGTCTGTGTATGTACATGTACATACATGTACATACACAGAAGAGGAGAATGCTGTGGACTGTGTGATATGCAGAAAAAAATACTCAAACTATTAAGCATCTTGAGTTCAATGGGCAAGCCAACTTCAGAAGTAAAGTTCAACTCTACTAGTTCCATTGGGTGTGTTTTTGACTCCCTGAAGTGGTTGTAGATGGACAAGGAAGGCCTGCAAAGAAAAGCAATCAATGGAGAGGCTCTTAACTGAGAAATGTCAAGTCCTACAGGGACTCACCTAAAAGTCTCTCATGAAGCAGCACTGTCTAATGACAATGCCAGAGTTCCCAACTCTCCCTTGGCCAAAATGAGCAGGGGCACAGCATGTGAGCATGTGGCAAGTGTGCAGTTGGATCTTGTTTGCAAATAGAGACAGGTGAAACAGAATGCACCAGTGGGCCAAGTTCATGAGCTGTTCAGCAAGCAATCAAGGCAGAATTATTTCCACATAAGCCTACTTCCTCTTTTCTTTTCTATTTTTTCTTTTCTCTTTCTTTCTTTCTTTCTTTCTTTCTTTCTTTCTTTTTCCCCCTCCATTTTTCAAGACAGGGTTTCTCTGTGTAACAGAGCCCTGGCTGTTCTGGACTCACTTTGTAGACCACGTTGGCCTCGAACTCACAAAGATCCACCTGCCTCTGTGTCCAGAGTTCTAGAATTAAAGGCATGGGCCACCATGCCTGGCCTGTTTCCTTTTTTGTGTGTAACAGAATCATTTAGGTTTATATTCTGGAAACATCTGATAAATACAGAGGGGCAACAACCATCTCCCATATCAGAATTCCATTGTATCAATTATAAATCTTCAGTATATTATTAGGAGCATCATGTTTTCTATCTGAAGTTCAAGATCGTTAGCAGATTAACTGCAGTAGTGATGCGTGTGTCACACTGTGCTATACATATGTGCTCTTTGAAAACATAGTAGAGTCATTTGTTTTCATATATCCAAAATGGTTATGAATCAAACATTGTCAGGAACTACTAGAAAGTTTCCTCCAAGCCAAACACATTAAGGGCATGTGTATTAGTCAATTTTCTATTGCTCTGACAAAACACCATGACCAAAGCAATTTATAGAAGAAAGAGTTTGCTTGGGCTTATAGAACTAGAGGGGTATAGTCCACCATGGTAGAACAGAGGCAGCAGAAGCAGCCACAGTAGCTGGAGGGATCACATCTTGATGAGTGTGTCAGAGAGAAAGAAATTGCCTGAGTCTTTAAACTCTCAAAGCCCACCCCCAGTGACACACTTTCACCAAGAAGGCCACATCCCCTAAGCTTCCCAAAAAGCACCATTGATTGTGGGCCAAGGGTTCAAACACCTGGGCTTATGGTAGATGTTTCTCATACACATATCAATCACAGCCTGTAATGGTTAACCTTCTTTGTTTGCTCCACGGGATTTAGAATTGTCTTAGCAACAAACCTCTGAGCCTGTGGATGAGAATATTTTCAGAAAGGTCTATGTGAGTAAGGAGGACCTACCCTAACTGCAAACAGCACATCCCATGTGCTGGGGTTCCAGGTTGAGGGAGAAAGTGAATTTTCTACCAGCCTTCATCTCTCTGCCTCCCACAGCCTCACACTCTGCTGCCTTGCTGTGCCTTGCCTGCTGCAGGGGACTGTATCCTCAAACTAGCATTCCAAAGGGACCCTTCCTGCTTCAAGTTGCTTTTGTTGGGTGTTTTAAATACTACAAGAAGTAATGCCAGGTCCTTCCATCACTGTCACTAGAGGGAGGGCCCAGAAGAGACCCAGTTGGTATTGTCCTGATCATTTAGAGGTCAGTGTGTGTTTGTGGGTAGGAGTGTTTGCTGACTGTGTAGTGTGAAGACCTTAGCATCCAGACCTCTCTCCATCCACTTTTCCTTGTTAACAAAGCATCTTAGTAGTGTGCTCCACACCTCCTCTATCAAGGTCCTGCCACTGGCAGGGTCTTATCGAAGAGGGATGGACATGGGTCCCTTTTGATATAGTAATCCCATGCCCCAGAGCTGAGTGCTAAGAAGTGCCAGGACAGATCTCACTCTCTGGTAGACTGAGTAAAACTGGAGACATAACATGGTGTTAGAGGGCTCTTAACACGTGCAAGGTTGTGAATTCCATGCCCAGCACCAATAAGCAAACTGTAAAATCCTGCTCCCTCCAATAATCCTGACTCCCACTTTTCTCTCTCAGGTCTCATCCACACACTCAGAGCTTTAAGTCCTGAGATGGGCAGGCCCCCTTCCATCCCCAGCTGGGCCTCCTGCTCCCCCAGCCCCCTTCTTCCCCTCATCTGGGAATCTCACACATCCTTCAGATATCTGAGGCCACTTCAGCTCTGAGGTCCCATTTCAGAAGCCCTCTTAGACCTTGACAGATTTCTGCGACACCATCTCATGGCACGTCATCCTTGATCTTTGTATGAGGGGCCACCATGCTATCATTCCATCCATCATAGATTGCAAGCTTCACACGAGAAGAAATGGTCCCACCATGCTAAGCACACCTTTAGGGAGGTTAATTGAATGAATTTGTTGAATACAACACTGGAAGTATCCAAATAGTTATCCACAACTTATATTGGATCTGGTATACTTATTATCTTTGCCATTGGTCTTAACATTCAATTTCTAGAAAGCTGCTCTCCACAAATATAGATGCTATGGGATCTTTAGGTTTGCCAGCTGTGCTGAGAAGCACTGTCATTATATATGCAAGTCTAATTCAAGTCAGCCATACAAAACATCCAGGACTCAGAAGGATAGTGTGTAGGGATGACACAGAAAATCAAACCAAATAACATGTGGGGAGATGTAAGAAGGAAGCTAATGAGCTACTATCAGAACTACCATCAGGACAATGCCAGGGTCCAAGAGAGCAGGGAGTCTTAACTATCCAACTCATATAAAATAACTTCTCGGGTGTGTGATCATAGGACTGTTAAAGTTTCCAAAACCTGTTCTTTGTGATATTATGAAGCTCCTACATTCAGGGAATTGGAGGAGAAGATGGAAGGTAAGGATGAGGGAGAGGAAGAGGGAGAGGGAGAGGGAGAGGGAGAGGGAGAAGAAGAGGAGGAAGAGGAGGAGGAGGAGGAGGAGGAGGAGGAGGAGGAGGAGGAGGAGGA
>CAJQZJ010032310.1:3080788-3125172 GCA_907164525.1 Lophiomys imhausi | reverse complement strand
GAAAAAAATAATCTCACTTACCTTTGCTCTTGTGGTGCGACTCGAGTCTATGTATGATTTTTAAAACCCTGATGTACTCATATTCCTACATGTGTGAATCTGTAAAAGGTGATCTTTTACAACAAAACAAAACACTTTGTTATTTGGGGAGATATATTAGACTCCAGGACAGTCCACAAAATATTGTCTCCTACAATCTTTCCAGAGATGCTAAGTAGCAAGGAGGGCTCAAGTAGGGCCAGGGTGTGGATGCCCCTCCCTGGGAAGGGGAAATAGAATAGATATTATAGGTGGACTAGGGTGAGTTGGGATGGAAACAGGAGGGATCAGGTGGGGAAAGGATGGAGGGAGAGAATACTAGGGAGACAAGTGGAATTGGGGAGCATTTCAAGGACAAGCTAGAAATCTAGTATAATAGAAACTCCCAAGAATCTATTAGGGTGACTCTAGCTAAGACTCCTAGTAACAGGAGATACAGAGGCTGAACAGGCCATCTCCTGTAACCAGGCAAGACTTTCAGCAGAGGGATTGGGACAACAATCCAGCCACAAAACCTTCAACCTACAATTTCTCCTGCCAGCATGACCATGCTGGGGTAAAGGTGGCACAGAAATTGTGGCTAACCTATGACTGGTCAGCTTTAGACCCATGCCATGAGAGGGAGCCCACCCCTGACACTGTCTGGAGAACCAGAAACCAAAGGGTGGATGGCCCAGTGACCTAAGATAAAACCAAACACAACTGGCCAAAAACCAAAACAAACAAAAACAGTCAATGAAATGATACCTAATGATACTCTTCTATACTCATAGATTGGTGCCTAACTTAATTTTCATTGGAGAGATTTCATTCGTAAACTGATGGAAACAAATGCAGAGATCCATAGCCAAACATTAGGCAGAGTTTTGGGAATCTTGTTGAAGAGGGGGAAGAAGTAAGTTTTAAAAATGAAAAAGCATTCAAAATAAGTTGTATAAGCTGAACTCCCACACTGAGTCAATCACTTAAAGGATGAGTTAAGTAAATACAAACAAAAGGCTCAAATTATGAAACAATTCAACTTGTCAAGGACTTATGGGCCTCAAAATGTACATGTGTGTTTTGAGTGGCACTCATTGAGCCTGATTTGACCAGATTCCCATTGTCTGTACTGTTTACTGACCAAATCCCTCTGTGGTTGGGTAGACCAACATGGGTGGGGATGGGGGTTTAGGGTGAGGTCTGTACCTTGGGGTCACCCAATTGAGTTCAGTAATGAGAAACTTGCCTTCCCTGTTCTGAGGTAAGGCTTACTCAGTGGATTCTCTTTAAAACTCTCCAAAGAATGTGATACTCAGCCAGGATGCTCCCCTGGACAGGAGACACAGCCATGGACTTCTGGGCTCACCATTCTGACCAGGGAAATACAGAGAGTGGATGGGCTTGTACCTCAGGAATTGAAGCAGTGGGAGGGCTGAGCATGAAGAGGCAGGTCTCCAAATTAATGCCATGGGCAGTTGTCAGAAGGAGCTGAATTAGGGCTGAGAGAGTTTAAATGGTCTAATTATGCTAAAACAGATTTACATGTCCATCTGGGCTGGCATTTAGGGGATGAGTAGATGATGAGGATGCTGAGGTACTAGGAACTCTGTGGCTTGGTGCTTTGTCCCTGTTACATAGCTGAGACAGCACAGGAGAGGAGTAGCATCCTCTATGCTACAGTTTGGATCTGAAGAGTTCAAAGTGTCCATGCACAAAACACTGTCCCAGCTTCATACCATTGCCTGACAATAGAGCCTTTAAGAGGCAGAGCTTAGAGGAGCTCTAGTCTTCAGGGGTGTGGCCTCAAGGGAGCAAAGGACCCCACCATCTTCTTGCTCTTGTCTCATATCACAACAATGAGTGGAACAGCTCTGCCCATCCCATCCCCCACCCACGTACCACCTCAGCATAAGCCCAATAGCAACGTAGCCAGCTGATCATGGCCTAAAACTTCCAAGGTTGAGGACCAAATAACCCTTTTCTATTTTTCAGAAATATTTTAATTCAGTTTTTAAAATGTTAGCAACAAATGTACTTAAGATATTCTTTGGATAATATATATTTTACAGTGAGGAAAAAAAAGGTTAATAGAAGGCAGAAGAGCAAAGGAAATTTGTGAGGAAAAAGATAGGAAAAATAAAGACAAAGTAAGATTCCAGTTGGTTCAGAGCCTTGGTGGTTAGGAACGCTTACTGCTCTTGCAGAGGTCCTGGGTTCAGTTCTTAGCACCACACTAGGAGGCTCACAACTGCCTGTACCTCCAGCTCCAGGGGACCTGACTCCCTCTTCTGACCTCTGTGGGTAACTGCACTCATATGCACATACCCTGATACAAACACATAGGGATACAGATGATTTTTTTAAAAAACATATCAAAATAAATATATGGAAGATAAGGGCTAAGTGGTAAAAAAAAAAAAGTTAAAAAAAACAAAACCAACCAAACAAAAACCCTCAATTCAGTTAATAACAATGCAGAAATAGCAATGCAGAAACAATGACCTAAAAACAATGCAGAAAAAGTTATATGTAACAATTTTGGAAAAGGGGAAATACTACTAGAAAAAAATCTAGTGTTGTTTGGAAAATGTTAACAACATAGAATTTAAAATAAAAGTAATGTAAATACAAATGAATAGAGTTAATAGTAGCAATTTGGCAAGATATATAAAAATTATGAACTTGTATATATCCATTATAATAAAAACATGCACATGTGATTCCAGGAAAGAATTTGTATAAGTTCCTTGAAAATTGTCAAATGTCACTGCTTTTCAAAGCAGAAAATATTGTAATTATGAACCATTTTCTCAAGTATTTAGATCTTCCACTTCACTTTTTAACCTCTCTCTCTCTCTCTTTCTCTCTCTCTCTCTCTCTCTCTCTCTCTCTCTCTGTGTTTCTTGGATAGATACACAGGAATTAAGTGACAAAATTTCTGGGCATTTTTTGTGTTTTGAAAATCGTAAACTTGCCAATAGCATGCAATGGATAATAAATCTTGCACTATTTATTTAAATAAAAATCAACCTTCTCCTATAGATTTTTGGAGAACCCTTTTCTGTTTATAAGTTGAATATCTCGGGTATTTGGTACAGTGAGCAGAAAGCTGAGGGACACACTTTCCCACAGAGCCTTCTGATCTTCAATAGCAAGCTAGCATTTGCTAGGGAATTCTCTGAAGCCAAACCAAGTGAGTATGCAGCATATCTACCAACAACTTTGTTATTAAAAGTTGTTTCATTGAGTAACAATTGTATCAGTTCCTGACTTAACTGTGTTATACTTCCCACCACCCTTTAATATACATTTTCTGTAGGAGTCTTTATAAACAGCCAGAAGTTAGTCCTTGTGAAATAACGTTCATGAGTACTTTAGCATCATGAAACAGGTAAGAAGGAACTGCTGTATTTAGATCACAAAATGGCAATATGTTTCAGCACTGCTTGTTTTGCACAAATGAAGCCTACCCATACAGGCTGGCCAGGTTGGCTCTGATCTTTCTAGTGGGCTTCATGACTTGAATATATCTGTCCATAAGAAAAGCCAGAGAGAATAATGAGCAAGGTAGTTTGTTCTGAATAAAGAAAAAGAAAAAAACCTAAACAAACAGAAATGGCTTAGAGTTACATTAAGACCCTCCTTGGGTCTAATACAAAGACTTCGGATGTCAAAGCATTGCTTTGCAGGCCTACACTCCTTAGCCATACAGTGAAGGGAACCATAGAAAATGAGCAAATAGCTGGAACTTTCCAGGGATGAGACCTACCAAGTCAAAAGATACAGGCTCCCTGTAGGAACAAAAGCAAGTAAAAGAAAAATAAAATAAAGTAAAATAGGGCCTTGTTCTTTTTATTCTATCTTTTAAAAAGAAGTCTTTGTCAATCAGTCTTTTTCCCAGAAAAATACCTTACAATTTATTTTTTTTACATTATTTTATTTTATGTGAATGAGTATGATGCCTGTGTGTATGTGTGTGCACCATGTGCCTATCTGATGCCTGCAGAGGTCAGAGGAGGGAGTTAGATTCCCTGGGATGGCGTTAGAGATGGTTGAGAGTCACCATGTGGATTCTGGGAATCAAACCCAGGTCCTCTGCAAGAGTAGCTACTGCTAAGCCATCTCCCCAGCAACCCCAAGACTGTTTTAAATGCATAAATAAATTATAATTACAAAGGAAACCATTTCTGATAACTGTGGTAAGAATTTTGCTTGTTAAAAAAACCCAGTTATGATATGAGAATGTTTTTGTTTTAATTCCAGATGTGGGACTGATTCAGTTTGTCCACATCTGTAAACTATAAGTGCCTTGTGTGTTACAGGGGCAGGGCTTAGCCAGCTGCAGGAAGTTAATTCTGAAGACTCAGGAGAAGAGTATAAAAGCCAGAGAGGAAATGGGTGCTCTGAAGAAGGAAGAGGTTGCTGCTCTCCCTACTGGTGCTTCTACCGAACTGCCCCTGGTTTTGTCTCGCTTCAGTGTCTGCTGGTTTGCTGTGTATAGTGTTGATGGTTTGGTGGACTTCTGGATATTGTGACTACTGAAGTTGGTACTACCCTGAAAGAACCCTACAACCCTAATCAGCAGGAAGTGGTTCAACCTACGTCCATTTCCCCTTTAACCTTTCTCTCCCATCTAGTGTTGGGGGTTAGAAGGAACAAAGATTGGAAGGGAGGCAGAGGTATTAAGTACAGTAAAATTAGAGTATAGAATAAAATAGAAATTAAAAGCTATCTGCTACAGATAATACCTGCTGCTACTAATAGACCCCTTGGCTGAGGGATTTCATAGAACCTAGCATAAGAATCTGTGGTGTGCTTCAGTCGGGGCCTTGCAGGTGAATGCTCAGGTTAGGACAACTTGACATTTATTTCATAGAAAGGTATTTACAAAGTGAGGGTGTGGTATAGGGGAACCAGGCACAGCAAGAAAGTGCATGCTTTCAGAAAATGCAGAGCTTTTTTTCAATAAATAAATTCATTTATTTGTTGCTTCAGGTTACATCTCCATCATATTGTCCTCTTTTCCCCCTTCCCAGCCCCACCCTCCCACCCTCTACCCTCTAACCCTTCCATCCCACTCCTCTGGAGTAGACTGTCCCTACATAACAGTCCCTCACCCCAGCTCAGAAGTCCTATGAGGGCCAAGAGCCTCCTCATACACTGGGGGCCTATAAGGCAGCACCACTAGAGGAAAGTGTCTCATTGCCAGGGAGAGAAGCTAAAAAACAAACAAACAAACAAACAAAAAAGAGCTTTTATCAACTCTGGAATCAAGGGTGGGGAGCAAAATTACCCACAAGGGCACTGCATTGAGAGGGCTGTCTTTCTGGGGGCCCAGACAGCAACAGATGACCCTTATGGCCTGGGAGGCAGAAGCACACATTTCCTGGATCCACTGTTTTCTGATAATGCAAGTTCTCAGGAGATGCCACAAGTGGAGCTAACTTTTAAAAATGCAGATCGATCTTGGTCCCAATTGTCCTGCTCTAGAGTCATCACCAGGTCAGGCCAGCAACAAACAGGCTGAGCAAGGCACTGAGTCCTGAGCTCCCCTGGAGTTGTCCTGGGCAGCAGGGGAAGCAGGTCAGTGGCTGCAGATGTTACCAGTGTAAAAAGACCCATATCTTGTCACCCAGTCCTCATTTGTGTTGGCAAATATTTCTGGCTGCTATAAACTCAATGAGGAATTAGGCAGTCTTTCTTTGCTGGAAGAATTTTTCTCTTCTGATTGATTTAAAGACCAGCATTCCCTAATGGTTTTCTCAGGAACTCTCATTATTCATTCCGGCCCTCTGCCCCACTATGCATTGCTTGGTGCTTAATGAAAGAATGAGTCCTTGCAAACTTTAAGGAATGACTGAAGTTTGAAGACATTTTGAAACAGGGCATAAAGATGAGAGCACAGTCCTCTGGGCCCAGCTGTTTGAATGGCTGGGTGGGGCCGTTACTATATGTAAAGCTATTTCTTCTAAAGTTTTGTATCGACATCCTACAAATTACCTCAAACTATTTAAGAAGGGAAGAACCATTGTTACTTACCAGGGAGATTTACTTACCAGGGAGATCTACTGAGAACATCTGATGTTCCCAGATGGGTTTCCCTTTCTTAGTAACAGAAGATTAATGGGTATCCAAGCCATTTATCTCTGTGGAGAGAGAGGGAGAGAGAGAGAGAGAGAGAGAGAGAGAGAGAGAGAGAGAGAGAGAGAGAGAGAGAAGGGTGGCCAGATACCTTGGACTGAAGGTGAGGCTGCTTCGGGAGTGGGAAAAAAGTTTCTTCTGGGAACTCAGAGGGGAAGACTGCTGAATGATTTGCATAAAGGAGGATAAGGAGTTCCCAGAACTCCATGCTGCGTGTTCCCCACTGTTGTGTCCACTGCTGGTTGAAGTTGTTTGGGTGTATGTCCTATGTGTCATAATGTTCTGTTTCAAAATATAGCAATGTTCAAGTGGTTTTGCTTCTTTAAAAACAAACAAACCCAGACCAAGCTAACCAAACAAACAAAACAACTGAAGCCAGGGAAGGGGGCTCACACCTGTAGTTCTAGCTCTTAGGAGGCAGAGGCAGGAGGACTGTGGTGAACTGAGACCAACCTGGGCTACAGAGTGAGACAGGGTCTCAGTCTCACCAAACCAAACCACACCAAAGCAAAATACCCAACTCTTACTTGCACGTGAGATAATGAGTTTTCACTCCCACGGACATCTTGGCTCTTTGTTTCTTAACTATAAACTGGTCCTCACTTTCAGGGTGGCAATGCTTTGATAATGGCTTTTCTACTTACTGAATTGCCACTGTGACTTTCCTGCTGATTTGTGATCCTTTCCTGGAGGTCGAACTATGGGAGGTGACTTGGTGACTAGGGAGGATATCCTTGGAGGGTCATGTTTGCCAAGCATTCTGCTGGCCTCCAGTAGTAATGCTCTCCAGATCTGTGGTAGTTTTTAGTAAATTCTCAGAGGGCAAATGAATATGAGAAGAGGAGGACTGCTGAATCTTTCTACTGGTGTTTTGACCAGAGCAGTGCTAAAGCATTCTGTTTCTGAACATGGGGGAGGATGATGGGGTAATAAGGTTAGTGCTGGAATAACTCAGCCAGGTCACTCCTACCGAGTGTCTGTCTGGAATAGGCAAGGCTGCCAGGGCTCCACATGTTAGCAATACAACCTCAGCTACAAACAACTGTCGTGACAACCACACCAAGTTAGTCTTTCAAATAAAACTTGGTAAAAGCTACTGCCTCCAGCCTCCGCCCACTGCCGCTAACTGCATTAAATCATCCTCTAACTAGTATTTATTTTCTTAGGCATTCCTTCCTTCTGCAGCTGCGGGCATGCCAGCCTTTGATTTAAAATAACCCCACCAGGAGGAGCACTTGTAGTCCCATAAGGTCGGGCTGTGTTTGAGGTGATGTCCAAAAGCCATGCCCTACCAAGATACAGGAACTCCATCAGGTCCTCTGTTTGTCCCCTTAGTGTTATGGCTTTTAAGTCTGGGTTCTCTTGGGTCAGCTGATGCTCAGCCGCAGGTGCTCTTACAGAAGCAATCTAGAGTGAGGGGCGGAAGATTCACCCATGCCCCTTACAAAGCCCCTGATTTGCTCATTTAAGAGAACCTGGGTGGTAAAGGACAGTTTGGCTCATCTTGAATCAACCCGAGAAGTCTGAGTTGATGAAAGAATCAAAGGTCTCACTAAGTCCATTAGCCTTTTGTGCTGTGATGTGTACTTTCTTGTGACTTACAGATTTAAAATCTGAGACCACCAAATGGCTCAGTAACCCCTTTGTTACAACTCTCATGGAAAAGCATCCAAATACCCTCCATACTTTCATATCTGTCTGTAGTTAAGAGACACCTTCCTATAGGATTGTGTCTCCTGTAAAACTATTAAGTGGTTCAAAGTGAAATGCCTGGAGAAAGTGAAGGGATGAAACACACTGTACGTTTCTGTGTTCTCTGAACTTTTGGAAACAAAAGGGGAAAGCCCTTCCCTATTGCTGGAAGAATGATCAGAGGACACAACTGTATCTGAACGTTGTTCTTGGGACCAGATCTGCAGGGAAATATTTATGCTTAAAATGTTGTCATACCAAAAGTGGCGTTTGCATCCCGAACTCCAGTATCTATATGCTGCAATTACAAATACATGGAGGGTTAACCTTGCCGGCAGTATGGGGCACTCTGGAATAACTGTTGAATGAGTGAGTGAATCAATAAATGACAAGTGATGGTGGGGGGGCTATGACAGTGGCTGAGTTTGCAAAGTGTTTGTCCTAAAAGTGTGAGGACATGAATCCAGCTCCCCAGAACCGTGTATATAGCTGCACATGGTAGAAGGTAGAATGCACCTGTAATCCTGTAATCTGAGATCTAGGGAGGCAGAGAGAGGATGAGTGGGTGTGGGGCTCACTGGCCAATTGGCTAGTCTAGGTGAATTGATGAGCTCCAAGTTCACTGTACAATCCTGTCCCCAAAAGAAGATGGTGAGAGAAGATACCCAGTGTCCACTTTTGGTAGTGGACATGCCCTCCACATGCATGTTCACATTGTTCACACTAGGACCTAACTTTGTGCACAACACACATGAACATGTGCAAATGACTGTCTCTTTCTCTCTCTCTCTCTCTGCCTCTCTCTCTACACACACACACAATGGTAGTGATGTAACTATTAAAGGATAAAGATGGGAATAATACCATGATTTACATACAAATAGAAAATCAGAATCTGTCAAATATTTTATTTAGCACTTTAATCCCAGCAATTGGGAGGCAGAGGCAGGCGGATCTTTGCGAGTTCGAGGCCAGCCTGGTCTACAAATTGAGTCCAGGACAGCCAGGGCTACACAGAGAAACCCTGTCTCGAAAAAAAAAAAAAAAAAAAAAAAAAAAAAAAAAAAAAAAAAAAAAAAAGAAACTCATAAGGTAGAAGTAGTTCATAAGAAACTTCAGAGAAGCCAGAATTTATAGTGAGTTGAGGGATGTGGGAATAACTTTTCAAATGGATAAGAAAACTGGAAGAAAAGGCTACATCTGCAGGGTGGTAATCAGTTGTCTCCTGTGAGGCACAGAGTGTACCTCTGTGGTCAAGATTTTTCATAACCATTAATTTCCTCTAGTTGAACTTCCATGTGTATCTACTTGAAAAACACCCCAGTGAGAGTAAGCCATATTGCACAGGCTACAAATGCAAGTAATTCCTATAAAATCAGTACTGAGTGACAGGCACATTTCAAAATCTAACTCCTTTCTACATTAGCTCATACATAAACAGTACATGCTATCTCTTGCATGGTGTTCTATATTCTAAACATAGTCATTTATATAAACTTCATAATAGGTGGCCCAAAGTGATAGAGCAAATAAATAACAGTCAAGACTTAGACCCAGCTAGTTCACCATCTCCAGTCTGCAAAACTGCCTGAAACTAGCTCTGATCAGCATGCATCTACTAGCCAAGAACAAAGGCTATGCTGCTGACAATATTACTGGTCTTGAGTGAACACAGAGTCATAGGGAAATAAGGAAAGCTGGTATTGTACAGATTCTCCCTGGACAGGGGAGAATAGAGGCAGGGGCAGGGCATTGTGCATGTCCCCTAGGTCCCTTTTGTTCACCCACTGAATCTGTACCCATGCACACCACATCCGATCTTACTATGATTTGCAAGGCACAGGCTGGTAGCAGAAACGATGGTAATGACAGATGGACCTCATTGCAAGTTGAGACCAATGAATAGCAGCAAATGTGGCAGAGCTGGGGAGAGGACTTGGTTGATAAAGTATATTCTCTGCAAGCATAAGGATACCCTTAGCACTTGAAGAAAATCAGAGCAGGGACAGGGGACAGATATAGGCAGATCCTTGGCGTTTACTAGCCTTCTAGTCCAGCAGAATAGGTGAGTTCCACATTCAGTAACAGACTTGTCTCAAAAAAAAAAAAGATGAAGAATGACAGGAAAGAACACAATATCAACAGATGTCCTCTACATCCAACCAGTGAACACAATGAATTGCATGCAACTTGGAGATTATGGAAAACCATGGGCACTAAAAACTAAACTTGTAAATGGGACTTATTGTACTCTCCTAATTTGTTAACTTGAGATACATGCATACCCACACATGTACACACACTCCCACATATGAGCATTCATGTACACACACACACACACACACACACACACACACACACACACCACATCACATCACATAGTAAGAGGATTTGGAACAAATATTGGTCCCACATGCTTGCTTTGAAGCAAACCTGGGTTTGCACTCGACAAGTCTTTAGGAGGTGAGATGGCTGTTCTGTTCCTGTTTGTGGGGTGCTGGAAGATCCCTTTATCCACCAGGGCTGAGACCTCACTTTGTGAAGTGGAATATGGCAAATACAGTGAGCTGAAAATTCCCCAACTGGCAAAAGTTCTATACAATTCGTTTTCTCCGAATTTTACTGCATCCCATTAAAAAAGAAAGTCCAGGAAATATTTAGCACCAGCAGCAGCTGTGCCCTGGGCCCTTCTGATTTCTCTCTCATCCACTTGTCCTCTGATCCAAGGAAATCGGTTCATGGGAGGCTCCAGGAAAAGAGAGGTGCCTACAAAGCTCGCATTGTCCCTCATTGACCTCTGCCTGTCTGGAGACAGTTCACTCTAGCTATAGTTCAGTGGTTCCCCAGGAAAAACTGTGCTACATACTCCTTTATTCAGTAAGGGAGTACCCTTTGAGAAAGAGAAGAATAGAGAAAGTATGCCATCCAGATATTCAGAAGAGTGTGGAAGAACACTGGGTAGGCCATTATTCTCTTTCAACAGTACTGGGGACCAAACTCAGGTACTTTCCCATTCTAGGTAAGAGCTCTACCACTGGACCACATACCCACTCCTGGATTTTTATTTTTCAATGAGCCTTAGTCTTCCATGGGTAAACAAGCTAATGTTTTGTGTGATGCTTCAGGAAGAAAAACACAGGCAAGGATGATAGGAGTGGATTCCAGCCTGTATAGCTACCTTGAGTTTCATGTCCTGCCCCTGAAATACTTGATGAGGGACATTATATCCCTTTCTCCTGCAGGAGGAATGTCAGAAAAGAAGTCATGAGGACTGGGGTGGGATGGCTGAAGGTGTCTTCAGTGACTTCCTCTGTGCTGTGTGGAACCAGAACAGAGTTCAACATTGCTGGGAGTTCACCATGGCGGATATTTACACCATAGTAATGGACAAACTGCTCCAAATCACATCATACTTTTTTTTTTTTGTCCCAGCCCCCACAGTGCCAAGTAACTGTTATTTACCAGCAGATCACTCAGTATACTCCAGGTGTCTAGAGCAGTGCATGGCACATGGTTTATGTCTGAGAAATCCTGAAAAAAAAAAAAGAATGCTGTTGACATGAGAATCTTCAAGTAAATTTTACTTCTGTAAAAAAGATAGTATTGCCAAATTGTCTATTTGAAAAGCATCTTGAACTTCTGAATCAATGAAATTTACTTAATGTTGGGTATGGAATAAAGAAGTTGCTTTCTGAACAATCTTAGACAAAGTGAGACTTGTCATTTTGGAGAAAAATGGAAGGGCTCTGAGTAAAAAAGTATGATAACACAGTTAAGATCAGCATGTTCTGTTCGGTTGAGTCCCAGTGCTCCTGGCTCCTGCCTTGCTGCTCATCTGGCAGACTCCAGGGATGCTTCCCTGTCAACATCTACTTGTGCCACAGACATAGCGCCATATTCTCTTTGGGGACATGATCCTTCCTTCTGGTGTCTCTTGAGGAGCAGGGTCATTTGAAGTCTGGCTTCAGCAACCTTCCTTTATTTCTTGCTGTGAGATTTGGGGGCGTTCAGCTGGTTGTTTCCTCTGGAAATTCTCTTGAAAGACAGGTGGCACAAGTGCTGAGTGGAACAGTCATAGCAGCAGAAACTAGCCCCAAGGCACGACGGGACTGCATTCCCCCAGACACCCGGTGTACTGTGAGAACATGAGTCTACATCTGAGTGTGCCTCTGTGGTCTCAGGTCTCTAGTGACTCCCATGGCTGGCATAGGTGGAGAACCCACAGGCAGAGATACTGGACGGTCTCAGCTGATCTCAGATCTTTAAACATCATGGAAAATGTTTAAAGTTATATCATGTGCTAGCTATTTTTATGTCAACTTGACACAGGCTGGAGTCCCTGGAAAGGAAGGAACCTTAATTGAGAAAATACCTCCATTAGATCCAGCTGTAAGGCCTTTTCTTAATTAGTGATTGTTGGAGGAGGGCCCAGCCCATTGTGGATGGTGCCATCCCTGGGTTGGCAGTCATGGGTTCTATAAAAAAGCAGGATGAGCAAGTCATGGATAGCAAGCCAGTAAGCAGCACCCCTCCATGGCCTCTGCCCTATCAGATCCTGCCTCCAGGTTCCTGCCCTGCTTGAGTTCCTGTCCTGACAACCATCAATGATGAACAGTGATGTGGAAGTGGAAGCCAAATAAACCCTTTCCTTCCCAAGCTGCTTTGGTTGTGGTGTTTCGTCACAGCACTAGTAACCCTGACTAAGACACGTGGTAAGGAAAGGTAAACAAAACTACCTTGCCTGCCCACCACCTGGGCCTGAACAGGTGTTAGACCTGAGGGACCGAGGGCCACTGGGTGGCTCCTTTTCTTTGTATGTATCTTCTTCTTCTGGTCCTTCAACATCGTGAAACAGAGAAAGGGGACTAGTAGGGACCCAAGAGATGAAACAGAACCACGGCTGGTGGTGCCAGGTCTGGTACTGAGACTGTTGGCCATTACACTGCTCTGAGGGTTTTGGAACTAAAATCATATCTGAAGGGGTCAAGAGAAGTGCTGGAAGAGTTTGTTTGGAATCACCCTCACCATCTTCCACTTATGGAATCTTGGAGGTTGCCTACCCTGGAAGCTCAATGTGTTCACCATGAAAGATTCCACTACTGCCATGGGCTCCCATGCTCCAAAAGGAGTTGCTTTCTTAAACTCAGCCTATTAGACTGCTGACTTTCAAATCCATCCCAAGGCTTCCAGGTCTGAAGCACTATCCTTCCTCCTAGGGAGGCTGGACAAGTGTGACTGGTGAGGGGCTTCGACACAGCTGAGGATGACAGAACACCAGGAACATCTCCTCAACATCCACCCCCAGGGACAGTCTGGGACCTTCTATGAGGGTACAGGAAACTTGGCTCTTCTTAAGTTCTGAAATCCAGAATTTGTGCAGTGTTTACAATATATGTGACAGGAAATTAACATTGTTGTCACATGAAGAACTCTGAAATGAAAAAAAAAAGCTTTAAGTATGTAAACTTGTGATGTATTTATGCAAACATGAGATGTATCTGCCTTGCCTTAGGGTCAAAGAGCCAGGACTTGGGGGATCGAGCATGGAAAGCCTGGGCCTGTCTTACATAGCATCTTGGGGGACATAGCTGGGTAGCTAGGTGTATTTACTTCACTGTGAATCTGATAAGAAAACAGTGAAATTTTGGAGGGCACTCATGATGAGCAGAAGAAAATGTCACATGGCGAGTGTTGCTTTACAATCTGTACTGCTTGAGCCCAGAATCTTTCTGTGTCAGCCTCACTGCTGTGGGAAATACAGGTATATGCCACTATACTTTGCTCAAGTATCTTTCTAAGGAGAGAAGTTAGGAGGTTGGGAGGACAGCCTGTGGTGGAGAAATTAAGAGGAGAGCCCAGAAAAAGACCTCCACCACAGCCTAGAAGCTGTGCACTTGTTAAAAGTATACAGAATCAATGCACTTTTTAGGAGGAAAATTGGGAGGCTTTAATGGCTTGGGTGTTGAGAGATGCAGAGCCACAGCAAGTAGAGGACTTGTTTGTAACAGTAATTTTTCATTTATCAAACATATATTTATTAATACTTAACAGTTACCTAACAATTACCTATAAAAGTCCCTAAATCCTAAAACCTAAACCCTAACTCTAATCTAAAACACCCTAACATCTATAAAAGAAAATTTTAACATTAACCTAAAGTTTCTTAAAAGGATATTTTCTCTGATTTATTCTCTGGGTGTGGATCCATACCGGTGGTTGATTTTCACCAAATCTTTTTCTTAAAATACATGAATCTCATTTGTCAGATCTTAAGGGAGTTTATAAATTTAATCTGTTTCAACCATTGAGATGGGGTAGCCCTTATATCAAGCAAGAATTGCGTCAGTAGTCTTAAAGCCCAATTATTTGCAAGATGAAAAGTCTCCTAGGCTCACCATTCAGATGCTTTGGGCCTCCAAGGGTCTCTCTCCAGTACTCAATCCAATCCGTTGCCCCGGACTCCAAGGGGAGACAACTCCCCACCTAGATGCTTCAGAGTACCAGGGAGTATCCATCCCTGGATCTGTGATAGGTCGGTACAAGATGATGATAAGCAGCTGAGCATGGTGAAGCCTCTTGGCAAGATGAGGAGAAAGGCGGGCAAGGCTGCGTGGGCTTCCAACATTAAATCCCTTGAGTTGTAATGCATCGCAAAGATCTAGATGTGAACTCCTGCCTCTTGTTGCTAGGGTTCTTGGCAGACTTTGCAGGGAATGCCCCCAAAACAATGCGTCATCTGGCCCCATGATCAAAAACGTCATCTGCCTTTGGCGGCTCTCAAGGACACACCACATCTGGATATAAATCTTTTACCTGAAAGTTCAGGCTTTTACTATTCCAAGATCCTGATGCTGCTAGATGCTATCACCTACCCCACAACACCTGTAGCCTGAAGGTGACTGTCATAGTGTCATAGACATAGGAGTCCACAGAGGAAAGTTCTAGGAAGACTCTGAAAGTGGAGACATACCAGGCCCAGTTGTGTGACAATGTCTTGAGTTAGGAAGAGAAATGGCTCCTTGAGTGAAGGCCAAAAGGGTTTTGTATAGAAAGCTGACAAGTTGGAATGCACTCCCCCAGCTGTGATGGGGGAGATTTCCCCAAGGCTGCTGGATCCAAAATTCCTCTGGCCAATAGATTTGGGTGATAACTGCTAGGCACGAAGGATGATGCTTGTAGACAGTAGGTGACAGGTTATTGGCTGGACCAAAAACATCATAGGCAACCTATTGAGGATAGAAGACACATTAGATACTGTTTTCTCATTTCAGTGATCAAATATCTAGCAAAATGGGAGGAGGACTTATCTTGGTTTACAGTTCCAAGAGTCAGAATGGTGGGGAAATTGTGGTAAAACAGAAAGCAATGAATGCTAGTGATAATCCCACTTTCTCTGTCTCATTCCCAAGGATGCCCACACACAGAATGTGTAGTGTTGGAAAAAGGTCTTATACACTGGTTCTCAGAGACTGATTTCAGTGCTCAGAGATCTTGTTACTGCCCTTTCTGTGGCACTCTCTGATTGGTTAGTAAAAGTCAATGATGCCATTTAGCTGGGCAGAGAGACAATAGGAAGGCAGAACTTCCTGGGACTAAGGAACCTTGGGAAGAGACGTAGAAAGCACTCTCTCTGCCAGGACTCAGGACCAGCAGGATGTCTGGGTGTGAGCTCTGTGAGCCCTGAAGGTCCAGCAAGCTACATGGTGGATTGAGAATAGTTGGTTGGGTTAATTTAGATTAGCTAATTGAGAGTCAACTAAGGCCTGAGTGTTGAAACATTAAAAGGTCTTGTTGTATTTAATTATTGTGAAAAGGCCACCATGGGTTTCAGACCACCAGCTAAGAAAGGCCTACAGGCTTCCCGCTAGGCTGCTGCTGGCTGCTCCACCAGCCTAATATAACAGTTAATAGTTATTAATAAATACATTAGTTAACAGAGTTGTGGTTTCAGGGGCAGTGAAGGCCACCTTTGGCCCAAAGCTTTATCCCAGGACAGGTCAGGCTGCCATGCCAGCTAAGGTGAGTCAGGCCCTCCAGGCCTACATGTTTCCCACTGGGCCACCACTGGTTGCTCTGCTAGGCTAATCAAACAGTTTATTGTTATTAATAAATATAATTGCTAACCAAGTTTCTGTTTCAGTGCTGCCAGCATTTAAAGTGGGTTTCCCTACCTCAACCCAATCTAGAAACTTCCCTCACATGCATGCTTAGAAGTTTCTCTACTGGCTCACTGTAGATCCTGTCAAGTTCACAATCAATATTACCCATCTTGGTAGTTATTTTTATCTATGCATGAAAATCTCACCTGCATGGATTTAAAAGATGCCTGAGAGAGACAGCAGAGGGAATCTCACAGCCAGCTAGAGCTGCTGTGATGAGCTGCTTGTTTTTTGTTTGTTTTTTTTTGTTGGCTTTTTAAAAATCATTGGACACTTAGACATATGTTGGAAGAGGGGTTCTTAATTGAGAAAATGCCTCCATTAGATTAACCTGTAGCCAAGTCTGTGGGGTGTTGTCTTAATCAATGACTGATGCAAAAGACCCATCTTAGTGTGGATGGTGCCATCTGGGCAGGTAGTCCTAAATGGTATAAGAAAGTAAACTGAGCAAGTCTTGAAGAACAAAACAGTAAGCAGCAACTCCATGGCTTCTGTCTCAGTCCTTGCCTCTAGGTTCCTGTCTTGAGTTCCTGCCATGGCCTCCCTCTGACAGATTAAGAGAGAGTTGTAAGTTGAAATAAACTCTCTCCTCCCCAAGTTGCCTTTGGTCATGGTGTTTCATCACAGCAACAGAAACCTGACTAGGACATAGAAATCTTATTACTCATTGTTCCAGACACGATCACATGTTCAGGCATGGGCTTCAGCATTTGGATTTGGGGATATACAGTACAATCCTTAACTACAGACAAAGAGAACATTTTCTTATTAAAAAAAAAATGTTGATACTTTCCATACACCATTGATCAAGTAGGCTTCATCCCAGGAATGCAAGGATGGTTCAACATATGAAAATCCATCAATGTAATTTACCATACAAACAAGTTGAGAGAAAAAAGCCACATGATCATCTCGCTAGACGCTGAAAAAGCATTTGACAAAATCCAACACCCCTTCATGCTAAAAGTCCTGGAGAGAACAGGCATACAATGACCATACCTAAAAATAATAAAGGTGATATACAGCAAGACAGTAGCCAACATCAAATTAAATGTAGAGAAACTTGAAGCATTTCCTCTAAACTCAGGGACAAGACAAAGATGTCCACTTTTGCCATATCTCTTCACCATAGTATTTGAAGTTCTTGCTAGAGCAATAAGACAACTAAAGGAGATCAAGGAGATACAAATTGGAAACAAAAAAAAAATCAAATTATCCCTACTTGCAGACGATATGATAGTATACCTAAGCGACCCCAAAAATTCCACCAGAGAACTCTTACAGCTGATAAACACCTTCAGCAAGGTGGCTGGATACAAAATTAATTCAAAAAAAAAAACTCAGAAGCCCTTCTTTATACAAAAAATAAATGGGCTGAGAAAGAAATTAGGGAAACAACACCCTCACAATAGCCACAAACAATATAAAATACCTGGGGGTAACTCTAACCAAGCAAGTGAAAGACCTGTATGACAAGAACTTCAAGTCCTTGAAGAAAGAAATTGAAGAGGCCATCAGAAGATAGAAAGATCTCCCATGCTCATGGATAGGTAGGATCAACATAATAAAAATGGCCATTCTGCCAAAAGCAATATACAATTCAATGCAATTCTTATCAAAATACCACCACAATTCTTTATAGACTGGAAAAAGCAATTCTCAACTTCATATGGAATAACAAAAAACCCAGAATAACTAAATCAATCCTGTACAATAAAAAAAAAAAATCTGGAGTCATCACCACCCCAGATTTCAAGCTATACTACAGAGCAATAGTAATAAAAACAGCATGGTACTGGTATAGAAACAGACCAGTAGATCAATGGGATCAAATTGAAGACCCAGAAAAGAACCCACACACCAATGGTCACTTAATTTTTGACAAAGAAGCCACACCGTACAATGGAAAAAGGACAGCATCTTCAACAAATGGTGCTGGTCCAACTAGATGTCGACATGTAAAAGAATGAAATTAGATCCATACTTATCACCTTGTATACAACTTAAGTACAAGTGGATCAAACACCTTAACATAAGGCCTACATGCTAAATCTATTAGAAGAGAAAGTGGTGAAAAGCCTCGAACTCATTGGCACAGGTGACAACTTCCTGAACAGAACACCAACGGCTCAGGCTCTAAGACCAACAATCAATAAATGAGACCTCATGACACTGAAAACCTTCTGTAAGGCAAAAGACACTGTCATTCAAACAAAGGGCAACCTACATCTTAGGAAAAAAATCTTCACCAACCCCACATCTGACAGAGGGCTAATATTCAAAATTTACTAAGAACTCAAGGAATTAAATGCCAAGAAACCAAATAATCCAATCAAAAAATGGGGAACAGAGCTAAAAAGAGAATTGACAAAGGAGGAATCCCTAATGTCTGAGAGACACTTGAAGAAATGCTCAGCATCCTTAATCATCAGAGAAATGTAACTCAAGACAACTCTGAGATTCCACCTGTCAGAATGGCTAAGATCAAAAGCTCAAATGACAGCACATGCTTGCGAGGTTGTGAAGAAAGGGGAACACTCCTCCATTGCTGGTGGGAATGCAGGCTTGTGCAGCCACTATGGAAATCAGTCTGCCAATATCTTAGACAACTTGGAATAGCTCTACCTGAAGACCCAGCCATACCACTTCTGGTTACTCCTCAGTTCTTTATAGACCAAATTACTCCTCACCAAATCACAAGGAAGTTTCCTCATCTTTGTTCATAGCAGCCTTATTTGTAATAGCTAGAAACTGGAAACAACCCAGATGTCCCTCAACCGAGGAATGGATAAAAAACAAAACAACAACAACAACAACAACAACAACAACAAAAAAACTGTGGTACAATGGAATACTACTCAGCTATCAGAAACAATGAAATCATGCAATTTGTAACCAAATGGATTGAACTAGAGAAGCTCATCCCAAGTGAGCTAACCCAGACTCAGAAGGATGCACATGGCATCTATTCACTTATAGTTGGATTTTATCCATATAGTACAGAATAACTATACTACAACCAATGAACCAAAGGGAACAGGAACATAGACTTTGTTACCTGTTAGTGAGACATTTTGCCCTATTGGTGCTGCCTTGTAGGCCCCCAGTGTATGAGGAGGCTCTTGGCCCTCATATGACTGCTGAACTGGGGCAGGGGACTGATATGTAGGGACACTCCACTCCAGAGGAGTGGGATGGAAGTGGTAGGGGGTAGAGGGTGGGAGGGTAGGACTGGGAGGGTGGAAAGAGGGTACTGTGATGAAGATGTAACCTGAATTAATAAATAAATATTTTTAATGGTGATAATTTCTATCATTACAATTTTCTGAAACCATTCTCTAAAATCATTTTATTACAGCTTTCAACCCCATAATCTTAATATATAGTTCATGTTTTCCCCCTCACAAATTGTATTCCCATCTATTAAAATATCAGATCTTTCATGCAAATTTTTCATGTCTTATCTTAGTCCTAAAATAATGTTTGAGAATAAAAGACTGGTGAAAATTGTACAATTCTTTTTCAATCAGATCCAGAGAAATGACATTTTTTCCTGTTTTGTTTGATTTTTAAGAATCCCTTGGTGTAGTGTTACTCTATAGAAGGTGCTTTTAAAGAAGCCAAATTAAAGCTTCAGTTGCAACCAGCCTTGTTTTAAAAACATGATTTCAAAAGGAAATCTCACAATGTAGACACTTCAAATGGAAAAATGAGATAATTCACCATCATTTTTTTCTAAGCAAAAATTTTAAACATATACTTAGTTTTGGAAGATTTTAACCAAGCAAATGGAAAGTGTTGTTCCAAGGTTAGATTCTTTTCTTTCTCCCATTTCTTTTCTTATGGACACACTTAAAATCTGTTTTAAGAAATATATAACTTTGCTCTTTTGTAGCCCCCTGTGTTCAGAAATAAATCTGCTGATAGATTCTCAGGATATTGTTATATTACTGCAAGTTTGTTGTGAGCCACAACTGTCTAGGAGGCAGTGTACTAAGCAGCATTTGAAAGCTTATATTTTCTCAAGGATATCAGACCAGATATCCTTAGGCTGTCTAAGGTGGGATGTGCCTCCACAGACAGTAGGAATGCAAATTTGTTGAACCTTCTCCTTTGCAATATTACAGTGCCTCACTAGATCCCTTCCTCACAGTTCAAGGCAGCTGCCTGGGCTCCAGTCATCTCAGCTGAGTCCTGAGCAGAAGTGAGAATGGAAGAAATGTGTCACTGTCTACTTTTAAGAAGACTTTCTGGAAGTTCTGCCCTTGAGCATACATCTTATTGGAAGAATTTACAATGAGAATACATGGAGCTGAGAGGTATGATTCTTTAGTGGAATATAATTCTGTTATGTAATACTGTTGTTATGATAGCTAGTTTTATGTCAACTTGACAAAAGCTATAATCATCTGAGAGGAGGAAACCTCAATTGAGAAAATGGCTACATAAGATCAAGCCATAGGCAAGCTTATAGGGGATTTTCTTAATTGGTGATTAATATAGGAGGGCGCAGCCCATTGTGAGTGGTGCCATCCCTCAGCCTGTGGTCCTGGGTTCTATAAAAAACAAACAAACAAAAAAAAAAAAACAAACAGGCCAATCAATCCATGAGGATCAAGCTAGTAAACAGTAAACCTCTCCATGGCCTTTGTCAGCTCCTGCCTCCAGTTCCTGTCTTGACTTCACTCAGTGATGGATTATAATGTGGAAGTGTAAGGTAAAAAAACAAATCAAAACAAAACCTTTCCTTCCCAGGTTGCGTTTGGTCATGGTGTTTCATCACAGCAATAAAATCCCTAAGACAGTTGCTGGGGAAGAAAGGAGGAAGATTCACTTGCTGGGGAAGAAAGGAGGAAGAATCACCATGTGGGAGAGTGCCGATTGGATCCTATGTTTGCACATAGTGACTGAGCCTGAAATGTTAAGATAAGATGACTGTACTCTTTTGCCCGGGGCAGATAGAGGCTGATACTACACAAGAGCAGCGGTGGCAGAAGTAAGCACATGGGCAGCTGGTAAGAGCTTCGGGAAGTTTGCACAGCATTTCCAACAGCTGCCTTGTTGAGTCCTTCAGCAATGTTCTCAGGGAAACATCACTCCAGGAACCTGAACCCCAGGGTCCTGCTAAAAATGATCTAAGATGGTGTGACCTCTGAGGGCTGACACTCACATACTCCATTTCGCATAAGGGCCTGCTGCTGTCCTGCCTGGAAAGGCCTGCCTAGCGAGAGCACTTCGGAAATCCTACTGCTCTTTTGGAAAACTTTTCTTGAACATGCTCATTCCCATCTTCTCTCGCCTCTATATTCCCATGCTACTCTTGAACTCACTTCCAAACATTCTCGCCATGCTTATTCTTACATGTTGATTGCCTCCCCTGAGCCCTCCTATGCCTGCTGCTGCTTATGCTTAAAGCCATCTGACTGCTGAGCCCACCTCTTCCAATCTGGGTCTTATGGGTGTTCATTCTTACTTCTTACTGGTTCTTCCCCCAGGTTTTAGTTTTCCAGCCATTTGGGGTCATTTTCATTGTTTACTTGAAAGTTTTCTTCCCTCTGTTTTCTGCCCCTATCATCAGCTGATATGTTCCTCTTTCCCTGACTCCTGTCACTCCTTCAGAACTCACTCCAGACCTTTTCTCAGCTGAGAAAACCCAACTCTCCAAAACCTGGCAAGGGGTCTTTGCCTTGTGTTCAGCTGTGTTGCGTTTCTGCTCCCTGTGCATCTCCCAGTCAAGCATCAGACCCTCAAGGGCTGTGTGTTCAGCTTAGTACGATGTTCTCATCTGGCATTTATGGGCTCTGAGGAAAGGACTGTCCCTCTCCAGTAAGCCACTGTCTAAAACTGTAACTCACTTCTGTAAACATGCAGTCTGTTCAAAGCCCACATTCAGCGCCCTGCTTATAGGAAAACCATAGTGTTGGACACTGTTCCCCATCTAGTAATCCTAGGGCCATGAATCAAGAGGTGAGGATAGTCACCTGCCCACATGTTGCTGAAATCACTAAATGAGCCAGTCCCTAAGTGTGCTGTCCCTGCTCAGCTTGCTCCTTACTGTGGGAATGACGGACAGCGTCTGGTTGTGCTTCCCCTCACTCTTTGTCACCGGGGTCTCTAGGATGCTTCCTTCTCCACGTGGCCCAGCGGCTTCTCTTGGGAACTATACCAAGCTATCTGTTAAATGGCAGTCATCCCTGGAGCTGCCGACCTCCTCGCACTTAAATAACACAAATCTACATTTGTTCTTGAGACAGGGTTTCACCAGGTAGTCCATGTTGGATTTGAACTCATGGATTCTCCTATCTCAGACTTCCAAGTAATGAAATTACATACACATTTAACTATGCCTGGCAAAACTGTAGGTTTTTGTAAGAGCTAAGCAGCGTACTATGGCTGGAATATGGAGTGGCCCCTTCAGGCTCCTGTTTTGAATGGCCACTTCTCAGTGGGTGGTGCTGTTTTAGGCAAAGGGTCCTATAAGAAGTGAAGCACTAGGGAAATGTCTTGAAGCATTCAGGCTCCCTCTGTCTTTACTTGCCAGTATTCCGTGATACAAGACTCCTCAGCCACCAGCTTCTGCTGCTATGAATTGAACCACTTTCCCAGTCTTCCCTGTTTGGATGGAGTGAGGGTCCCTGAAAGGTCGAGTCAAAAGGAACCTTTCCTGCCTTGCACTTATTCCAGACACAGAGCCATGCAAGGGTGATGAACAGATAAGAGCCTCCCTTCGTAGCCCGTCGTCCTCTGTTCTGCTCATAGGACTTGATTCAATGCTTGCTCCAGAATCTGATGGTGAAAGCAGGAGGCAATAGTAAGCAGCAGGGCTCCTGAGGCTCAGGTGCAGCACTTGAAACAGGGTCTCCAAGGCCCCTGACTGCATAAGATGTTCCAGCATGATCCAAGCTGCTCTATCTGCCTACGGTGCTGGCAGCTCACCCACACTTTCCTAGTTCTTTACATGGCCTTAGTGCTTTACTTTCTTTTCACGGTCCCAGAAAGCGCCATGGGCCACACAAACCAGTTCCAAGGACTCAATTATGCACACCTTTGTCACACTTTATAGCTAAGGACAGTTTATGCTTAATGTTTCCATATCTCGTGACAATAGCGTGTGTCTCTTCACTAGGTTTCTGGCCCTGGGAGGTCTCCCTCCTAGGGCTGTGTCTTTATGGATTCGTTGTTGCATCTTGCCAATGTGTCATTTGCTGAGAAATTGATCACATGAATCAGGGCACAGGGAGTGTTGCAGTGGTTGGTATGTATGATGCACATAGCACGGGCTGGGAGGTGCCCTGGGAAGGTGACCCTGGCTGGGTGGGTTATTCTCTACAGAATCTTCATTCTACAGCTGAGCCTTGGGAACATGTTGAGAGGAAGGAGAAAAGACAGCTAGTGACAGTGACATGAAAGAGTGAGGCAAAAGGAAGGATGGTCTTGAAAGAAGGAATGGGCACTGAAATGTGTCACAGTGGCAGAGACTATTAGGACTGCACTATGTAACAGATAAGCAGGTGTGTGCCTCTAGATGATGTCAGAATGTATTGAATAACAATAAATTCACAAACTACATTGCTCTCTTTGGCTGTAATTTACCAAATAATTCTGATGGCCACTGCAGCCTCTTTTAATACCATCGTAACTACCAATTATCAATTCTCAGATCACAAGTACATATCACACAGTAGTCATGTCCACATAGACGTGCATTTGTAGGCTTCAGGCTGCCTGCAAAAGGGTTAAAGAGGCTGGACCATTCAAGGGGGTGGGGCTTACGAGAACAGGAAACCTACACAGTTGGATATATATTAACAAACCTAATTGGATAGGTGCATACAGTGAAGCAGCAGGATAGAAGGGGCCTCCATGGTGGCACAGGAGTAGATCCAGACAGATGAGTGAATGTGGAATGCCCGAGGGTAACCCAAATTTAATGCACCCACATGTCAAGCAGTGGGTACCCTGCTCAGCTGAGTCCCAGGGGAGTTAGAAGTTCTCTCCCTGCTGGTTTCCTGACAGACACACATACCTGGTTGTAACAGAAATTTTTTATTTATCACACATATATTTATTAATACTTAACAATCACCTATAAAGTACCTAAATCCTAAAACCTAAACGTTAATTCTATAATCTATCTAAGAATATTTTAATGCTTAAAACACTCTGATACCTATTCAAAACAAACACTTAACATTAACTTAAGTTTCTTAAAAGGATATTAATACTCTTGGCATAGGTCTGTATGGATGGCTGGTTTCCAGCAGGTCTTTCAATCTTAAAGTCTGTTCTTAAAGTCAGTTCTTAAGGCCAGTTTATAAAATTAATCTGTTCCGACCAATGATATAGGGTAGTCTTTTTAAAATCAGCCAAGAATTGCCTCCGAGGTCCTAGGGCCCAATTATTTTCAAGATTAAAGGCTTATTCAGACTGCCTCCGATTTGTTGTTTTGCTCACAGTTCTGGCGCTCTGGAGCTCCAAGGTAGATGATTCCAAAGGACTCTACCTTAACAAGTTGATTGGCAGGTTTTGTGTTGAATTTTATCGATCCAACTCTGCCAATGGTGCTACGCTCTTCACCAGCATGGACTCCCGGCAGGTCAGTACAAAACAGTGATAGATAGCGGTGCGTGGTCTCTCAGTGTGTGTTGGCAGAGGGGAGGAGGAAGGAGGGGCTGTAGGCCTAGTGGACTCCTGATTTAAATCCTGTTTGTCCTGATGATCTCTCAGCATGATTTCCATCATTCTTGTTGCCATGGCTTTTCACAGGCTTTTTCAAGGCACGCCCCCACAACAGTGTGCCCTGTGGTCCCATAATTCCCGTTGTTTCTCATGGCCAATGACATCATCTGCCAGGCTTCTTAGCAATGCATTTCAATGGCAAATGTCTGACCATAGTTGGCTCCATACATATCTTTCACCTGACATGCCAAGCTTCTGCTAACCCAAGATCCTTATGCTGCTAGATGATACATTAACTTCACTAACCCTACCACACCTGGTGGTACATGAAGGGTTCTGTCACTATCACAGTGTTGGGTGTCCTGCTTTTTATGTTGTCTGAGTGAGGGTGTTATACATTTTCTTGGACTGCTGTGTTTGATAAATTCTCAAGCATGGTTTTTCAGATATCGTTTTGTTACACCCATGTGGCCATATCCTTCCACTATTCTTTGATGCTTTTTTGAGTGGTACATTTTTTAAAAATAATTTATTTTTTATTTCTTCAAGTTACATCTCAATCACAATCCCCTCCCTATTCCCCACTCCAGTCCCACCCTCCCACCCTCTTTCCCCTCAACCCCCCATCCTCTTCCCTTTTTCCTAAGTTTAAGGTATATCTTTTTCCCCTCAACAGCTCCCCCTTTCAGTCCAACAAATGGTTCTTTCTCTTATAGCAATAAATACAATACAAAACAACAGAAATAAATAGGCCACAATTATAAGAGTTATATGGTTTAGCATACATTCCCAATGTCCAGTCCAAATGTATTTGGCACCTGACTTTAACCTTCTACTATCTAACCATCTCCACTATATTATCTTTCTGAACATGGTTTCCTTTCTCTCTCAACTCCTCCCAAATCCTCTCCACCCACCCTCTCTCTCTCTCAGCTCCTCCTATCCTCCCCACCCAATTCTACCCATTTTTTCTCTCTTTAGAAACAAACAAATAGGCAAAATAACTATGAGCTCTATGAATTCCAGGACAGGCTTATTCATATATGAACCCTCAAATTTTGTATCATTTATGTACAACAACACATTTGCTGAATAAATGAACACACATATAACTGGACATATGATACATTTAGCATAGCAATTTAATTTCTTTTTTTTAAATAATTTATTTTTTATTTCTTTAAGTTACATGTCAATCACAATCCCCTCCCTACTCCCCCCTCCAGTCCCACCCGTCCACCCCCTCCCCCTCAACCCCCCATCCTCTTCCCTTTGTTTTTTTAGTTTAAGGTATTTCTTCCCCCCCCCCAACAGCTCTCCCTTTCAGTCCAACAAATGGCTCTTTCTCTTATAACTATAAATACAATACAAAATAACAGAAATAAATAGGCCACAATTATGAGAGTTATATGGCTTAGCATACATTCCCGATGTCCAGTCTATATGTATTTGGCACCTGACTTTAACATTCTATTATCTAACCATCTCCATGAGTTTAAAGTTCTATATCTAACTCAGCTTTCATACTAACTTGCCTCACAATTTTAAAAATATCTTCTTAGATCCAGAACACCCTCTTGATTCCTAAACAACTCAAAATTTAACTATGAGACTCTAAGTCCTTCATCAGTGTGGTGCCCATGGGTACTGCGTGGAGCACATGGCAATGGTATCATCCTGCCTCTTGTACCTGCACTCAAAATGGAGCCAGCTTCTGCTATAAAATGGAGTCACCACCACAAGCAAGGCATGACATGGAGCCACCATTCCTCACAATATGGAGTCACTTAGAGCAGCTTACAGTCTCCCTGACACAGACATTAAGAACAACTGGCTCATCACCTTTCCCAGCTTGAACTGCATGGCTGTGACTTGGCCAAACAGTGTACAGGTTCTCCAGGGAATCCCAGGTTCAGTCACATGTGCCTGTATAAATAACAGCAATTTCTCCATTATCTTCTGCTGCTGCATTTTTCCTCTTGGCAAACAAGATATAAGAAAAACACAGGGCATTCTAGAAAGGTTCACACTACCAAAATGCAGAACCACTTGCTGTAGTGTGGAACTGACCATGTTCAGATATTTCTGTATATTAAATATGGATGGTGTGAAAAGAAACTGAGTTTTCTATATTTTTTAATTTAAAAAGCATAATGAAAAAGAAAACTTAGGACAGTTTTAAATTCCTGTCTCTAGTCACACACACACACACACACACACACACACATGCACACAATATGCACACATACATGTATACACACTCATCCTCCATCCTCCCTTTGTATAAGGAAAGGAAGGTTAGCATGTCACAACATTTCTGAACAAAAATTCCTTGTTATCTCTCTACTGGAGTAACTTTACTAACTGGGTGACTGAGAACCGTTGATTTGTGATAACACTTTGGTGGCCTCAAGTTATAGGACAAAAACTACTGAGGAAAAAAAAATCCTCTGAGGACTCTGCCTTGCTGGTTTCTGTAAATGATCCCACTTTAAACAGTAGGGGTTGTGTGGCTTCTGACTTCCAATTACTGGTATTCTAATTTCCTGGGACTAACTTTAAAGGGGAGGAGATTTTAATCATGACAAGAAATTTTTTTCCATTGTTCAGTCTAACTTTGGAAGCATTGTTGAAAACCAATGCCTGAGCAACCATCCAGAAAATTCCATGGAGGCTGGGTAGCTTGTTGCCCTGTCTACAGCCTGTAGGAGACATCCTTCAGCAGTCCAGAGCCACTCTAGTCTGCAAGCAGGATTGTTGCCTTATTTATTTCCTTTGTGTATAAGGATACAGAGGGTGGGTTTGGCTGAGAGATCTGAAGGGAGTTCCTTGGTGTCTGTTTTTGGAGTCAGTTCTGCAGCTGCGGTAAGGCACTGGTACCTTCATGTGCCCTCTGGTGCCATATGCCTGACAACAGCAGGCCTAGGGGCAAAGAACACTGTACTGAGAGGGCTAACATGAGCAAAGCCTTCCCTCAGCAAGCATATTCCTTTGCCCAGATGATGGGAACAACAACAGGCCTGTCAACACAGTGGCCATTAAAGATGGATCCTCAAAGAGCCTTCTCTATGGCACCTGGAAGGGTCCTCCATGTCCATCCTGGCTTACTTAGTGACACAGTACATACTAGCCCAAGTTTAATTAAGGGTTGAGTCTCAGCAAAAATAGCCATTGTATTAAGTTAATATCGCCCATGAAGTGGTGTCCAACGCCCACCAGCTGGTGAATAGAGGCAGCCTGCTGTGCCGTGTCTCCTTTCCACACTTGGATTGCAGAGTCCTAGGACACAGACACTGCACTTGGCCCACAATCTCTCCATACTGCCTTCCTCCCATAGACAGCCCTGTCTGCTGTTAGACCCCACGGAGATTCCAGTTGGCCCAACGAAGGTCAGTACAGACAAGAAGGACGCTTCTGGAAGGTTCCAGAAAATACCATTAATTAATAAAATTTACCACCAATGGAAGGGGGAGCAGAGGAAGGGTGCAACACCAACAGTGGTATTTAATTCTTTCTTTCTCCTTTCTTTCTTCCTTCCTTTCTTCCTTTCTCCTTTCTAATTGGAGCAGAATTTGCTGTGCAGGTCAGAATGGCCTTAAACTCAAGCTTCCCTTGCCTCAGCCTCCTGAGTGCTGGGATTATAGGTATGAGCTGACATGCCCTACTTATGTCTTCTTCTGGTTTCTACTTTTTCTGTGGGGTTGAGAGACTTCAACATTAAAAGAAGGATGCTACGCATGCTGGCCCATCCTGACTCAGGATGTCCACTCTCACCACTGAACCTTCAATCGCAAAGGGCTGACAGATGGTCTCCAGTGAAGCTTTCATCTGACCATAGCCCATATTCCCTGAATCCTAGTTGACCTGTTGCTCTGACCCTACCAATGGCTCCTAAATGAAGGGCTGTCACATCGTACCTGGAGGAGGCTTTTGTTGAGCACCTCTGGTATGAGAAAGTAGAAGCGTGAGGAAGACGGGAGGAATAACATGGTGGTGAGTTCTGGAGTGTGGCTGAATGCCCAGGAGTTCTTAGCTGGTAACTCCACCTTTCATGGAGAGAGTCTTGCTCTCATGCTTTCACTTTGCACCCCCAAAGCCTTCCTTTTATTAGCAAATGCGATTGCGTTCAGCCCACACCACTTGAATACTCTACACACCGTGTACTCAAACACTTCTTTGGAAGTCTCTAGTTTCCCCAAAGCCAGCATGGTACCCTGCAGAGGGTGTGAATAAGGCGCCTCAAGGTAGAACAGTTCCTTCTCTCCATAAGAATGCAATATAAGAAGTTTCTCAACCTGAGACGGCACTAACATTTTTAGGTTTGCATCAAACTCTCAAATGAAGTCTGTGGCACTCCCAGGTACCTGTTAGAATGTAATTTTCTAAAATCAGGTGTGGGAGTCAGGACTGACAGGCTGGGGCTACGCTAGGTGTCTGTGCTGGGGGTAAAGATTTATGGGATGTCAGGCAAAATCGTGGCAGCCACTGTACAGGGTGGTAGGCCCTTGGAAAGGAGTCAGTAGGAAGGAGTCCCCCTATAGTAGGGAGAAGCCTACCTACCACCACTCCTGCTGAGAGATCTCCCAGGGGTTAATGGTCCTCTCACTTTGAGGAAAGTAAATTTATATTAAGAAGTAACATTTACCACTAGTGCCCAGGTATATCTGTAGCCAGACAATGGGGAAGACTCTGGGAAGAAGACAGCTGAGAATCCCCATGATCGGGAAGCCAGGAAGAAGGGCAAGAGGGGTCGACCTGGTAGAGGACAGGGTGAGTGTGGGTGGATGCTAGGGGCACTGTACTGACTGGAGCAAGAGAAAGTTCAAGAGCGTTCTGAAGCACTATGGAGTGCTGGGAAGGAGAGGGCATATACATCCAGACTCATTGTGAAATATTTTAGCAACAAGGCACATTGGGTGGGCAGGAACTGTGGTCTACTAGTCCTAACATACGAGACACAAGGCTTTGTCAAAGGCCACCTTCCTTCTTGGCATGGCTGTTTGTCTTGGGAGTGATGGTACAAAACAGCTTCAACAGGGTAGGAAGTACCTACATGAAGGTGCTGGTGAGAAGTGATACTGTCTTGAAGCAGGTAAGACCTTTGTGACTTCTAAGAAGATGATGGAAGGATAAGTGATCTTCAGGCTGGGGAACAAGGGGTCCTTCCCAGGACAGTGGAGCGTGGTGGAGTGTGCAGATGGGGACTTGCTGGTCATGGAAAGAGTCAGGTTTGGAAATCACAAGCATTTCCTTAAACCACGTAACAGGTCACCAGACTTCACTGTAGCTTTGCATGAGACACAGTGGAGGATAAAGTTGCCTCGCTGTTCTGTGACCTGCTGAGTTGACCGAGGACCTCACCAAGCCTTGCCTGGAGCCCTGTTGGATACCGACTTTGGAGCCTATGTCCCTGAGAACTCTGGAACAGGAAGATCATTTGAAGACTTGGAGGCATTGGATGGGCAGCCTGGACTGTGCAGACATCTAAGCCTGGCTGTAAGCCTTCTGAAGTGAGAACCACGGTTACATTGCAAAGTTCAGTTTTAGATTTGCCTTGCTTCCTTGCTGCTTTGGTTGAGCCTTCATGTGAATATTCATTTGGGTGTGAGTCACAGGTGCTATTTTCCTGGCCTGTGCTTCAGCATTCCAACCTGTAAAATTAGTGACAGGATCAGAAGGAAGATATCTGCATCAAATTGCTTTGACAATTTGGGTATCCCCTGAGACGGTTCATGGTTTCACATCTTGATGCGAATGAACACACCAGTCAAGTTGAGCACTGTTTAATGCCTGTGAACATTTCTGTGGCATCTTTTCCGAGAAAGGATCGCTAATCCATAAGCTACTGGCTGTATCTCGCTCTTCCCCTCCCTTTCCTCTGCTGACCTTAAAACTCATGGTAGTTGTTACTTTTGTGTTTATGGGATGGCGACCCTCTTAATGAGGCTGAGATGAGGAGCAGCTCTGAAGTGCCCCATCCCAGCTTCATCTTGAGCCCACATGGTTTGCTGGGGCAGGTACCGCCCCAGCGGGGATCCCTCCTGTCACAGCTGTAGCTGCCTCCTGATTGCCTGTGACATGTGCTGCCTTTTGATCTTGACCGTGTACTCCTAATAATTTAATTGTTGACAATGCGGAAACATGTTTGACTGCATACCATGCATAAAGACTCAGCTTGGCTCTTCTCCGGAGGCTGGAGTTCAGGCTGCATGTTCTCAGCAGCAGCAGCATAAGGAGAAACATGTTGGTTTCCTGCACTCCATGACAGAAAGACTTGAAGATGAGGCTGGGCACAGGGAAATCCTGCCAGCTTTCTCTTCTCTAGAGAATTGTGAGTAGCTGGTTCTGCTGACTGATGGCTTCCTCTGGTAGAGGGAAGGCAAGCCATGGGAGCTGTTAGCCAAAATCAGAGACTGGTTATGATATTTTATGCATGTGGTCTTCTTTTCTATTTAGGAATACTTACACTTTAAAAACTTAGTTGTGTTTGTGTGTCTGTTACCTTTCCGTGAGTCCAAGCTGCCTGTGGGTAGGGCCTTTAGCATTTCATTCATCACCTATGCCCACTATATGAGTGAGTGAGTGAATGAATGCGGGTGAATGAATGAATGAGTGAATGAATGAACAATTTTACCAGTGAATGACAGAGTGCTTCTGTCCTTGAGGACTTAGCAAATACCGTATGTACATACAGAGGCCTGCTGTTGAAAAAACTCAGGAGAAAAACATCTCTTGTGTGTATATAGTATGTGTGTAAGTGTGCATATAGTATACACATTTCTGTGGTAGTGTGTATACGTGTGTGTATTACATGCATGTGTAGAGACCAGATGTTGGCATCAGGTGTCTCCCTCTATCTCTCTCCACTTTATTTTTTGATATAAAGTCTCTCATGGAACTTGGACCCCAATATTTCAGTTGGATTGTCTGGCCAGGAAGCCCCTGGGATCTACCTGTCTCTATGTCCCCAGTGCTGGGATTACAGGTATGTACTGCCATGCTCAGCTTTTGAATTTCTTTTTAAGCATGGATACACTTTATTGATTGAGCCATCTTTCAAGGTGTCTTAATTGCAATAAAAATTCATTAACATAAAGATTCAAGGCTGAATCTAAAAATACAATCCAAGGCCCAGCAACCAACAAAACCATCAGAAAACTTTTCACTTTTCTTTTCATCCATCTTTCCTGGGATTGCTTAGTTTTCCATAAGGCAACCATAGTCAAAATATAAGCTTTCTTTAGCAGTTTGTCAAACACATCCAAGACTGAACTATTGGTGTTTCCTGCGAGCTATTACTATTACTGTGAGCCAGTGTGGCCAGTGGTCTCTGTTGCTTTGCTATCAACTGTGCAGCTCAGCTGAACAGTATCTGCTCATGTTGCCGAGAACTCTGAGGAAACCAGCTATCACCACTTCACTATCTTGGTCCTGTTGGGATCTCCTCAAGCCATGAACAGGCAAATACCTCAATTGCTGCAGTGTTTTCTATAAGGTAACCAGTATACCAGAGTTTGTGGCTTTGTTGAGTTCTGTCACAGATCTACTCTGTCATCATAGCACAATGTGAGACATAGAGATGCCACAACCGGGCATTGCTGTGTCCAGTAAATGTGAAATCTGTATTTCTTGTAATCTTCAATGCCATGAAATACTCTCTTGGCTCCCTTCTCCAATCATTTAAAAATGTAATATCCATGCTGCAGTTGCCTAGAATCCGAAAGGCATGAAAAATGCAAAGATGCTGTGTTTTGAGAACTGACACCGAGCCTGAGAAGGGGACCAGGACACAAGTGCACCATTCCTGGAAAAAATCAATTTATATGGTGACCTAGTTGTTCACTATGAACTTGCCACTGAGCTCCAATAAGTTGCTGTTGCTTCCTCTCTGCTCTAGGCTTCAGCACTCTGTGTTTGGCTGTTTCCTGTTGAATCTGTATAGCCTTTTACAGTTTAGGGGTTGTCACTATGAAGTCTCAGTGTTCAGTCTGAAGAAGGCATGCTTCTACAGGCAGCCTCTGTGTCTGCATGAGATTATACCATGCCTGCTGTGTCTGCTGGTTTAGCTATAGAGAGGAGTTGGTTTTACACTGGAAACTATCCTATGGTATTGTATTAGTCTGCTGTTCACTACTGTTACAAAATACCAGAGGCTTCGTGCTTTATAAAGCTTTATAAAGAAAAGAGATTTGTTTGGTCCACAGTTCTGGAGGTTCGAGGGTATCTGCTTGCTTCCATGGAAGACCTGGCAGAAGACGGCATCATGACTCAGGTGTGCACATGAAAAACTAACATTTTATGGTGAGTCCAAGCCCAAGAATAGGGATCTAGGAATCTATTAGCTCTTGTAAAACAATCTACTCTCCAATTGATCTCAGGATCTCACCTGGTATCTAAGAGCTGCCCTAGTCCCAATGGCTCAACCAATCCCCACAGGCCCCACATTGCCCCCCTGGGGGCCATATTTACAGTGTGATGAACCACAATCAAGGTTCCAGGAGAAGTCTCTCAGCCTCCCCTCCTTAGACACTTGAGCATCACAGCGTGGGCAAGAATTCAGCTCTCTCTCATGCTTTGTGCAGGGTCTTTGGTGACATTTTCTTTTCTATAAGTCTTTCTCTGACTATCAATGATTGAATCAAGCACCTCACAGATCTCCAGGTTTTTCCCATTAGTCTAGCTAAAGAACTGGGCTCATGTCTATGAAAGGCACATGAGAAGTCCTTGGGGTTTATCCCTCTTTTTTTTCTTTCCTTTTTATTCACTTTTGAAATGAAATGAGATCCAGAGAAAGTACAACTTGGAATCATTGGAGACTAACCTTCTCTTGCGATGTTTGAAATTTCAAGGTTTTTTGTTTGTTTTGTTTTCTGAAACTCAGTCCAGAAACAGACAACAACAACAACAAAACCATAAAATTATGGAATAAGCAAGGAATGATGTATCTGCTGGTTTCTCCTCCTCTTTGGTATGTCTCCATCACAGCTCCTGTTTGTCACACACATGCAGAACTATGTCACTTGATGCTTGTAATCACAAAATTAGCACAATGTGTCCACATGTGGATGAAAAGTTGAAATTTGAGGAGCAGAATCATCTGTCAATAATCTTTCAGAAGCAAAGTAAAAGGCCCAAGGAATGTGAGTGTAGCAGAATCACTATTAGTGTTTGAGACATTATTCGCAACACCTGTCCCAAACTAAATAAAATATGATCAGCCCGTGAAGTAACTCCATTCTGCTCCTACATCACGTGTTATCGAGTGGACATGGACACACACATCTTCGCATCATTATGGACACATGTGTCAAATTGATCTTACTCCAAAATCTGTACGATCAAAAGTTCTCAAGTAATTTTAGCCCCTGACATAATCCACTTCTCAGTTTCAGGGCCTTTTAAGCCATTTTCCATGAATGCTGGCAGAAAGTCACCCATGTATGCCGAGTGCAGTCTGGAATGTGAAACATCGAATGGTCTCAGAAGGCAGAAGGGGCTCCCATTTCAAAACAAAGCCAATATTTGGGTTTTCCCTGGCTGAACAATCACACTTGTGCACAAGTGTCTTCATTGCAGGCTCTGGGTTCTTTGATTCAAAGGTTTGGAGCAAGGGTCAATGTTTCTGCTGATTTTATGGTTCAATTGTCAAAAAATTTGTAAGTTGTATAAAAGAGGCCATTGCAGCTCTTCAATAAAACTTCATAGTTATTTATTGTCTCCATGGGGAAAAATAGACTTCTTAGTAATCGTTTGTTCTGTGCAGGCCTCATTTGCAACTATGTCAGCAGGCCCAATTCCTTCACCAGCCCAAACTCCCATAACCTGCGGAAAAAAAACACAAAATCCAGGGAGAAGAAGTAGAGGGAAGGCTGCAACACACTAGTATTGATCCTAACGAATTCCTTCTTTTCTCATCTCCATTATCCTCTGCCTGAAGTTGGAAGGAAAAAAAAAAAACCCAATGACATTTTAAAGATGAGATCTTCACTTTGTTTGGATTTCCCAGTAGTAGAGACTGAGCCCAAGGTTTCATGAGTGCAAAGTGTATGATCCACCTCTGATCAACATCCAGCCCTGAGAAGTGAAGTCAGGGGAGCTCCAGAAACATCTAGAGGTATCAACATCCCAGATCCAAGTTATACTACAGAGCAATAGTAATAAAAAAAAGCATGGTACTGGTATAGAAACAGACCAGTGGATTAATGGAATTGAATTGAAGACCCAGAAATGAACCCACACCTATGGTCACTTAATCTTCAACAAGGAAGCCAAAACTGTACAATGGATAAAGGACAGCATCTTCAACAAATGGTGCTGGTCTAACTGGATGTCAACATGTAAAAGAATGAAATTAGACCCATACTTATCACCTTGCATAAAACTTAAGTGCAAGTGGATCAAAGACCTTAATATAAAGCCTGACACACTAAATCTAATAGAAGAGAAAGTGGGGAAAAGCCTCAAACTCATTGGCACAGGTGACAACTTCCTGAACAGAACATCAATAGCTCAGACTCTAAGACCAATGATCAATAAATGGGACCTCATGAAACTGAAAAGCTTCTGTAAGGCAAAGGGCACTGTTACTAGAACAAAACAGCAACCTACAGATTGGGAAAATATCTTTACCAACCCCATTTCCAACAGAGGGCTAATATCCAAAATTTATAAAGAATTCAAGATATTAACACCAAGAAACCAAATAATCCAATCCAAAAAAAAAAAAAATGGGAAACAGAGCTAACTGAGAATTCACAAAAGAAGAATCTTTAATGGCATGAGTCACTTGAAGAAATGCTCAACATCCTTAATCATCAGAGAAATGCAACTCAAGATGACGCTGAGATTCCATCTCATACCTGTTAGAATGGCTAAGATCAAAAACTCAAATGACAGCATATGCTGGTGAGGTTGTGAAGAAAGGGGAACACTCCTCCATTGCTGGTGGGAGTGCAAACTTATACAACCACTATGGAAATCAGTCTGGCGATATCTTAGACAACTTGGAATAACTCTGCCTCAAGACCCAGCCATACTCCTGGGTATACATCTAAATGATTCCTCACCAAACCACAAAAACGTTTCCTCGTCTATGTTCATAGCAGCCTTATTTGTAATAGCTAGAAACTGGAAACAACCCAGATGTTCCTCAACCAAGGAATGGATTAAAAAAAAACTGTAGTATTCTACACAATGGAATACTATCCAGTCATCAGAAACAATGAAATCTTGCAATTTGCAGCCAAATGAATGGAACTAGAGAAGCTCATCCTGAGTGAGCTAACCCAAACTCAGAAAGATGCACATGGCATCTATTCACTTATAATTGAATTTTAGTCATATAGTACAGGATAACTCTTTTTCAACCAACACACTAAATAGAACAGGAACATAGAATTTGTTACTTGTTAATGAGACACTTTGCCCTAGTGGTGCTGCCATGCAGGCCCCAGTATATGAGGACACTCTTAGCCCTCATGTGACTGCTGAACTGGAGGAGTAGGATAGGAGGGAAAGGGGGGAGGGGGAGAGGGTGGGACTGGGAGGGGTGGAAAGAGGGCACTGTGATGGAGATGTAACTTGAAGTAATAAATAATAAAATGAAGTAATAAATAAAATGAGAATGGCAAAACATGATTTTGAGATGGTTATCTGCTCTGTCATGCTGGAATCACTGCTTGCACTCCTGAGTGTATTTTAAGAAGTTTTTCCCCACTTCCTGCTGGTCCTGCATGTTACTGGAGGGCGGGCTCTGGGGTCATGGTATTGATATGTCAGCCTCAAACGAAAGAACACTCTCACACTGCAGTTTGTACACAGAGAGGGAACTTGCTTAGTGCTGGAGGTCCTGGTGGTACTCTAGCTCTTGTGTGGAGCACTGCCGTGATGGTCCCACATATATGCAAGTGTAGCTGCTCCACAGTGTGCTGTTTTCCTGTGCAAAAGTGAACTCTTACGATATCCAAGAACTACAACTCATGAGCACATCTAAACGTGAGGCCTGAGTCATTTGGAGCATCTGATAGGAGTTTCCAAGGCAGGACATGGTGACAATGAGTCTAGAAATGAGGAGCATGTGGTATTTTGGAAAACTAGGGAGCTGAAAGTGAAGATGATATTTTTGAGGGAAAACTCAAAGCTGCAGGATCTGAAGGCTGCTGGGACAATGGTGTTGTCTAACTGCATCCTGCACTTACATCCCTGTCCTTTTCTTTCCTCTCCTGTTTTCTCCACCCCCCTGCCCCCAGCTTCCTGCTGCTTCCCAGGGGACTTGAGACCCGCCCTGCTCTGCTGATTTTTCAAAACTCAGGTCTGGAGACCACCTTGAGGGGTGACAGGGTAATTCAATTTCCAATCTCATTTAATTCTTGCTCTTTCAGGGGAGACAACCAACAAGACACCAATTAGGGGCGACAAGAGGCTGGAGGGAAGCTGAAGCTGGCTACTGTATTGCCTGTGTGTGTTTTCACATTTAGTTCGAACTTCAACCTGGCCTGCCAGCCTTTGGGAGCTTTTAAGAAGAAATAAACTCCATCTCATTACCATCAGATACAATGATGGGGGAAACGGGCTGGAAAAATCCTGCATCATTCCTGAGCCCTATTTTGCGCTTACAAAGAGAAGGGCAAATTCTTTACTGCTGTGCCAGTCAGCTATTATGTTTAACAATCTAATTAGAAAGGCCGGGTAGCCTATTCCCATTGTAAAAGCTAAGACAGCACACACAAGCACATCCAATTAGACAGCTGTCCTTTATGATGCAAGTTGCCCTCTGGCCAGGTCCTAATGAAGGACCCGCCACTCCAGCCCCTCCCTGCAGCCCCAGGAGATGGGCTTCATCCATAAACTGGGCCAGCTGACAGTGGTGGGGGATTCAAGGCTGTACATTCAGCAAACAGCTATGGGCACTAACCTGTTCCCTGGTGCACCTTCTCTGAGGTTCTGGCCCAGCCAAGGTTCAACAGTCTCTCTGACCAGCGGGTGTTCTTTCCCCCATATACCCGAGACACATAATCTTCTTTTAGACTCTGGTGCCTGCCTCGCTTGTGCAGGTCAGACTTATGCTAACAGGTGGCTATAAATCAGAACCATTGCTTTCACTCTATGACTGCTACATTCTGCACGCCAGGGATGTACATAGAAACAGACCAAGAACTATAGATTGAGCTGAATGCTTGCCATGATGTGTTTTTTCCCCCTCCCACTACATATGGCTTAAATTAAGTTGCCCTGTGTCGAGCAGATTTCTCACTGCAACTTTGTCATCTGTTTAGTGTTTGGCATGTACCGCAAGGCAGTTGTGGTTATTCACAGGTCTATTAATTAAGAGGAGATCTGGTAGAGGGCCTACTAAGTGGGCTGATGGACTTCAATAAAAAGACACATTGGAAGGTGTGCATTCAGATGTTAGGTGCTCTGTCTGCATACTTCTCATCTATGGGGGTAATTGTTGGAAGACAGCTTGTTGGGGAGGGAAAAATGTGTTGGGTTTTTTTTTTTTTAAATGTAAGTCCAAGAAGTTTTACGTTACAAACTGCAGCACTTCTGAGTAGGGGTTGAGACCACAGCAAGTATTCCACTTTTAAAGCTGGGTTTTCGGGGACTTCAGAGATGGATCAGTGGTAAAGGGTTTCACAAGCTTGAATTCAGATCTGCAGCACCCATGTGAAAAGCTGGGTGTGACAGGGTGCACCTGTAACCCCAACAATGAGGAATATGAGTGAAGACTAGGTCCTGGTGGCTCACTGGCCAGCCAGTCTAGCTATACCTGCAAGGTCCAGGCTCACTAAGAAACTATTGGCTCATCAGTTAAGAGCACTGACTGCTCTTCCAAAGGACCCTGGTTCAAATCCCAGCACCCACATGGCAGTTCACAGCTGTCTGTAATTGCCAGGTGTGGTGGCGCACGCCTTTAATCCCAGCACTTGGGAGGAGGCAGAGGCAGGTGGATCTCTGTGAGTTCAGGCTAGCCTGGTCTACAAAGTGAGTCCAGGACAGCCAGAGATACACAGAGAAACTCTGTCTCAAAAACCAAACCAAAACAAACAAACAAACAAAAAACAAAACAGGAAAAAAAAAGAAACTGATCCCAAGAGGTAAAGAAAGCTAGAGAAACTCTCAGGGTAGACTGACCTATGGCCTCCATGTACACACACGTAGCAAAGTGGGCCAACACACACACACACACACACACACACACACACACACACACACATACACTTTTGACTTATTGAAAATGCGCACTTTATCATGAAGCTGGACCTCATCAGAGCAGAAAATGCAAATGAATTTTAAGTTCTGGGCAGAGGAACAGAACATATTCAATCTACTGCAAGTTGGGTAGGGTGGAGACTGAGATTCCCTCCCTGCTCCTGAGTAGCTTGGGACCAAGAATTGCTCATGCCAACATATTTATTCCCAAACCCGTATCTTCAGATCCATGAAGGGGAAATAGTCTTATCCTTGAGAGACTGTGAGGTCTACTTGTGAACTTATTCTGCATTTGTTATGTTTCTTACCACTGAGACCAAAGAAGCCACAAAGCACCTTAAGGGGTGTGTGTGTCTTGGCTCATGGTTTGAAGGGACACATTATCATGGCAGGAAACAATAGTGGCAAGTGGCTCATGACTGTGGGACTCCTTGCCTCCTCACACATCAGTAGAATGGGGAATGGGAAGCAGGGCAGAATTATAAACCCTTAAGCCCCATGCTCCACTGTCAATAACGTACTTCCTCTGGTTAGGCCGTACCTACAGAAGGTTCCAGGACCTCCCCAGACAGCACTGTTAAATGGAGATCAAGCATTCAAGCATGTGAGCATGGGGTGGATATGTCTTCAAATCCACACCCTAGTACATGTAAATTTTTATGTCACCTTGCACTCATGGTGAAAGTAAGAACTCTCAGATAATAGCAATTGCTTGCCTGTGTGGGATCTCCTTCAGAAGCCCTTTTGCCTGGAAGAACTAGATTCTGAAACAATGTTGGAAAGGAGGTGCTATAAAATTTGTGTTTGGTGAACACTATGAAAATGAACCTGATTTTGGAAAAGTTGTTCTGTCTGGGCTTGTTCCTAGTAAGACTAGGCAAAGGGATTGTTCTTAATTAATGAGCATATAAAATGAGTGCAGTGACAGAGCTTAGTTATACAGCATGGAGCGAAGCACTGTTCTCTGGGTCTGAGACATCAGGTGTCCAGGGCTGAGCTGTAAAGGGCAGACATGGAAGGGAAAGCCATTGGAGGAAGTCCAGAGTCATCTAATCAGCAGATTGAAGAATCCTCAGTGGCAAATCAGTTTGCACACAAGTACTTGTATAGAAGAAAGGTGTGTGTGTAGACTTCATTGTGGCTTACAAGGGCTTCTCATATTATCAGTGAGTTCGATACCTAGCCATGAAAGAACAGCCAGTTATTTACTCTAATTAGTATCTGGTGCCTTGAGAAATCAGAGCCTCATGTCAGGGACCACTGTGTTTTTCTAGGTCTTACGATGTTCTTTAAGTAGATAGAACTATGAGCATAACAAAGTATAGCTTAGCACAGGATGAATAAATACAGCTGGGCAGAGTGTGTGAGGATGGAACCATGAGTCTAATGGAGACAAAGCAAAGGCTATGTTGAGATCCCAGAAGTTTAGATGCCTAATTATAACTGAGGCAAACAGGCCATGGCAGCATATTGGAAAAATGTTGCATAAACAAACCATGGGTAAAAGACCAGAGGTCAGGCATTCATTGAGCGGCTTCTGTCACATCCCCACCCATGCACAGTGGGCTCCATCTCCTCACGGAAACACTAACAGGAGACCGAGCACCATGAACAGAGCACATGCTTTCTACTCACTTTTTGTCTTAGTTTATTATGGTAATTACTATTTAAATCTTTTTCATACAATATTCTTTCCACTCCCCCAACTCTTCAGATCCTTCCTACTTTTTAACCCACCCAACTTTATTTTAAAAACTGACATAGCTTTAACATAGCTCTCTCTCTGTTTCTCTCAAAAAGAAAATCAAAAACTAAAACTAAAACAAATCAAACCAACCAACCAACCAACCAAACAAGCACATAAAAACCACAGAGTGTATTTTGTGTTACTCAACTACTCCTGGAGATGGGGACTGCTGTGTTATGTGGTATTTCCCTTTGTCAGAAGGCATCATTATCAAATAGCATCTTGATTAGGGGTGGAGCTTTGAATCCACTCCCCATTCTTTGTGTTAGGATTTAGATGGCTTGCACTTGCACAGCTCTTGTCCATGGCGTCACAGTCTCTCAGAATTCATGTATGTATTAGCCCTGTTGTATCTGAAAGATGCGGTTTCTTGGAGTCATCCACTACATTGGCTCTTACAATACTTCTGTCTCCCCTCCACATGGATCCCACAGTCTTGTGAGGAGAGGTTTGATAAACCTATGCCATTTAGAAAGATACCCAAGTATCTTTCTCTCTGTACATTTTCCAGTTGTGGGTCTCCATGTTAAGTGGAGGCATTAAGATCAACACTCAATGAATAAGAACTCATGAAGCCAAAAATTTCTGTACAGCAAAGGACATCATTGTTCAAGTAAGGTAGCAGCCTATAGAATGGGATTCATAAATTTATGCATGTGACAGATTAGTATCTAGAATATACAAAGAACCAAAAAAAAAGCTGGTTGTCAAGAAATAAAATAACCCAATTAAAAATGGGGTATAGAACTAAGCAGGGTGTTCTCAAAAAATGAGAGACAAATGGCTAAGAAATACTTAAAGAAATGTTCAACATCCTTAGCCATCAGGGAAAGGCAAATTAAAATAACTTTGAAATTTCACCCTACCTGAGTCAGAATGGCCAAGATTAATAAAACAAATGACAGTTTATTCTGGCAAGGATGTAGGGAAAGGGGTACACTCTTCCATTGTTGGTGGGAGTACAGATGTGTAACAGCCACCATGGAAATCAGTGTAGTCCTTCCTCAGAAAGCTGGGAATAGAACTACCTCAAGATCCAGCTATACCATGCTTGGCATGTACCCAAAGGACTCTGTATGCTACTGCAGAGACACTTTCTCATCTATGTTTATTGCTGCTCTATTCATAATATCCACAAATTTGAAACAACCTAGATTTCCATCAACTGATGAAAAGGTAATGAAACTGTGGTACATTTACATATTAATATTATTTAGCTGTTAAAAATGAAATTTGCAGGTAAATGGATAAATCTAGAAGCAATCATCTTGTGTGAGGTAACCCTGTAACAGAAAATTTTTATTTATAACACATATTTATTAGTATATAACAAATACCTATAAACCACCTATAACCTAATACCTAAAACCTATAACTAAGAACACTTAACCAACCCTATTTTAATTTTCTTAAAAAGATATTAATATTCTTAGCATAGACCCATGAAGGATAACTTGATTTTTGGTGGTCTGGGTACGGGAGTCAATGTAGACAGTCCTTTCAAAGTCATCGGGTCTAACTTTGCTAGTTTGTGTGGCTAGTTTATTTCAACTGCTTTCATAAATAGACTGGTTTCATAAACCAGATTGTAGCTGGTTTATGAAACCAGTCTATTTTAACTGCTAAACTTGAAGTTGGCTTCTTCCATCAGCTAAGACTCGTTTCTATAGTCTCCTCAGTCGGAGTATGTTTCATGGCCTCTGAACTCCGTCCACCTTTTCTGTCAGTCTTATTACACTGATTTGGGGCAAAAGGTCCCTCTCTGGCTGACTTTCATTAAACAGCCTCTATCTTGGACTCCGCCTCTCAATTTATAATCATTGTGGTCTCAATGCTGAAAAAGGCATATCTTGCTGTGCACTTCTCCAGCATATGTTGATTTCTCAGTCCATGAGGGCAAGAGGAAGAAGAGAGCACCACAGATCTCTCTGGTTTATAAATAGTATCATCTCATGCATGATCCTTGGCTGTCTTGAGGGCCCTGAAGATCTCTCTCAATGTCCAGCCTTCCTGTGGCTTCTTGAGGCAACCGATGTCATCTGCGGCTCATGCCGTTTCTTAATCATGCCCTTTCTCACAGAACTATGACCTCAACTGGGCTCTGTCCATCTGGGCCAAAGTTCAAAGGATACTAAGCTCTCCTTTATGTGCTACTAAATGCTAGGTTCAACTACATACTAATTTCACTAAAGAGACCTAACTTCTACTACATAACCCAAACCCAGAAACAAAATCATTACATATTTTTTCTACTATGTGGATTTTTAAAAGCTTTAGATATGTGTGTTTTGATCCAATAACCATAAAGGTTAGGTAGTTAGTAAGGGACAATGGGTAGAAGAGGTCTTCCAAGAGAGGGGAAATAAAATATAATATAGTGTTATTAAGATATTAAGGGCAAATTAAAATTTGAGGATTATATAGGGAGGATGGTGAAAGAGCAGAACAAAGAGGAGAATATGAGGAAGGACAACTAACTCTAAAGACTGTTTGAAAATCCATGTGGAAATCTACTACTGTAAAAACTTCCTAAAACATATGCATATGTGAAAAGAATTTAAATGAAGTCACCAAAAAATAGGGGAGATAATGCCCCAACAAGACATCTTATACCACCAAGTAAAACATCCAGTGCCAGAAATGGGTTACATCTTGTTGAGCCATTGGCCATAATGGTTCCCTCAATCCCTCAAACATTATAGAATATAGTCAAGGCTATTTGTTATCCTCAACAACCTGATAGTAAGGCCCTATTGCTGAAGACATCATTTATCCTATTGAACATGGAGCAACTGAGCTGATGTGCAACTAGAAGCTTTATCCCTATTGACTAGTATTCTTGGTGTCAGAGTGTACTATGAATGCTACCAGAGGAAAGGATGAACATCAATATCACCCATTTACAAACATTCAGACTTACAACAGAGCGCTGCCTGCAAGATGTAATGGTGCAATAGTGGCACAAATGCTTTAGGAGTAACCAACTTATTTTTAAATTTGATTTAAGGCCTACTCTATGGAACTCATACCTGACATTGTCAAAGTGGCCAAGAACCTGAGAGTAGATTGGTCATGAGCCTCAAAGGAAAAAAAATCTACCATTATTATTTTGCTAAATGAACACACCAGTAAAGTAACTCCCAATGACATGCTACTATTCTCATAGATAAGTGGCTCACTCAACCCTTATCAGAGAAGCTTCTTTCAGTAGATGATAGTTCTTGTTCACTTTTAATAACTGCTTCACAGCACGGAACTAATTTTCATGTTGGCAAAAATATAACTAAGGTTCTGTAGTAAATTACTTGGGGCAAAGTGCCAGAGGCCACAAATGGTGAGAAATAAGATTTCCCTCAATGTTCTTTCCTTCTCTTTCCTTATTATCCCTTCTCTCCTTCCCCCTTCTTTCTTTTTTTCCTTTATCCTCTTTCTCTTCTTTGTTTTACTCTCATTTCCCCATCTTTTCATGCCACTCTTTCTTTCCAGGATGTAATATGACTATATAGTCCATATACACAATACTGTATAGAACAAAAGGGCAAGTGATTTTATTCTGGGATATAGTTCCTATACAGAACACTGTACAGAATAAGAGGGTGAGTGTTTCCATTCTAGGATATAGTCCCTATACAGAACAATGTATAGAGTAAGAGAGTGAGTGATTCTATTCTGGGATATAGTCCCTATAGAGAATACTGTATAGAATAAGAGGGTGAGTGATTCTATTCTGGGAT
>CAJQZJ010032310.1:2959475-3080778 GCA_907164525.1 Lophiomys imhausi | reverse complement strand
ATACTGTACAGAATAAGAGGGTGAGTGATTCTATTCTGGGATATAGTTCCTACAGAGAATGCTGTATAGAATAAGAGGGTAGGTGATTCTATTCTAGGATATAGTCCCTATACAAAACACTGTATAGAATAAGAGGGTGAGTGATTCTTTTCTGGGATCAGGAGACTCATGGTAGTCAACACCTTCCAGATAGTACCACATGAGTTGTATCTTCACCCACCTGTTCTATTTTTGTCATTTGTATATGGTCTCAGTATTTCCCCTAAAGTTTCATGGTCTGGGAGTTTGGTCCTCAGTGTAGAGGTGTTAAGAAGTGGTAGGGCTATAAGAATTCTATCTTCTCACTAAAGTGGAATTGAATGGAGGACTGTGCTCCAAGTGGAATAATGTTGATCTCTTAGTGGATTAGCTCTCTGGAGGGAGAATGTTGTAAGAGAGCGGACCTAGTCCCTTCATAGTCTCTGGCCTCTACTTTTGTCCTGTGACCTCTCTTCATCACGGGCTATCACCACATACAACCACCTATCACTGGGTCCTGACCAGAACCAAGTTGATCCTAGTCCTATGCTCTTAAAACTACACATCTGTGAATAAATTTCTTTTTTATTTTAAAGTACTCAGTCTCAAGAATTTTGTTATAGCAATATGGAATGTACAATGTTGTGTACCTGTGTGACAGCTGTATGGGCTTGAGAAAAATGTTAAAAACAAAGAAAACATCATGTATGCCTCAGTTTCTCCCCTCAAAAATAACACTAGTAATAGTCTGTACCTGCCTCATTGGGTGTGAGAATGGTCCACTGAGCTTTATATGTAAACCTTCAGAACAGCTGCACAGCTTCATCTTTCATGCCAAGCCACATGTTCCTGGTATAAATGATTTGCCATAAAGTATAGATCTGGAAATGGCTTCCTTACCAAGTCATGGAAAGCTATGTAGCAGTTAGATTATATGATAAATGCTATTGGAAAGATAGTCAAACTGGGCTTGTTCTAAGTGGATGCTAAAGGAATATGTGGATTGATGAAACCACTATGGAAATCAGTGTGGATGCATCTCATGAAATGATAAACAGAACTTGTACATGATCCAGTTGTACCACTCCTAGGAATATACTGAAAAAAACTTCTATGACCCTCACATCCACAGTTATTGCTGCTCTATTTACAAGCCAAGGGAGGGGCCAGCTAAGAAGTACACCGACAGATGAATGTATAAAGAAGTCAGCCATCTATCCCTAAATGATGACATCTGTGAACTGATGGAGAGAGCAGAGCTTCACTTGTGCCTGTAGAAAGCATCCCCTCAGCAGCATCCGGTGATTACACACCCTCAGTGATTCAGCCTACCAGACCCAGGCTCAAATGCTCTAAACAGATGCATCTTTAGCTCTGAGCCACACAAAGGCATTCAGGTGAGGTGGGTTTGTTTGTTTTTGTTTTTGAGCCATTCTATAGTACACTGGAGCAGGAGTTAAGGCGGCACACAGCCCTCTCCCATATCTAGAAGACAGAGTTCTGTAACTTAAGTCCAGCCCTTCTGAGGTGCCCTTGGGAGGTCTGTGGTTTTGCTTTTATAGCTCATATTGATACATGTTTTTGTGGGCACATGTGTATGTGCATGCCTTAGAGAGGCCACAAAAGTATCTCACTAGTCCTAGGGATCTTCCAGTCTTATCTCTCCAGTACTGAGATTTCAAGTGCATGCTTCCATACCGACTTTTTAATAAGGATTCTATGAATCAAACTCACATATTCAAGCTTGCATAGTAAGCATTTTATTAACTGAGTCATCTCATAATCTTTCCCCTCCCCTGGGTCCCTTCCAAGATCCCCCTTACCTGCCTCCCTACCTATATGTGGTGGTTGTTAACGAGAATAGCATCCATAGATTCATATATTTTAACACTAGGTCTTCAATTAGTGGAACTGTTTGGGAAGGATTTGGAGGTATGGCCTTGTTGGAAGAGGTGTGTCACTGGGATGGGATTTTAGGTTTCAAAAGCCCACACCATTCCCAGTTCTCTCTCTCTCTCTTTCTCTCTCTCTCTCTCTCTCTCTCTCTCTCTCTCTCTCTCTCCATCTCCTTATTCTGTCTCCTTCCCCATCTCCTCTGCCTCGTAATTGTGGATCAGAATATAGCTCTCAACTACTACTTCAGCACTGTGTTTGGCTGCCACCACACTCCCAGACATAATGATCATGGACTCTAACCCTCTGGAACCATGAGCCCTAATAAACATTTACTTTTATAAGTTACTTTAGTCATGGTGTCTCTTCACTGCAATAGGAAAGTAACTAAGACACCACTCAATATCAGGTTCTTTCTCCCTTAAAAAAAGTCAAACTTGAAGCAAACAACATCAAACATGAATACCATAAAAATAACATGGAGTTGGGTTTGTGTTTTCCAACTACTCCTAAGCATGTGGCCTACCAGTGACAATGGGATATCTTTATAACATCCTTCCCTTGAAGCCTCACGCACATATGTGGAAGAAGAGAAGGAAAGTGTCAGGTTGAAAGGAAATTCCATTTCCCCAAATTCAGGTTCAGATAAAAGCCAGAATTCCTTAGAAAATTGTAAAGCCAATTTTCCTTTTACCAAAGAAGTCATTTCCCTTATCACTGCCAGAAGGAAAAAAAATGGCTATCCATGATGCATATAGCATACTAAAAAGCACTCTGGCCTTCAGGTCCCTCAATGTTACAAGCAGTTGTTACACATTTCACAGTCCTTACTGGCATCTTAACCCCTTCTCTAAGTTTCCCCAGCTCATTTCCTTCCCTGCAGCTATTTACTCATTTCTTCTTATGATTCTGTTTTTTTTTTTTTTTTTTTGCTTTGCTCCATCTCTTTTGTTCTCTCTTTTGCCTGCATTCTCTTTGTCTTCTCATTACGTCTCATGCTTTTCTCCTGCTTCTCTCTGTGTGCTAGATTTTTCTAGGTTCCTCTGGTTACTCTCTCCTTCATGTCTACCATAAAAAATGTCCCCTTAACCACATCACATAGAGGTCATGTTGTCAGTTTATATGGGAAATTGTGGTGGATGACTTCAAGAAAACAGTGTTTCCCAGATACAACACGGCTGATGCAGAGAAGAGCTCTCAGAGACAGTGACATCAAGCACAAGATCTGCACAAGGTCAAGCCAGGCAAAATCCCAGCATGAAGAAGGGGAAGTGAATACAAAATACCATCTTTAGCCAAGAAGCTATTTATAATTGATCATTTCTATGAAAGCTAAAATCAGTTTTCTTCAATGGAGTGCCCTCAAAGTTTTAGCATCCTTGGTTTCTTCAAGCTAAAGCCTTTCTCTTCAGTATTCTCAGCTTCTAAAGACTGCTAAAGAAAGCCAATACCCTCTTCTCTCCTAGATAGCTCTTGTCTGGTTCCAAATGGGTCTCTTTCCAAATTAGACATATTTCTTATACTTCCTGAAATAACGGATTCTTTTTAATTAATCTTAAGAGTCATTCTGACTGCCTTATGCTGATAATACTATAAGTCATTAAAATGCACTAATTTGTACATGTAGTCATGGCTATAAAATCCCTCCATTATAATGAGTACACACACACACACACACACACACACACACACACACACACTTTATATGCAGTACCTTCTGGAAAGCACTTCTCCTAGTCTCCATCTCAACCCTGCCCTCCCATATCAAAATGCTAGAATGGCAAATATCTTAAGGCCCCATATTTTTTCATTTCTGCCCAGAGACAGAAGCACAGACAGAGTATTTAAATGCTGGCACTTTTTATACAGATAATTTGCGTGAAAATGATCATAAAACTTACTTCGTTGTGTATAGGAAAAAAAAGAACCCTAGTTCATTTTTTTAAAGGCTTATACATTGAAAACAAATTTCTAGGTCTTATCATACTAACAGAGGATTTCACTTTACTATGAAAACAATTGCAAGGCACACAAGTAGGTACAATCAACCGATTCTCTAGTTGTGCCTTTGATAGTTACATACATTTGTAAGTGAATTGTAAATACATCTGTTAAAATGACTGGAATAACGCCTTTGTGAAGACTGTCTGTTATCCTCATTGTCCCTGTGACTCCTACAGAGAAACTTATGTGTGTCTCTCAGAGGCTACACTTGAAGCCCTGTCCACAGCACCAGTGGGTGTGAGCCTTATTCTACATCTTTCTCCAAAGTCTTTGAATGACTATGTTCCAAGTAGGACAGGTTTTTCTGCAGAGCCACTCCCATTAACATGAAATGAAATTACTGGAAGCACTGAAGGAAAAGAGGCATTTTAAATGAACATCCTTCTCATATTCAGGCCACAAGGGCTGGGTCTTATCTTAGTGTGCACATGCATTAGCAAGTGCAGTGGAAACTAGTCACTGGGGTTTTGGGATTAAAGACTAAAAAGAACACATTCTTAATAATGACGAAGAGTGCCAGGGATTTTCTCACCTCACAAAATAAGCTAATTCTATGAACTAAGAAATAATGAACGGGACTAAAAACCTGGCAGGCAGCATGATGGGCTGGATAGGAGCCTTCCCTTAGCCTGGAGGGCCAAGATATTCATGAAGGATGGATTCAAATGACCGTTTGCTGCTAAGACAACTTTCCTGTTAGGTTACGGAGGTGGGGACATGATCAGTTGGAGTGGGAATGCATATGGGTAAATTAACAATGGGTAGGAGATATACCTTAATATTCCACTTGCTTAAGTCCAAGTAGATTATTAAGGATGACTGTCCTGCTAGTTTAATGTCAACTTGACACAAGCTAGAGTCTTCTGAAAGGATGGAACCTTAATTGAGAAAATACCCTCATAAGATTAGGCTCTAGGCAAGCCTGTGGGGCATTTTCTTGATTAGGGATTGATGGGGAAGGACCCAGTCTATTGTGGATGGGGCCATCACTGGATTCTACAATAAGGCAGGTGGAAGAAGCCATGAGGAGCAAGACAGTAAGCACCACCCCTCTATAGCTTCTGTGTCAACTCCTGCCTCCAGATTCCTGTCATGTTTGAGTTCCTATCCTGACTTCTTTCATTGGTGGACTACAATATAAAGTGTAAGCCAAATGCACCATTTCCTCCCTAACTTGGTTTTGGTCATGGTGTTTCATCACAGCAATAGAAAAATCTATCCAAGAAAATGCCATTAACCCCTAAAAAGCCACCATCTAAATTTACTTTCAAAGGCACCCAGAGCATTCCTAACATAGAAAACACAGACTCCCATTAAAAACCAGTCACCTCAATTGATATCTTGGTCTTGCTAGGAAAGTACCCATTGTGTGGTTCTTGTGTCAGAGATAATATCAGCACATAGCACCTGGAAATTAACCAAGTATGGGGAGCTGTTTAACATTGAGTGAATAGGCATCTTGTTTCAGGTATACCTTTTCCTCTGGTTGGGTTTACCCAGAAATGCTTGCTAGTTTGCACTATCTGCCATTGTGTTGGCTTTATGTTGCTATGACAAATTCCCCAAGAGAAAAAAGTTACAAAGAAGAAGAGTCTATTTGGCTATGTTTTCAGAGGCTTCAGCCCAGGGTCAGCTGGCTCTGTTGTGGTAGCACTCTTGGTGAGGTTGAGCATCACTGCAGGAGTGTGTTGTGGAGGGAGCTGCTCACTGTATGATGGGCAGGAAGCAGAGAGAGGGAAGGACTTGGTCCCAGTGCCCACTTTAAGGATACACTTTCAAAAAAAAAAAAAAAGATACACGTTCAATGCTAACTTCCTTCCATTCCATTCCATTCCCTTAAGACAATTACCACCTGCCAATAGTTCCAGAGGCTAGCAAACAAGCTTGGAGGATCCTTGGGCTTCAGAGATTATTTAAGATCAAGCATTTTACAAATTTTTCTTCTCATCTGAATATGACCAGTTGTGGTGGTGCACACCTTTAATTCCAGCACTCAGGAGGCAGAGAGGCAAGCGAATCTCTGTGAGTTCAAGGTCAGTCTGGTCTACAGAGTGAGTTCTGGGATAGCCAGGGCTACACAGAGAAATCTTGTCTCAAACAAAACAAAACATAACAGTATTCTCTTCTTACCCAAATATGAGGTTTGCAGAAGATACAGGCAGCCAGTGAGCTTTGCAAAGCTTTGTGGGTGAGAAAAGCCTTTCTGAACCTTACAAGAGACATCTGTTTCACTGTAGCTGCATGTTCAGCACATTCTGGTTGGTGGCAGGGAGGAGAGCTTTTGGGTTATTGAAATTAGAACTGGCCAAGGAGAACACTGCAGCAACGACAGGAGCAATGGTGGAATGGCCTCTTCAGGAAGTGGAAAATGATCTCCAAGTTCTGAGTCCTGCCACGCACAATGGAGTGGAATGTATCAAATTTTAACATGCATGTGTCGCCATAGTAGCTTGTTAACATGTGGATGCTTTTTCAGTCAGTCTGAGGTGGAACCTCTGATTTGATTCTACCTTTCTAATATTTCCCAACTGTATTCTCAGCAAAATGTATATGTTCACAGAGAATACATCTTCTGATTGTTTTCTGGACACATTAAACATTTCAACACACACATACACACACACACACACGCACACACACCTAAACTCTCATACACACTTAAAAACTCATACATACAGCTGCAGCAACTATCTTCAGGTAGTGGATTGAACTCAGTGATGAGGTCAGAAGACAACCATTGCATGAAAAAGTCCCTGTCACATGGCTACTTGAAAAAGTCTCCCCTTCAAAAGGGCCTGGCAAGTCATAAGGCTGTAGAATATAGAACATAATTTCCTGGAGGAAAGGGAGCACTATGGCATCTTTGTTTTAAAAAATTTATTGATTGATATAGATAAATTACTTGAGGTAAAATTATTCTTTTGGAGATCTTTGGTTTAAGAAAGTAGCAAATAAATAATGAGATGAACAGATAAATTAAAATGTATAGATTTTATCACATGCAGGCTACATGCACTGAGGGACAAATTGGAGGGACACCAAGGCTATACCATGTCCTTTATGTTGAGTGAAGAGAAGACCTGAGACAGAAGTTCTGGGCAAAGGCAACCCTCTGGACAGAGCCTGCCCCATTGAGCTAGGATCCCTGTCTCTGTAGGATCCGCTGTCCAGGTGTGGCTTTCAATCTCAGGCTTCTGATTAGTTACAGGTTTCCCTCAACACCCCCCACCCAGCATGGTAGTAATTTCAGCAACAGTCTCAAATGAATTTCAAGACATTGCCTGACCCTTCAGATGTACGAAGATCAGTAACTTACATGAATGAAGCACTCACCATCTTGGGATGTGATAACAAGTAGAGCTGACATTCAATGTTAGTGAAGTCAATGCCAAGAAAGAGCAGGTATGGACAGAGCAACATGATGATCATGTATATGCTGACAATCATGCACATATTGTCAATCATGAACACACTGACAATCATGCACACACTGACAATCATGCACACACTGACAGTCATGCACACACTGACAATCATGTACACATTGTCAATCATGCACACACTCACAATCATGCACATATTGTCAATCACGCATACATTGTCAATCATGTACATATTGATAATCATAAACACATTGACAATCATGCCCACACTGATAATAATGCACATATTGTCAATCATGCACTAATTGACAATCATGCACGCACTGAGAACCAGGCACATATTGACAATCATGCACACAATGAGAATATACATATGAACTAAAGAAAAGCTGAGAATCAGGTAGTGTTTTAAGTAGAGGCAGAATTGGCTCTTGTCTGTCCTACACAGCCTTCCTTTTCCTTTCCTCTAATCAGTTTTTCTTACTTATCTACCTGTCCTTTTCTCTCCATCCATCAGCCTATCCACTCATCCATGCACCCACCCATCCATCCATACATGCATCCATATAAATAGGTCTACTAAATAGAAAAACAACTAAATATCATAAATAGCAAGTCTTCTCATAGCCTCAGGATTTGTTGATCTGGTTTTGATACATCTTGATTGGAATGGTTTAAGTATCTATCTGTAACAATAACTAGATGAATTGTTTTATAAGGTGGTGTTGATGAATTCAGATTAGGGAATTAGGTCTAGTCAAAGAAAAAAAACTAGCATAGTTATGCTTATGGGTATCCTTAGAGGGTTTACAAATTAATGTTAATTTATTTAGGCTCACAAAACAAGTTGCAAATCCCTTAGACCAGTTTGGTTAAGGAATTAGACTTTCTGGTTTGATAAAGGCTAAGCTTCTTGGGTGTTCTAATTGCTTGATAATCTCCCCCCCCCCATTGAAGTGTTCCTTTTTTTTTTTGCTTCAAAGCTATTATCAGTCCTTGGAGATTATCTTCAATTTTTTTTCAAGCTCCCTTGACTTCCATTCCTTTATCAATATTGTTCACTTGTGGAAATGGCTCTTGCCTCTCATACATGTAAGTAAATGCCTAATGCCAATTATATTCAGGCAGATGGCAGTCCCAGAGGGTTGTCTCTGTCTGCATGAGCACAGTTTTCTAGGAGGCAGGAGAAGGATTATGTTTCTTTGTCTCATTTACTTTCTGATCCCAAGAGTCACTTTCTAGTGGTAGCTGAGTTGAAGGGGAATCACTGTCAGATGGAAATGAAATACTGTTTGACAGCCCCAGTGGCACCAGAGGCTTAGAAGGTCACGGTCCATTCCTCAATTTCTTTGGGTTGTATGCATGTAGCATACCCAGTTTATGAGTATTTCTTCTGTTTAAGAACTGTCCTGCAGAATTCATGCTGTATGTTAGATATGGAAAGCTCTCCAAAGGCCCGTATGCGTTAGTCTTGGGTCTCCTGCTTGGGCTAGTGGTCGGGGTTGGGGAGTGGTGGAAGCTTTGCCAGGGCCTATGAAAAGCCTTCAGGTCACTGATGTCATGCTATCGGAGGGAATTGTGAGATCTTGGTGTCTTCCACTTTCTTCTCCCTGTGCCCCTGGGAAGAGAAAAGCTTTGCTGAAATAGCCCCTTCACGTGAGTTCCAGAACAGTGGAGCTAATGGCCACAGACTGAAACTTCAAAACCACGAGCCAAAGTAAACCCCTTCCCTCTATAGGTTGGTCATCTCAGGTGTGTGTTAGATAGCCAAGAGTTCCGAGTTCAGCAGTCTGCCCAGCTCTGAGCTTGGCCTGCTCTTCACCTGAATCCTTCTCTATGCTTTTAACAAGCACACTCAGTGTCTCAATGGGTTTGTGAGCTACACCCAGGCTAGCCTGCCACTGTCCACGGACAGAGACTGCTATATGTCATGTGGCTCCCAGCTAGGATCCTTTTCTGTCATCTTTGTCTTGTCTAGGGACTGTTTTCTGTGGACAAAAATCCTTTGAGATGAAATAGAAAACAGAACAAACAAACAAACCTCTCCTGGGTAAACTTCGAGTTTACTGGAGGGAATACATATTGATGTAAGTGTCTGTAATGGAAACAAGATGTGAATTATTCCAGGTGTTTTAGCTGCGTTCACTTCATTTGGTCTGAGATATTTGTGAGAAAGCTCTCATTGATTTATGCAGGAAAAGTTAAAAAATACAATCATACCTCTGTAAAGAGTCAGATGGCTTCAGTTTCCCAAATTTGAAAACTGACAGCTGAAAATATAACAAAGATAAATAAATAACTAAGTAAGTGGATAAATAAATGAATGCATAAATGGAGGAGGAAAGGGAAAGAGTGTATGATCCAGAAGATAGGGAGAAGCACACTAAAATGCTGCCCTCCAGGCAGTGGTAAACTCACAGCTTTTGTAGCTGCCAGCAGTGAGCCCGCCTGCAGAAGACTGGACTTGCTAAAGCCAGTCACAAATCAGAGAGGGACTCATGGGGACTGTCCCTCTCTGCCACACTGTGGACTACTGAGAGACTTTAAGGGAGGAAGAATCTCTTTAGATGTGTGTGTCCACTGGTGTACCTACCAGACTCAATTGGATAGGTCCATACTTAATGGTCACATGGATGACCCTAGTTAAACTCAGTAGGTCACAAAACAAAATGAAAAGTCACAAACAAGAAAAGAGACCTATAACAAGCAGGTGAGGAGTTGACAAGGGTGGGATGAGGTAAAACAAAGAGATGGATGAGAGCAGAATGTTTTACAATTTATATATAAAATGTATACAGTTATCCAAGAAAATGTAATCATTAAAAAAAAAAAAACCAAAATACTTGGAAACCCTGACGTTAGAAAAGCCACTGGGGATTATGATATGGGACAATGTCTCAAACTTGTCAAACTGCTCTTTCCCATATAGTAAAGGCCATGACATCACTTTGTACATGTTAATGAGGCGCTACTGTGCTGAAAATCACTTTAGAACATTATCAACAACAGGAATCCCCTTCTGCACTTCATCATTTGCTAAAGCATGCAGTTAAACTTTTCTTTGGGATTGGCCACAACCTGGATGCAAATTTACTTATCTATTTTTTTAATTTAATAAATAATTCTGAGAGTAATGCCTGCTTTACTAAGTGTGTGCTAGGCTAATCATTTATTTTAAAATGTATGTTTACCATTTTAACATTTGAGAATGAGTTCAAACAATTTCAGTTAGGAATAATGGCCAATTTTAAAATCCAATTTCTCTGTGGTGGGAGACTGGGGGACACTGAGGTGTTTATTTGTGAGAGCAGAGTAGAAAAAGTAAGCTTATTGTGTATATATATATTTTTTTCGAGACAGGGTTTCTCTGTGTAGCCCTGACTGTCCTGGAATCACTTTGTAGACCAGGCTGGCCTCGAACTCACAGAGATCCACCTGCCTCTGCCTCCCGAGTGCTGGGATTAAAGGCGTGTGCCACCACGCCCAGCCCTGTTTTTTTTTCTTTCTCTATATTTCTCAAGCCCAGAGATCAGAGCAGGAAAAAACAAACAAACAAACAAACAAACAAACAAACAAACAAACAAAACCCTGCCTGCCTGAAACTAGGCAGGATTCTGACAGTTCAGTTGTCAATGTGCAGATCCTGCCATTCAAATGAGGGAAGTCCTGATTAGCTGATGTTTGAGACTGGACAGGGCCTGGATTTATAAATGAGCTCCCTGTCATCCCAGGTCATGGTTAGTTTGATTGTCTGTACTTTGCCACATATTTCCTCCACTCCTCATTTGGCCAAAAAGGAGTCACTATTTTCTGTTTTAATTTTTTATATAGATCTACTATTTATGTAGCTGTACATGTTTGTGTATGTCCGTGTAGTGGTACATGGATGTTCATGCAGGCACCTATGAAAGCCAGAGTGGGCATCAGGTACACTGGAGGTGGAAAAAGAGGTGGTCATGAGCTTCAGGATCTTGGTGCTGGGAACAGGATTTCAGTTTCTTGCAGGAGCAGGAAGTGCTTTTAATCACCAACTCCTCTCTGTGTAGCTGTTTTCTTCCTCTTCCTCTTCTTCCTTCTTCTTCCTTTTGGTTTTTTTAGACAGGGTTTCTCTGTGTAGTTTGGCCATCCTGATACTTGCTCTGTAGATCATGCTGGTCTCGAACTCACAGAGATTGAACTGCCTCTGCCTCCCAAGTACTGGGATTAAAGGTGTGCACAACCACAGCCACCCTGCTTCTATAATTTCCTTTTATGGTAATTATAAAGGATACTTTCCAGACCATATTTGCATTTTGAAAATTATGCTATGCCTAAAAAAGCTGTTCTTCTTATGGTGTTTCAATAATGAGAACAATTTCTAAACTTATTTGCTCCTTCTAAAATTATCTGAGAAAATATAACCCTCTTGAGTTCAAACACTAACAAAAGAATAATAAACAATATAGTTCTTTGGCACACGGGCCATTTTTTTGTCACACACCCTTAATATATAGTATATTATATAGTAGATAATAACTATTTAAATGTCAACATTGATACTTTGGGTTTTATAAAATAACTGAAAGATAGGTACTCAGATGATTTCTTAATTTAAAACATATTTCTGGGGTTGGAAGATGTCTCAGTGGTTAAGAACACTAGCTGCGTAATCATGAAGAGTGGAGTTTGTGACAAGGGACAAGCCTATGACTCCAACTGTCCTGTGACCTCTGGGAGCACAGGTGTGCTTATCTACCCAGGTAAGCAGACACACACACACAAACTCTTTCTCACACACACACAAACTAACACACACACACTCAAACACACACTCACACACAGAAATACACACTCACACACACTCACAGTCACACATTCACACATATACACACATGAACAAACACACACATAAACACACACCATACACATACACATACATGCACAAACACACATGCACACACAAGCACACACATACATGCACACACACATATACACATACAGACATGTACACACTCATACGCACATATACACACACACACGCATGCGCACGCATGCACAGTCTCACTGAGACACACATTGACATATAAATAAATAAAATGAATCTTTAAGAAAACGCCTTCTTTAAAATTTCAGTTTTCACAGACAGCAAAAAATATCTTTACATGCTCAGATTTATCATCAACACAAGATCTGGGCTGGATGCAGGATCTCAGCTCCACTTCCTTTCATTTCAGCCCTGAGAAGAAGGTAGATTTTCATCCCCATTTTATAGATGAAAAAGTTCTGCATAACTTATTTGAAGTAATACAGCTAAGTGTAGAGAAGCCAGGGCCACATCCCTACCTTTAGTTCTAGCAACCCGGAAGAGAAGCTGCTCATTTCTTTGTCTTCATCCACTACCCAGGATGCCTCAGGAACAGCTTGATCTCTAGATGGAATTAGAATTCTTCTAAACAGTACAGAGGCCAGCCTGTTATAGCTACTGTCTTTAAGGGCTGTATCTGATCCTGGAAGACTGCGGTCTGGGCGCGTCTGTTATGGCTCACAGTTTGACCATGCTTTATAGATAGCTGGGATACTAAAATTATGCGCTTCCATGTCATGGGAAGAGGCTTGCTTTGGAGGAACCCGGGAGCCGTTAGTTTTAACAACTCGGGATTAGAGTGTGGTAATTTATGCTTTGGTGCTTAGAAGGTTTATTTTCTGTTCTGGTTTAGTCCCTTTTACAGCTTGCCACCTGAGTGTTTTGGAGATGTAGTCTGCCTTGAAAGTTTGCTCTGGCACCAGGTCGGCAGGCATTGCGCTGATGGTGGCAAGCACCTCCGTTAGTAGCGGATTTAATGCAGTTATTTTCTGGTCATAAAGAGCTAAAGACTTTTGAATCCGCGATTATTTTATTAGATACATATTTTATTTTATTTTATTAGCTCCGATTCCTTAGCAGGCTACATTATGGCTGCTATGGAGGCATCCTTTTATTAAATTCTCATGCACACAAACTTTCGGACAAGGCTATTAATCAGAGTCTGATTTTTGCCAAAACATTTCTAAGTCTTCAGCACAAACGCTCCCTCTAAGCTGAGGAGCAGTCCAAAATAACTACTGCTTTCTCTCTTCCTTTTTTTTTCTCCTATGTGTATGGCCTCTGTGGAAAGAGGATGTGCTGCCACTGAACATAATTATAATTATTCCCCTTCCGGGCTGCCTAAACTGTGGTCAGACAGTCTTTAGATTCCCAGCATATATTCCACAGGCTGTGGTATTTTATTTTTGAAAGAAGCAGCATTTGTTTTGGTTGAATTCTTCAATTCATTTTTCATCACATATTCAAATGGATTTCTGATTTTCCAGTTTGTTGTCTTCATCCACAACATTGTGGGAGGTGGAATCCCTCCCAAATTTAACCTTTGTCTTCATCTTCCTTTGGACCACTTGATTTCCTGTGAAGTGGATGGGATTTCAGTGTGTGAGAAGGCAACACAGCCATATCCCTGTATACCTTCAATCATTAGCCAGCCAGCAATCTTGCCTTGGGAAAGTGCTTGGAAACCCTGAGATGTAGGCTGGGGGTACAGAGGGGTGCTTTCCAATTACTGTTTTTCACCAGCCTGACCGTGAATGCCATGAAGCCACTGTAATGGTCTTGCTAATTTGATTTCCTGCACATAAACAAACTTGGCTACTCTTTGAAGTTCCCAAGATAGGTATGAGGAGTTTCAGCTTGCAATAACTCAAATCCTCGCAGAAAGCTAATTCATCTTTTTTTTTTAAAATAAATCAGTAAAAGAGAAGTTAATTAAAGTATAAACAATGGGCAGTATTGTGGCCCAGAGGCTCAGCAAAAGAACCCATGTGATTCTTTGTGTAACAGATATTACCTGATTACTCCAGCAGGGTGGAGATTAGGAAAGATCGGGTTCCTTAGCTCTCTCCCCTCTTGCCCTGGACTTAAAAAAGAAAGAAAAGGCACTAAGGGACAACAGTTGCTTTATTTTTGACTCACTAGGAAGCAGGTGACAGCTTTCCACCTCTTGCTGCTCAGGCCCTGGAGGCTTCCTTTCCCCCTCCTGGGGGGCCTGACAGTGTAGGTTCAGTTAGAGCTGACTCCTTGGGAGGCCTGTCAGGGTGGTAGGAGTGCTCACTGAGGTAGTATACAGGAGATATTTTGCCTTTTCAGTAGCACTAAACCAGCCTGTGCAAAAGGCAAAGCTCACTGAACACCAAAATCCCTGCGAGTACAGGGTGACACAGACTTTCGCAACGGTCCCTGTTTCCAAACACAGGGTGGGTGTGGGGGCTTGGCTATGAGAGGTGCAGAAGTGGCCCAAACAACCCAAACACCAGACTAAAGGGAGATTCTCTTGGCTTGGATGTTGAGACGGTGTAAAGAAAGATGGGGTGGAAGATGAAGACCCTTGTGCGGCTACCCACTGCCCACAGGAGCAAACTTTTGTCTACACAGATCCAGGAGGGGTGCTCAAGGTTTCTTTGCAGGTCAGGTAGGATAAAAAGATTAAATTCTTCAGCAGTAAAATCCCTGAGAAAATGATAGTATATATTGTCACCCACCATAGTGTATTTAATAGGTGATAACCGTCATGGGTGGGAAATGATGACCTTCCACACCACAGAGCCTGCCTGGGTGTGTCGGAGTGTGTGTGGAAGCCTACAGTGTACACTTGTATATGTGTTTGTGTGTGGATATGTGTTTGGGATGCAGGCATTTGTTGAGAGGTTTATAACACAGATTGCCTTGTGTGTGTGTGTGTGTGTGTGTGTGTGTGTGTGTGTGTGTGTGTGTATGCCTATGCATATATGTTTCTGAGCACATGAAGGGACAGATGAAATTGAGATTTGAGAAGGAGACTGAAGTATAGAGTCATGTGGAGTCCAGGAGCAAGTGGTCTACTATGTGAGGTGCATTAAGAAGCCCCAATACAATCCTTCCAGAGCATCAAAAATTCTTTGTTTCACTCTGTCCTGCAAGAATTTCTATCACCACAATTGATTTAATTTTACAAACGGGAGGACTCTCTTAAAAGGTCAGCTCTCCTCTTAATTGGCTGTTGGGGAATGGTATCTTAGAATCAATTATTCTAATGGAAAACTTCCTTCACAGCATCAAGCCGAGATTGTCAGCTGACTGGGAAAACTGAAACATAAACAGAGTGTAGGGTGCATGTGCACCCTACAAGGGCTCAGGGCTTTCTCGGTTGCTAATTAGAGCTAAAAGCTGTAGTAAATGCATTGAGAGCAAAGCCAAGGCATTCTGGGGAAATATATTGCTCATCTGTGGGGCTTTTGTCAGGAAAGTATGCACCTGGAACTTGGCCGACTGAGCTGAAGACAACTTCCCTAAGTGGTTGGTAGCAGAGATCAGTCCCACTGAGGAAGGGAAGGGAACTTCCCTGGGTTTTTGCCACTCGTCGGCAGTTTATGGCTATGGTGCAGGGAGGGTTCTGTCCACAGCTTTGAATGAGCCATGTGTGTCTCCAGCCTTCACACAGGCCTTGTCCCAAGTCCAAGAAAGTGTCTACCAGAAACTCAGGCCTTGAGGGCAACCGGCTGCTCTCCAGCTGAAGCCACCTATTTGATTGTGTTCTCTATCTCTAGAGTTAAGGTCATAGATGTTTGCATTCAAAGTGTTCCTTTTTTTAAAATAGTCTAAACTGTATAAATGTATTTATAGGTCTGTAAGTTTATACACCAGTAAGTGGTCTATTTTGAAGACTTGCCCTCAGCTATCAAAGTTCTCCCTGGTAGAAAAAGGCTAAGACTTGTTCACCAGAGACCTGCTAGTGCCCAAGTAGTGTTTTGTTTAATGCATTCACACCAGTAACTGGCACCTGAGTATTGTTGGCCACAAAGATGGAGGAGAGGAAGGGAGACTATGGGAATGAGTAAAGGTTCAAGCCCAAATTCAAGGGAGGTTTGCAGGAACTCTGGCTGTTGTTTTCCTACAACCCCATGTTTCTGGTAAAGGCATAATGCCTTGAGTATGCTTACATTTTTATCTAGCTGATGACCACATTCTAGAAAGCAGGAACCTTTCTAGACTACACATATATTAGTTCCTTTCTCTCCATCTACAAACTGAGAAGGGAGGCTAATTTAGAACCATGTAGAATCAAGAAGTGATAGCCAATGAGTGGCTCTCTGGCTATTGCCCCATTGTATAAGTAGTTCCTTTACCACCCAGGAGCAGAAGGCAAACCTACAGTGTCTCTCTTATTTCTTGTGAGTTACAAATCACATCCATGCTCTGGCAGTCCCCTAGAGGGCTCTGACAGCCCTGTGTGTAGGGTTAGGTTCAATTTGCTCTAGATTTTTGATTTCTAGAGAAATCAGTCTTTAGAAAGCAATTTTTCTTCAACACTTTGGTTCTGTATGCAAGCTTGGAAATGAGGTTGTCTGTGGCTCTGTAGCAGCCCACAGGTGGCAATGCAGGTCCGGAGGCAGAAGGCATGCTGTGTGATGAGCAAGGCTTGGTCACCAGGTAGCACATTCTCGAGCCATCTCCTTGTTGCATGATACAGGTATATTCCTTAATGCCCTTTGAGCCTCCATTGACTCATGTACAAAATGGGGCTAACAAGAGGTGAGTAATTCACGAAGTTTACTTCAGGAGTTGAATGAGTTACTGGATGAACTTCATAGAGTAGGGCTCTAAGACACTAACCACAGAGAACAGGATCACATAGCTCAGGGCATCTACATGTGAGACCAAAACAGCACTTGACCCTTAGAGAGAAGAAGGGTGTCCCCTGGGCACTAGTTGAAAAGGCTTCTCATGTAGTAGGACTCCTCCTCCTCTTCCTCCTCCTCCACTTCTTCCTCTTCTTCATCCTGATCTTCTTCCTCCTCCTCCTCCATGTTTTACAATTTCACAAAATGTATGTATCCAACTAAAATTTTTATCATACGAAAAAAATACTTACAATTAATTAACACAAATTTTCTATTCAAACAAAAGCCCTGTATGGTAACTCATTTTAACCTATCTCCTAACTACTCATTTCTAACTCATTGCCTCCTCAGCATTTAGGATACCAGAAGAGCCACTCCTGTGTCGGGGCACCATCTCCTGCACTAGAATACCATCTCTTGCATCAGGCTCATTTCATTTTAAGTTCCAGTCAGTGTAAAGTGAGGCTGTCCAGTTATTAGAACACCACTGTGTGTTTATTGCTTAGTAAGCAATAGGACTCCAGAGAGGCTGGGTGCTCACCCATACCCAATAGCAGAGTCCCAATTTAGGAAACTTGGTTTTCTCCCTTTAAACTCCAAAAATCTGAAGCATGTCATTCTACACTTTGTGTCCCCACTAGAGAAATGCAAGGTTAACAGAGGGACAGGTGACCCATTTAAGGTATTAAGTGATCATGAATCTCTCTCTCTCTCTCTCTCTTTCTCTCTCTCCCCTTGTCCTTCTGAACTTGAACTGTTGTATCAGTAATCTGTAAAAGTCAGATTCAAACACCTTCTCTTCCTTCCCAGCAGAGTGAGGCCTGGTGCTCCTGAGCTCCCAGGGCTGCCCATAGCCTTTGAGCCCACCTCCTCAGTTCCACCTTCCTAGCCTCTGAAACAGGAGCTTAAGCAAGAAAAGGAAAATAAGTCTATGGGTTTGGAGTTTAAACAAACAAGGGGCTTAACCAAAAGGCTGGTTTCAGTAGATCAGAGGCAAAAAGATTCCTAAGACTGGATATATATATATATATATATATATATATATATATATATATATATATGTGTGTGTGTGTGTGTGTGTGTGTGTGTGTGTGTGTGTGTGTGTGTGTGTGTGTATGATTCCCATATTCCAGTGATATGGGCAAGTTCGAAGACCAAGTAGGGTCTTGTTGAAGTCGATCATTACATTCTTAATTCAAGAATGGAGAGTACAGATTTTCTAGGCCTTTCTTTTCCTTTTATATTTCCCCTTCCTTCCCTTTTCTTCCTGTCTCTCACTGTCCTCTTATCTCTTATAATACTGAATTGTCATAATTGAGAGATAGTCACTCTCTCAAATGATCAAATGATACCAGACCCTAATAGTGTGAAATAGGAAAGGACTGGGGCCAGTGGGATGTGGGAAGCATGTAAAACCTGGTTCTACAAATATGAAAATGGCATGGTTCTCTTAAGCACAGAGCCTACAAATTGTCATGGTTTAAATATATCCCATGAACTGATATTAAATTATCAATATTAAGCTGCTACTCTAGTGATTACCAAGTTTGGAGAAAAGATATAAAATATCAGTAGTGTGCATAGGTATAAGCCCACTCAGGACCCCAGTCAATAACAAGAAATGCTCGTGTATTGTTGCACAGAGGAAGGAATTGGATAAACTGTATACACAGATTGCCTGAAGTCTGTCTATTATCTGCCTACCTCTCTGCCTCTCATCCATCCTCTGTCCATGCTCCATCTACTCGTCAAATAGCTATCTTTTCCTCTCTCTGTCCATCCACCCACTTAACTTATCTGCCACTTTCTATCACCTGCTCAATTACCTGATTGTTTTTTAAGCTGTAAATTCGAATAATCAGCTAATCAACAAGGCTTTCGCATCTAACTTTGTATTTATTCTAGGCATTATTTATTCTAATAATTTTATTATTATTATTATTATTATTATTATTATTACTATTATTATTATTATTTCACAAGACTGCTGAACTCATGACTTAGGGGAAGTTCAGCTCATTTTACAATGTTGCCTGTGTCTGCCTTATCTTCGCAGCTCTCAGAACCTCTCAAAATTTTAAGTGTACATGACATGATGTGCTTTTTCCAGAAGGTGAACTCCCCACTGTATATCTCAGCATTTCCAGGGCTTGGTGCACTGCATAACTTGCCTGCTATGCATATACTGAAGGAATGCTGCAATCAAAACACTTCCTTGTGCTCTGAAGGAAGATAAGGCCTTGAGAAATGAGTTGTCTCAACATAACTAAACAGCCTTGGCCTTGCAATTATGTTTCCTGTCTCCAAAGTACTCTTTGGCTCATTTCACAGAGTCCAAGGCCTCAGAAGAGGTGCCCCTAGGTTGGATACCACGTTTCGCAGAGCTTCACTAGAAAGGAGTGGAACAAGCTGCTTGTTCAGCTCCACTTGTGCTCGGCATCTACCGCACAACCCTCTCCCTCTGCTGATCCTCTTCTCTGTGGGACGGATAGACAATGCTGCCTTTCTTTAGATGACCTAGGCTGTTTTTTCCTATATCTGAGCAGAGGGAAGACTGTGCATAGTGACATTACTTTCTGCTTTAGGGGTCCTTGTCTTGTTGCTACATACCACTGGAAGGCTCCCCCCACTCCCCTGTCATCTTTAGTTTACTTCAGCAAATAGTGATATCAGTACTACGTTAGGCCCCAGACTCACAAAAGTTATTAAGAGGTCCCCAGTAGTCTCCTAGGTGGACTTACAAGAAGAAAAACATATGATGCAGGTAAAGGTAAGGGGTCATCCAAATCCTAAAGGGCTCTGTGATGGATGGTTTGTTTGTTTATTTACTTACTTATTATTTATATGCAATTGAGGCAGAAACTCACTCTGCAGCCCAGTCTGCTCTGAACATCATTGTGATCCAGAGCAGCCTCAAATTCATGGTGATCGACTTTCTTCAGGCTGCCTAGTTATGACACTGTTGGTATGAGACAGTATATCCAGCTCCAACACGAACTTGGATAGTTACTACTGCACCTGTTTAATAGTTTCTTTTTTCTAGACTGAAGAGTATCTGCAAACCATGTGGATGAGGGTCTACACAGAGCGCAAGAGTGGGAACCTGATGGCACAGCTTGTCCTCATGGACCTTCCAAGTCTGTTATCAGCGGCTCGATGTGATTGATCCCTGTGTGTGTCAGGGCTATTTGATGACTTATAGTCACTACGCTGGGGCTGTGCCAAGAAATGCCTATCCTCACTTCAGCCAGCAATGACTCCTGATTTATGTACTTCATGGAATATGGTCTCTACAAATTAAAGTATTTCAGAGGGTTGATCAAACAAAATTTAGTGTGTGGAAATCCAACCAGCTGAATCATCAAGACGTCAGTCATGATTGAGTCTCTCTAAGCTCAATGAGGTTCTTTTAAAAGGTTACTGGTTTCACAAGTGATTGGGGCTCTGCAAGCCTAGGAATTTAAGTAAATGAGGTCTGGTTTAACAGAAACCTTGGTGTGGGTTGGTGTGGGTTTTAATTAGATGTTAATGAGAAGCATGAAGCATCCTGGGCACCTGTCACTTCCTCTCTCCATAGCTTTCGGCGCTTTGAACCACAACTTGAATCCACAAAAAAGTCAAGGAAGCTTGGAGGTTTTGTACCTCGAGAGACATAAGTCATCTCAGGTAATGGTGTGGTAGGAAAGTGGTTTTGTTCTCAGCCGATGGATAATGGACGGAAGCTGTACCCAGTGAAACAGATACCTCTGTGCCTGCTGAAAGGAACACATCAACTTACTTATCTCACTTAATGGATGTTGTCACATGCAAAAGGTAAATCAATAACACCAAGATCAAACATACCGACCTCCTCAATGCACAATGCCCTCAACTATATAAATCTCAGCCCTTGACATCTGGTCTGAACGCATGCGCCTGCCGTGTCAGCCTCTCAGGAAACCTTATACAGAGGGAGGCTGACTAAAGACAGAGCAGGGTACCTAATTAGCCTGTTAATTGAGAAGGAGCTCTAAGGAGGGTCATCTGAAGTGTGGGGTTCCTGCCCTGCCTTCCCTCCCAAGCTCTCCACCTTCATTTCACAGAAAGGTTGGAAGTGGCCTCCTGGTGACCCCAGCCTGGAACAGATTGTGATCTGCTTAATTAGGCTCCTCTGTTCTTACACCTCCAGCTTAACACTGCTTCCCCAGGGTGCATTTCTGTGTGAAGCTGGGAGCAGTTTGGAAAGAGGGCTGAGAGATGCTGGGTGGGCTTCCAGCTTTCAAATGACCTCCAAGAGTCTGAAGCTCCTTATGGATTCCCTTTTTCCTCTTCCTCAGGGGGGCCCAGTGCCCATGGTGCCCTTACTGTGGCAGTATTCTTATTTCTGTTTGCCTTGATTTATTTCACACCCTGTCACCCCTCCAACCTGTTCCTGAGTCTGGAGCTCTTTAGCTTTTTCTTTGAGTCACTGTAGTAGGCCTCTGTGTGTACTGGCTTTGCCCTCACAGCAGACAGGGTTCTTCCCAGTGTTTTGGATTTCCTGCCCTGCTTTGTTCCCAAGGCACATTCTGCTTCTACCACCAGGTGGCCATGTGGCAAAAGTCCAGATACCCAGCCATAGGAATAAGGTAGAATTTTTGTGATTATTTTTAACCTCGGTGTTGACAAGCCATGTGGCTTTAGTCTCTTGAGTTTTTCACAAACCCTGGGCTTGAACTGTGATAGCTGAAGCAAACCAAGATGCGTTATATCGATTTCTTCAAGAAACTGGATGAATCTCAGAAAAAGAAATGGTGGTGGTTTCCTTTGTTTTTTTTTTTTTTTTTTTTTTTTTTTTTGTATTTCTGGGGCAAACCTCAAGAAGAAATTGTGTGTGTTTAGTGTATGTGAGCCTTCCATGTATGTACTTGCATGTTCTCCTGAGACTGTGTCTGGCCTCATACAACTATGATTCCAGTTCCTTTAGCCTCCTGACCCTCAGCTGCCACTGTATGTGAGGACTTTGGAAGAATTTAAACAAATGTTTGAGTGCTTTAGAGTCTTAGATGTAAGAACTATTCACCATTTTGCAACCATACTCGGCTCTTTCTGGTCTCAGGAAAAGTGAGAGTACAGGCTTTGGAAGATGCCACCTGCAAAGGGCCTTGGTGGAACCCACCCTTTCTGTGACACTCTGAGAGTTCTGAAGCAGAGTCACAAAACCACACACACACACACACACATACACACACACACACACACACACACACACACACACACACGCATATACCTCACATGCATTTGAATAATTTGTTTTTAAAAGAAAAAATAAAACATAGAATCAGGAAAGAGCACACCTTACCTGAGGGCCTTATTATCCCAGTCCTATGGTGTTCTCTTACATCCACTCTTAGTTCTGAAGCCACACTGTCCTGGGAAGCCAAATGAGAAAATGGCTTTACCTCATACTTTGTGTAGCGATTTCCTCCAAATGGAAAGGACCCTTTATTGGGGTGAGGGGAGTTGGTGCAGGGAGGAAAAAGCCTGGGGAACTAAGGAATTATATGAGGCTAAGTAAACCTATAAGGCTGAGGAAGTTCATGAAACTTAGAAGGCTCAGAATGTTAGTAGATTCACAAAAGCCCTTCACCAAGGTTATATAAGCAGCAAACAAATTGCTGAGAAAGAGGAGACTCTAATGGGGCTGCCTGAAATTTGTATGGGGAGTGCCAGGGTCCAGGGTTGCAGTTTTTGTGAGAGTTCATCTATGTTTCAGGGGGCTTTTCGGTATCATAGCAGCCTCTAAGTAACCTAGGCTCCTGCAAGTAACCCCACTAAACTCATTGCTTCACCAAGCTTGATGCTGGTGGAATAATTTCTTTGGTCCAACAATTCTCTCTCTAGGGTAAATAAGATGTGTGTCCCTGTCTCCTCCAGAAAAATCATATAGCACATACAATTTAGACCCTGCCCTTTGAGAAATAGACATTTTAATAGATATTTTGGCCAGAGTGCATATTCCAGGGGGAATATATGCATGTGTATAAAGATATATATTTGTAATAGTACATATCTGTATATATTTTCAAGTATCTGTTAATTCAAGTCATAAAACTGATGAATCACATTTAAAAAGCTCTAGTCTTAGCACCTTACCTGAACTGTCAGGACTTAGAAACAAATGGTGCGTATCTGCCATGTTCTGCTCCTGAGAACCTGCCACCCTTCACTGCCAGCTAGTGACTTTTTTTTACAAGGCCTACTTGAGGACAATTGACAAGGGATGAACACTTGGGTGGGAACCTGGTTGCTACCTAACTCTCAGTTTAGTGCAGTTTGCAGGGTGGTGCCTGCTTTGTACAAAATCCTGTTCCCTAAAGCCTCTGAGCTCTCAAAGGCCTCACTGTCTTCACACATGAGTCCTTTCTCCAGATACCCATGTTTTTCTTGACCCCAGACAGCTCTTATCTACCCCAGGCAGTACACTTTTGTTCCTTCCCCAACTGCCCTGGAACACAACGGGGCCTGCTTCTTCTTCCTCTCTGTACTGTAGCAGATCACTTACTGTTTGTACTGGCTCACAGCTCTGCTATCCCTACCTATCTAGTCTCTACCTACCTAATTGTACCTAGGGTGATGTTTCTATACCTATCAATCTGCTTGAGATGTTTGCAAGGAGGTTTCAATGAAAGAATGCACTTGTTAGAATGTTCTAGAGTTCAGAAGCCTTTCTGTGCTTAAAGCCCTCACATCCAGTCTTTGGTCAGTCTAGGCTGGTGTAGCAAATTCCCCAGAATTGAGGGGCTTGCATAGCTTCCTGGAGGCTGAGGGTCTGCTGGGGTACTCATTAGAGAGTGCTCACTGACCTCTCTTAGAACGGTGCTAATAGCAGGCAGATCTGTATGATGCAATCGCTGCACCTCTTTTCACCTCTCAGTAGGAATTTTGAGGGGAGTACATGCACTCAGTTCAGAATACCAAGGATTTATATTTTATACAAAATCCCATGCAACTATGTTTTGTTTCAGTGAAGAAGCATGGCAGACTGCAGAAGAGGAATGTGTGTGTTTACATATAAGTTCATTTATACATACACATACACACACATTAGGCTCCCCCTCTGAGGAGGCAGTTCACAGTGACAGCAAAAATGGTAGCATAGTGAGAGGCACATCACATCCAAAGTCAGGAGGTGATGGTGGTAACTGCTTGTGCTCACTTTGTGTTTTCTACCTTATTACATCAGAAGCTCCAGAACATGCAACCACATTCAGGATGGTCTTCCCTCCTCAGTCAAACATTTCTAGAAACATTATCCTCTTGGACATCCCCAAAGGCATGCCTCCTAGGGAACTCCAGATCCCATTGGGTTGACAGTGAAACTTAACCATTGCCTTAACCTCAAGAGGATATTTTCACCTGTATGGCTTTAATGGGGCAACTTTTTGTTCTTTTGTTGTTGTTCAGATTAATGGTTAGGAATATTATTTTGGTTTTGTTTTTTAAAACCTGATGTTTGCCTATTTTTCTTGTTGCTATGATAAAAATACCTGCCAAAAGCAACTTAAGGGAGTATGGGTTTGCTTTGGCTCACAGTTTGAGGTTGGATGCCATCACATCAGGGAAGTCCTGATGGTAGGGGCCTGAGGCAACTGGTCACATTGCATCAACAATGGGTGCTCACCTGGTTTTATCTTTGTCTTCAGGCCAAGCCCCCAGCCCATAAGTAAATACCTATCCACAATGGGCAGGCTTTCTCACCTCAGTTAACTTAATATGGAAAATCTCTCATAGGCACCCAGAGGCTTGCTTGCCTCCTATGTGATTCTAGGGTCTGTAACGTTGAAAGTTAAGACTGATTGTCATAGCTAGAAGTACTGTTTGGGGATATTTAGACAGAGAATAACCCTTGTTTTCTAGACAGTTGTGACTTAGAGAATAGGATGAGTCTTCAGACCCCCCCCCCCTTTAAGTCAAGGAAAACAAGCTAGAACGATTTCTGCACAAAAAGAATATTACTGAAATATTTTTTATGGCATACTGATCACTGCTGTGTTGTTTCAGTAGAATTTATAGCATTGAGCTTATCATAGCATTCTGGACAGAATATGTCTTCTAGGATTGTTAATGATAGCAAGGGCTTGTCAGTTTTGTAGTTGACTTGTTACTTCATTAAGTGTACATGTGAGGATTATAAATCAGAAAATCTATGTAGAACATTCCCCGTCTTTGTCCTGTATCTAAAATACTCTCACAATTCAGGTAATGAGTTGGTAAGGCTTCCACATTCAATTGTGCAGGTTGTACACTGCACCATCCAACTTGTCACCATCACAGAACTATGGATGCAAACAATTCTTCCAGTGACTGTCCACTGCAGTCTGCAACTCATTAATGATACCATTGTTTTCTTTGTCATCCACACTTTTAAGGAGTAGAGAACAGAATTCTTAACACCATCTATCTTCTAAGGAAGTGCCTAGTCTATGACAGCACTTACAGCTGGTTCTTATTTCCCTCCCCAAGATTATGTCCATGATGACTACTCAATGGATTACCTGTAGTCTCCTGGTTGAGTCTTGCATTTAGGGTCACCTGTCCACTGGTCACTCTCCATTTGTTCCTTGCATGGCTTGAATGTGTATCCTCCAAAGTTCTATGTTGAAAGTAATGTTCAAATCCACATGGCTACTAGAAGTGGTGCCTTTGGAGACAGTTGGATGATTCATGAGTGTGAGGGTCCATGATAACACTAATGGTTTACTTACAAAAGAGAGTTATCTCTTGCCCTATGATTCCCCCTGCTGTGCCTTGTTAAAGCACTAAGGCCCTCAACAGATACCTTGCCATCCAGCTGGGGCTCCAGCTTGCAGAACCCTAAGACTGAGCCTGTTCATTCTTAGCTTCCCATCTTGGGTATTCTGTGATAGAAGTATCAACAGATTCCAAATTCCCAGCAGCTTTGCTTCCAGCCCTTGTCTTTCCCACCAGGAAGTCAGCCTCAGACTGATTGCCTATGTTCCTCTGGCCACACTTAGCCAAAGCAATGATCTGGCAGGTGACTAGGGACCATGTGAAAGAGACTGAGATGCTTACTTACATTGCTCTCTGGTTTTGGCTGTGTCTGTGTAGATAGGCACATTCTGTCTGTCAGCAACTCTGAATGTGCTGCCCACTCCCAGGAACTTGTTCAGAAATGATGCCTCAACCCCTCTCATCTTACAGTGCCAGGTGACAATGGCTTTCCACTGTCTTTGTCCTTCAATGCCTCTGTAAAATGATAGATCTTATATTTCTAAAACTCTAAGAGTTCCTTCAGGCTCTTCTGCATGGTTTGTTTTAAAATTGCTGTGGATATCATTGACCATTTTATTTTTATTTCTCTTCCCCACTTAGAATGTTAGCCTCTCCTCAATGAAACCTCGTGGCCATTTCCCTGTTTGTATCCTGATGTTTGTTACCCCAGCTCCAACCCATAACTGGATTACTTCTTATTCTACAATTTGCTGAAAGCTCTCTCCTACCTACTGTAAGTCTCAGCAAACTCATTGCCAAGGTCTTCTGAGGTTAGAACATTCCTTGCGGGAGTACCTCATCTTAGCCTTTACTAACCTGTGAGCTCCATGGAGCAGTTACGCAAGCCCATCTTCATATACTCAATGCCGCAGGTGCACAGGAGGATTGGTTAAGGTTGCTCAATGTGTTTGCATGGTAGCCAGTGGTATTTAGCAGACATATTTCCAAATGAAAGGAATTCAACATTATATGTGGTGATGGGGAAACACATCTTTTTTTGAATGTACCTTTGAGAAATATTGGTTTGGGCCCAGTGAGGGTTTTTCACTGGGTGAAGGCACTTGCCACCGAGCTCAATGACCTGAGTTTGAGCCTTAGGACCTAACCACATGGTGGAAGGAAAGAAAAGACTTCTGAAAATTGTCCCTTGACCTCTATACCTGTGCTGTGGCACACACATGCCCCCTCACATGAAATAAATAGATGTGAAACATTTAAAAAAATAAATTTGTTTTTCAGAGGAATTGCATAATATATGGTAATTGCACCCGTGTTCATTAAAGAAAACATACTGAACATTGTTTCACCCAGCATGGGCATTTAGTTACTTTCTGCTTGGGTTTTGTTTGTGGTTTTAGAATGTTCTTATTTCTTCTTTGACAATTTCATGCATGTAGGCAATGTATCTTCACCATATCCACCTTTAACCTCCCTACTCCTCCATCCCCCCAACGCACGATCCTCCCACTCTTCTTTTATATGTAGTCCTCCATTTCTTTTAAAATAATTCACTGAGTCCAGATAGTGCTGTCCATGGGCTCATGGGTGGAGGGCCATCCACTAGCACATGGACAACTGTTCAATGTCACACCACCACAGAAAAATGGCTGCCCCTCCCCCAGCAGCCATTAGTTGCTAATAGCTTGCTGTAGCTCTTGATCTGTACCAGATCAAGCCAGTCAGCATTCCACACTGGACAGGGTAAAGAGACTCATAAGGCCTCCTCCCTAGAGTCTCTCTCTGAAATATGGAGATATTTTTATAGGTCTTAAAAGTCTGCGTTTGGTAATAAAGAATTTCAGCATGTAAGTATGTAACTTTCTCACAAGACTTTCAATGTAAACAGTTGCCAATATCTCTCAAAATAACCCTTTAATGAGGGAGATGATGGTTGAAGTTGGCCTGCTATCTCTCTGTTACCTCACTCTCTTTTCTTTTCCCTCTCTAAATAGTAAATATTCATCAATTTGAAGTCAGTAGCATTATCGGCATTGGGAAAAGTAATGGTGATACAATATTGTTACACAATCTGCATTTCCTGTACTAGCTTAATCATTTGCTGCAATAGTGTTATTTTGGTGCTTTTAAAATGCAGGGTGTAGCCTGAGAACTCAATTTATCATCAGGTCCCTTCACCTCCCTTATCTCGAATATTCCTCAAGTGACTGTTGTCTTGTGTTATCTTGGCAGTTTTGGGAGCACATAGCCAAGACTCTTCCCTCCTCTCTCTGGCCGCAATGTGGAGTCTGCTCAACCTTTCCATGAATTTCACATGGGAAGTGGCCTTCAGGATGCTGTGTGCATGTGCAAGTTGGGGTTCAGCATAAACCAGGCAGCATTGCTATCTGACACTCTCCAATTATGAGGTTCACAGCTCATATCCAGCTGCTGATTTATGTGCCTTGTTAAATAGCTCAACACTAGTTACTTAGTTTAGTGGATGTTTGTAAGTTTTGAGTGCCTTAAACTCTGCTTAATAGCCACTGTCTATTTTCCTGAATGTTTATTGTGCAGCCCTCAAAGTCCCCTGTGCTAAGGGACAGTGCAGTGCCCTTGGGAAGGCCCTCTGGGTCTTTACAAAGTAGGGCCTGATGGAAGTCCCTAGAGGCATGGCCTATTGAACCACAGTATTTTCTTCTTTTCTGCATCTTCTTGGTCATGATGTGTGTGGTCTCTCTCTCTACTACGTGTTCGAGCCATAATGTAGTGCCTGGACAGAGGCCCAAAGCATTGGTTTACCCAGGCTTTTTTCTCTTTAAAAGCTAATTTCCTCAGATATTTCATCATAGTACTGTTATGCTATCTACATAGAAATACCAGACATTTTTTTTAAATGCTTAGTGGTCATTTAATTATCCTCTAGAAAAGTGTCTTTTGCCCACTTAAAAATCAGATGAATTTCTTTCACTATTGAATCTGTCGTATATATTCACTTCTTAATATTGATCCCCTATCAGATGCTGTAAATTATTATCTGCCATAATGAAGGAAAACTTCTGTTATATTTTGGACAGTGGGGGGGCAATGTAATATTGTGTTATATATTTCAAAATAGCCAGAAAGAGATAGTATGGAGTGTGGTGGTTTGAATGAGAATGGGCCCATAGGCCCATATATATGAATGTTTGGTTCCCACTAAGTGTACTGTTTAGTAAGGAATAGGATATGTGGCTTTAATGAAGAAGGTGTATCACTGGGTGTTGTTGCCACTCCACTCTTCTGTCCTTAACTGCGTGGTCGCCCACAATCATGACTGGTAGCCTGAGAGTGAGAGTGAGGCAAGAATGTCATCAGGGGTGCTGGAGAGGTCAGGCAATGGGTGAATGTGACAATAAACAGGTTTCTCAGGGGGCAGGCTTCATTGAGTAGCTCATTTAAGTGGAGGAAACAAAGGCTATTTAAACCTTGAGGAGTGGGTAGAGACTTTTGGGGTGAGTGTACATCATTGGCCAGGGCCAAGGTGCTGGGAATGCCTTATTTGCATGAAGAGAAATTCCAGGTGCTTGCTGGACATGATGTCATAAGGAGAGAGAAAGTTTGACCTATCACCTGGCTGCCAGGCTACATGTCCACCTCAAGAGTGGCAGAAGTGAGCACCAAAAAACTATGTGTGCTGGGACATGGAAGCTCAGGGCAGGAAAGTAGGAGTCCTACTCCTGCTGGTCTCAGGATGAGAATTTCAGGGTTTGGATACCACTGGACTGCCCTGCTGCCTAGACTGGCTCCCTGGGTCTCACACTCCAACTGGGAGTGGGCTTTAAGGTTTCAAAAGCCCACACCATTCCTAGTCTCCCTCTTTCCCTGCCTTAGAACTTTGGATCAGGATATACCACTCCAGTGCTATGCCTGCCTACTACCATGCTCCCCACCATGATGACAGCGGACTCACCCTCTGAAACTGTGAGCAAGCCCCCAATTAAACCTTTTCTTTTATAAGCAACCTTGGTCATGGTGTCTTTTCACAGCAGTAGAACAATAATTAATACATGGAGATTGGAAGTGAGATAATGTTTGATCTTTAATCAATACACACATGTGTCAAAACATGGATGCTATATTCCACAAATGTGTAAACACAGAGCCAAGGAAACCTCTTGTCACAGAACTAGCCTTGTATGCGCAAGACCCTGGGTTCCATCCTCAACATAACATACAAAAAAAAATGAATAAACGAACATGAGAGGAAGCTTATGAAAAGGACCTTTAAGGCTATATTGAGGGTATAGGTGTATGATATGTTCATCATAGATGTGGCAAAATGGACCATTAGGATAATTTGAATTATGATATTATTGGTACACAAGCAGCTTTGTGATGCTATGTGGGAATGCAGGCTTTTACTGACAACCTCTACTGGAACTGTCCCGATAGGGGCAAGAAACCATTGGTTTCTGTCTGCATAATTATTTGAGTAATTTCGTATACCTTAGGGTACAGAATTGAAAGGCACACCTTATTCTTTGTGCTTATATCCTGTGTGTGGAATTCTTAATCTCCATCTCTGATCTTGACAACACTCTCTATAACATATGCCAAGAAATTCTAACAGAGGCTTTTCTGGTCCAGGAATTTCACTCCCTTTATTATGTCATACTAGAACCTATAATCACACACAAAAAAATGTCTTTCAAATCACTGACTCCTGAATTAAGAATCCACTGTGAAGTTGAAAGCTAAGTTCTTACATAAAGAAGGTATTCCTGTGAATGGCACTTGGGTTTTGTTTCTTATACTTGTTTCTAACCTGTGAACTGTTGCCTTGGGCTTGTTAATAATGTGCACAGCTAACTATAGAATATAAATAATTGGGGCTTCAATTCCTTGGAAAGGCCTGGAAACTCGAGCATCGGAGACATAGCTCTCCCTTTGTTTAAAAAAATATATATGTATAACTTTTTATTTTTTGATTATTTCTCAATAAAATAATCTCAAACAAATGAAATCCATATACTTTGTTACTTTTATTATTATTTTTTTACATCAACTGTAACTATGGGAGGAGGCAACACAAAACATTTGGAGCATTAGCATGTGAATGCTGGTCATGTTGAGTCTGAAGAAGATGGCCATATGGAGGTGGCTTCCACTGTCTGGACTGGTTGGTGCTGGTCAAGATTTGATCTGTGTTTGGTTTAACTTGCATTCAAAGCAGGTGAATGGCACAGGAAATGACACAGACTTCCAAGGCTATGTCTGAGAAGCTATGGCTGAGAGAATAGGGGAAGGCTCAGTGGGAACTACTCCCTCCTGTCCACCTTACCCCAGCTTCTGACTCTCCAAGAGCAGGAATGTTCCATCAGCCCAATAGCCAGCTCCCTGGCATCCATTCCATGGTAAAAGTTTCCCTTTCCTTCATAGTTCACTCAAGAGAATTTAGAAATCTTGCAATGTAGACACAGCCTGACCGATCTATTAATGAATGTGGTTCAGATGGAACAAACAGGTGACAGAAGTAGGTGTACATATGTCATGGGGGATGAAGCCAAACCCATGGGCCAGGGCTGCATGTGACCTGATTTGCATATAGAATGTAGCTGCATTTCAATTTCCAGGAGCAGATTGTACTCTGAAAATATCTTTTGGATTTTTTTTTGTTACCATTGCTAATTTCCTGTAGTATGTGTTATTTTTGCTACACTTTTCACTTTGGACCTAACTTGCTGGTTGTGGATGGTTTTACAGAACAAACTGAGCTGAGGAGTCAGGAATTGACTTTCACTGATCAATGTTGTGTGGATGGCTTACTTCCTATCACCTTTGGTGCAAAGTGACAGGTCTTGGACATCTGTATCTTTCAGTCACTGAGTGGAGAAGCAGCCAGACACTGGGCACCACTGTCTCCTTTCTCAGGATGGTGTTTACCTTTCAGGATGCTCTGGAGAGTTCACTGGGTTCTGCAGTCCCACTCACCTTTGCAGTTTTTTCTTAATCTATTTTTTTCATGTCAGGAAAAATTCAAATGTGGTAGAAATCCTTGGGTTTTATCAAACAATGATGCTTTTATTAGACTTTTTAAAGCCAAAAACAGTTAATACATCCATTCCACACATCTTCATTGTGTGTGATTCTGGGCAATGCTATGCACAGCTCTGGGGAGGGAAGGGTGAATAAAACAATGTTACTGCCTTAGAGATCTAAATGTCTAATGGGAAAGAAGGACCTCTCTCCACTGAGCCTGAATGTGATAGAAGTGCTTTAAAAAAGCTGGAATGAAAGGAAAAGTAAAATATTCAAGACCAGCATTAAATGGTGAGTATAAATTGTGTCAGGGCAGGTTAGAAATGACATGTGTGGATTTGCTTCTCATAAGAGATAAGGCTTGCAGAAACTATTAACACTTGGTAAGTATAGGCACCAACTCTTTGCAGAAAGCATTAGGAGTATTATATATACAAACAATGTGAATGCTGCTGACAGCACAGATAGCATTACTAAGTGTGAGCAGCCACTCTGTGCCAGACGTTAGAAGGGTAGTTTGTGGGTGTATCATCTTGATCTGAGAAGTTAAACCACAGATGAGATGAGGAGAACAGCAAATGGTTACAGCTCATGAGAGCAATGCACAGGACCTGGATTCCAATCTGCACAGGTTGTATCAGGTTGTGTGTGATCATTTTAATTGCTTCAAATTTTGTTTATAATATTTGTTCTGATAGGGAAAAGATGTTTCTGCCAAGGGTTGTTATGAGAAAAGCAAGCATTTCACTCAGCACATTAAATTCACATTACCACTGTATGTGTCACACACACAAACACACACACATGCGCACACACATGTACAGACACAATCACACAAGTACATATACACATGCACACATGCACATGTACACACATATGTGCATGGATGTGCACACACGCACACACACCTGCACACACTCACACACACACACAAAGGTACACACACATGCACGCATGTACATATACACATGCACATGGATGTGCACACATACACACATATGCACACATGCACATGTACACACACACAGCAGATGAAAAATCTGGGTTTGAAGATGTCTATATATTTCTAAATAAAGAGGTGGGATTAGCCTCCAATAACTGCCAATAACTGTGTTTCTTTCCACACTTCATTGTATTTATTTTGGTGCAGATAATCCTATTTATTTAAGATATAATTATGTATCATATGCAAATATTCAGAATAGTCACCCTCAGCCACCATATCTAGAAAAGTAAGGTGATTTTACTTCTTCAATTAGATTATTCCCCCATTTATGTACATTTCTAATGTATCAAATATGTTTACTTACATGTCACAGTTCTATGTGGCTCTGAAAGTAGGCATGTATGAATCAACCCATTTAGTGAAATGTGATTCAGATTGTGGAAACTGTACTATGGTTGGACATGTAAACATGTATCCATGTGATGTCACAAAGGCCCCTTATTATCATCTGTGTGAGCAAGACTGTCTTCGTTTTTATTAATTTTGGAATTATTTGAAGCATGTGAGAGTTTGGCTGAGTAGGGAAACCAAAATTTAAGTAATGCTGACACAGCACCAACATAGCAAACAAAAGGTTCCTATATTATTCTTTCTGTTATTGTCATCAAAATTGATGTATTAATAAGGAGGGAGAATTGAGAAGCCAGGGTAGAATGGTAAAGTTTACTGCCATGGGAGATGGGGTGCTCCATGCTGCAAAATACACAAAACTGCATTTTTTAAGTATGCCCCATTTTCCTTGGAATTCTGTTCTTTCATTCAGATTTTCAATCTGAGAAACACATCCAAGGCATCAAAACAATAAGTCTCCTATGGGCTTTAGAAAAGGAAATCACATGTAGATTCTCTCACATGCCAACAAAACATCTTCCATGATGTCCCATGTATTGGTTCCATATGTTAGACAACTTTCCATTTCTATTAGTCAAAGTTCTACAAAGGAACAAAGTTCTAAATGCGCACGCATGTGTGTGTGTGTGTGTGTGTGTGATTTATTAGGCTGGCTTACAGGCTGCCATCTGGGATAGTCCCATAAGGGCTATCTCCTGACTTAGCTTCACTATACTTTCTGGTGTCCTGTTTCTCCTCACACTGTACATTTTGTATTTTTCTTGATCAGCTTGCTCCTTTCCATTATAGATCTGCATACATATGCCACCAATATTGAGACATGACAGAGACAATATTAGGCTGTCTTGAAATCTCTTCTGCCAACATCATTAATCCAAAATTCCTCAATTTAGCCTCAGGCAGATTTTTTGTACAAGAACTGAAAGCAGCCACATTCTTTGCCAAAATATCACAAGAACAGTCTCTAGGCCACTGGCTAATATTCTTTTCTGAAAGCTCTTGAGTCTGGTGATATAGCCTACATTGCTCTCAGCACCACTGTCTTCCATGCTCCTATGAGTATGGCCCATTAAGCCCTGCTTAAAATGTTCAGCTGCTATCCTAATCCAAAATATCAAAGTCCACATTCCAACAATAAGCATCCTGGTCAGGCCTGTCACAGCAGTAATTGCTTCCTGATACAAACTTCTGTCTAGTCACTGCTCTATTGCTGTGAAGATACACCATAACCAAGGCAAACCTTATGAAAGAGTGCATTTAATTTGGAGCTTCCTTATAGTTTCAGTCCATCATCACTGAACCTTAGAGGCATGTAGGCAGACATGGTGGTGGAGACGTAACTGAGAGTTTCATTCTGATCTAAAGGAAGATAGAGAGACTCTAGGAACTTCCAGTGAGGTACTTCCTTCAGCAACTCTCCACCTCTTAAAGGTTCTATAACATCCCCAAACACCAGCGGGGGACCAAGTATACAAACACATGAGCAAATGGGGTTACTTTCACATAGACATAACCGGTGCAAGATGGAGATTCCTCTGACAGGCACAAGGTTGGAGAGAAACTCATCTTATCTACAGGATCTGCAGACACTGGCAATTGGACAGACTCTCACCATAAGGCAGGGATGAAAGCCACGGGCCTCTAGTCCACCTTCTCTAATACCATCCAATGGTATGGCTACTGTGTCTCCTACCCTGGAGTAAGGTGATAACAATACTCATGTTTTTTCTGGCATATGAGAGATACTGGCCTTTTATTTGGCAGAAATAGAGTACCTACTCTCTACAGTTTTGTTAAGCAAAACTGTAATTAAAAAAAAGCCAAAAATCAGACTTTCAGTTGTATTGGTAATTAATTTTTTAATGTTCTTTTTAGCATCTGGGTGTTGGCTAACTTCTGGAGTGCCAAATGTGGGATATATAAAAACACAGCTACCAAATAAAGTTCCCAGTGTCAGTATTGGGTTACAGCTTCTTGAGTTTTTGGCCAAAGGGGTCCCATCAATCCTCCAGAAACTACAGACTACCATGAATGCTATTGGTGACTCTCTACAACTTGATGGTAAGACCCTTCTGCTGAAGATGCCACATGCTTAGGGCTTGGAACACAGAAAAGTCTATCTAGTGTTTCAGCCCTGCTGACTAGTTTCCATAGTGCTAAAAGGTGCCATGCACACCACCAGAGGAAAAGAGTAATCAACCAGGTCACCCAGCTATGAACCTTGTGACCTATAATAACAATCTACCTAAAAGATATACCCATTGGTACCAATAGTAGCACAAATATTAGGAGAGTATTCAAGTAATTTTTGATTGAATTTAAAGTCCATTCCATGATATGGAATCCAACCTAATAATGTTAATGAGGCCAAGAGTCTGAGACTAGACTTTCTCGGGTACTTGCAGAAAATGTGCTATTATTATTCTGCTAAGTAAACGTAACAATAAAACAGCTCCTCATGGTGTATGGCTATCCCCATAGGTCAATGTATCATTAAACCCTCAGCATAGAAACTCTTCTTTCAGTAGATGGTAATTGACACAGAGACCCACAACTTGACAATGTGTGGGGATTGGAAGCGCTCAGCCAAAAAATGACACGTCTTTACCACATCCCTCTCTTCAGGGCTCAGGGATCTATGTGGAAGAGGGAGAAGAAAAATAAGAGCTGGAGGTGGTAGATGATTTTAAGGAAACAGCACTTCCCAGACACAATAGGGCAAATACACATATGAGCAACCAGAGACTGTGACAACATGGACAGGACCTGCACAAACTCAAGCTATGTGTGATGCTCTGCCCCAAAAGCAGCCTTGACTCAGCTTACTATACAAACATTGAACACCCCAAGTGCAGAGTTTCTCTCCTACAATGTCATTTGGGGTATATGTGAGTGTCATTTATCCTTCCATGCTCCGGTGTGGCCTGGACCTTTGGGAACTGATACAGCTGACATGGTGGCTATGATTTTTGCTCTGAACAATAACATTGTCTTTGACTCCAGAGTTTCCTGCTTTTTTTTTTTTTTTTTTTTTTTTACATCATGTAATCATGTCTGGATCACTTGTCAGTTTACAGTAGGATAAGCATTACAGGTATATATACATCCAAGTTGGACATGTTATGGGTGGCTCTTGCTTCCTAATCAGAGTGCTCTGGTGGCCTGGCAGTTCTGTGTGCAGCTGGAGGGCATTTATACTCTGCTTCTTTGTATAGATAGAGGGAGCTAGAATTTAACTCCTGGGAGAAGAATATTCCTCCATCATTATTAATGCTCATTCATTATTGAGCATTTTAGGATTCTGCCTATGTAGCATCACTGGAATTCCTCCCTGATTATAGAAGTTCAGCATTCACCAGCTCATCCCATGCCCACAGCAATGTAGATGAAATTGGCCACTTGGAAATTTCTTTTGATTTTTTCAAACTGATCTGTTTCTTTATCCCACTTTCTCAACACACTTGCCTCTCATGCTTCCCTTTCTTCTCCCCTAGTTTGCTAAACATGCCCTTCAAATATCCCTCCTTTCTCTGTTTTTCTCTAGTTTTGTCTTTGTTTGAGTTTTTCTGGGCAGCAATTCTAGTCTGGCTTATATTTCTCTTTTGCCCACAGTCCTCTTTTCTTTTATAAATGTCTAAGTATTCTACTCCTTCATTTATTTTCCCATCAAAGAATTGAGGGAACTTAAACAGACCTCCCAGCTGATCTCTCAGGACTAACATTTCTCTGTGTTTAAAGACACTCTTTTCTAATGATGAAAGATGAGGCTTAATACCTTCTTTACTCACGTTGCCCCTGACGCAAATGGCATCTGCTCCGCCTGATTCTCCCTTCACTTTCTTTGCTCTTAGTGAACTGCAATTACGCCTGCCCTACTGTGGTTGTGAAAGGGAGGGAATATCCTGTGTGTGTTTGTGTGTCTGCTGGCTGTGTGAGGGAGTGCCATGTGGAATGGATGCCTAGAAGGAGGCTAGGCTGTGCTTGGGCATGTTTATTTTGGAATGTCATTCCCAATCAAATCTAACATTTATAACCAGCTTTCCTCCATGGCTTTCTGGGCCACAGTTTAAATGTCCAAGAATAAACATGTCAGCTGTAGATGGAAGATTATGGCAGCAACTAAGGAAGATTGCCATCTCATCAGCTGCTTGCAGTCATGTCTATGGGTGGTGGAGAAAGCAGATATGTAGAATGGGCTATAAGATATATGATGTTGAAATCACTCAAGCACCTTGTCTATCAGAACAGGGCAACCACTGAGAATTTGACTCGAGGCCAGAAAGTTTTAAAGCAATGTCTCCAAACCACCAGTGTCTGGAGTCTAAGAGTATTACGTTTTCCAGTGAAGATGGGCTAGGCAGTTATGAAAGCCTGTGGTTGCACTGTCCTGAGTCACACATGCTTATCAAGGACACCTGGTTGCAGGCAGAGGGCACTTAAATTATGGTTACCCTTTCACAGTATTTTTGACAGATGACTGCACCCAGCTTGCTGACACATTCCCTGGATACATTAAAAAATAATAATAAGTCACAGTGTCAGGAATCATTTGCCAGTGTCTTCAAGAGATATGAACTTAAAACAGCTCTTATATTTAGGAAGCCAGTGGAAGCTGTCACAGGGCCAAATGAAGGGTATCCCGCCGAGTTGAGTTCATATAACCAAGTGAATGCAATGCAATGTGACATCCTCTGGACTGGCATGTGGTGATCCGTCAGGAGACATAGCCAGTCTGCCCTCCCCACTGCTGGGAAGTCTATGATTCTGGACTGAGAGTTTCTGAGAAAGACTTGATGCAAACAAATTGAACTGTCTTTAGCCTAAAATCTGCCTCCAAGTTTTATCTCCAGCTTGGACTTTTTCAGTGTAGTTCCACAATTTTTCAGATCTTCTCATAAAAACATAAAGAGATAGCAGTTTAGAGCTTTAAATAGTTTAGATAGCAGCCTCACGTGTGGTGACCTAGGTGAGAGCACACAGGATGCTCATAGACCATCCTGCTCCCAGGCTGTGATCTCAGGGACACAGAGAGGAACAGCTGTGGACACAGACAGGGGGATCAATGCCATAGCATTGCTCTCCTTAATCTCCCTATCTTCACAGGGTAGAGTTTCAAATCCAGCTGCCCTCAGTACACAGAGCACCCAAGAGCCTGTCCAGTGAAGGGATGGTTTGGGTACTGTTTAATCTGCTTCTCCATTTTGCTCCTATGCAGGCACCAGGAAGGGAGAAGTACTGAGACTGACTTGATTAGCTAAACTGAGTAAGAGAAGCTAGTTGGTGGTCATTACAAGACATCAGTTACTTTTCTGAGAGAACTTAGCTGGAGTGATTTGTTTAAAGAGTGTTACTTCTGTGTGTCAAGCCTGTGTTGTTTCTCCACGAACAGCAGGGAACCATGCCTAGCACTTCTTTACAGCAATGTGTACTTTCAGCCAAACAAGATGAAGTTAAACACTCAAGCTTTACTTGTGTGAGACAAGTCCTGATTTTTACCTGAATGTTTTAAGATGAGAACGTTAGTGCATATGAAATTATCTGCAGAATTTATCCAATTTTTATTTTTCTTAATTTTGTATGTTGCCTACAGTACATTTAACACAGTAAAGCAAGGAAACATTACTATTTCATACAGATCACAAAATGGACAGCAAATACTACAATATGATTGGCTGACAAAGATATTGCTAGGAGTGAATAGCCCTTTATTATACACTCCTCTGTTCCAACGTAGACATATAGTTGGCAATCCTTTTCTTATAAAATATGGAATATGATTTCTATAGGGTTTAAACTCAATGATTGTAGAATTTGAATTTGACAAAATTAATTTTTGTAGTATTAGTAATGTATTTTCTGATATGCTTTTTAGTGCTTTCTAGGGCAGTCACTAATCTTTTTCATCCCACAATTACTGTAAAAATAAAATTAGTCAATGGTTATCTCATGGTATAGATCTGACAACCCTTTGGTTACGGCACATTTCCCACAGTGATTTGTTTCCCAACCCCCATCCAGGAGAATGTTCTCACTATCTGAGTGATCTCTCACAGATGATTTAGAGATACTGGTCAGCTGGGAAGCATATGTGGGATTATAAAGAAAATTGGCCTGAAATAGCTCAAATTCACAAATATGCCATACCAGACCCGCTATTTTATTTATCAGAAATCTTAATAAACACTTCCATCATAATTTTCTTCAAAGTAGCTTTGGCACATCTTGGATTTCTTCCTTCTTTGAGTCTTTATAACTCTTGATACACAAACCATGGTGCAGTGCTCTTTACTGTGGTCCCTTAGCTAAGCTGGGAATTTTGAATGCTGTGCTGAGGATCTGCATTAACAGCCAGTGGATGTCTATGATCAAATAAATGACTTTGCCCCCTGCTTAATGATGTTGTCATGAGAAGTTTCCCCATAGATCAGTTTAAGGCACACACACACATTCACAGGCATGAACATGTACACATACATACACACACATATACGGGCATAAATCAACATGGGTGTGTCATTTTTGTTGCTGTCCACTTTAACTTTTGAGAGAGCCTCTTCATTCTGTATAGCTTCTTGGTTCAGCTAAAGCTGCTGAGCTCAGGAATCCACCTATCCCTGCATCTCCAGTGCTGATATTACCAGTGCATGCTAAGACACCCAGCTTTTTTTTTTAAGTTATATAAAGGCAGGTTTATTGGATACGAGAGGGGAAGAGAAACAGCATGCACATGCAACATGCAGAAAGAGACAGAGAGAGGGGGGGTGCAGGAGAAGGAGGCAGAGAGGGGAGAGAAGAGGAGAAAGGGGGAGAGGAAGAAAGAGAGAGAGAGCAAGTCCCCCAAGATGTTGGGGTTATATTGGCAAAGGCTTGAGGGGGTGGGACATGCCCCATAACAGGTAGAAACTGAGGCATGCTGGGAGAACCTGAAGATCAGGCAGACCTAACACAGAGAGAAACCCTGTCTTGAAAAATCAAAACAAAACAAAAAAACCAAACCAAACCAAACCAAAAAAAAAAAAAGCCAAGATAACTCTAGCTTGTGTCAACTTGACATAAAACTAGCCAGCACAGCACCTGTAGAATTTGGGATTTGTCTCTAACTTTACACATGAACAAAACTGACACCCAGCTTTTTATGTGGGTTCTGAGGTTTGAACATGGTCCTCATGTTTGCTTGGCAAGTACTTTACTGAGTTGTCTCCCCATCCTTGTTTTAGAGCTTTTAAAACCTTGTGTTGTCTGTGGAAGCAGTTCTAGATATTAGAGATCCAGAAGGAAGATTGCTGGGGAATACTATGCAGAGCCCCTGTGTCCCTATATTAAAATCTGACGCTTACTGATATGCTGGGGACATGGTAAATCAAAAGTATAAGGAGTAGTTGTCATTTCTCCTTAGCAAAGCTCAGTGTGAATGCTAGAAATCAGGGTGCATCTAATCTGCCATGAAAAGAAGAAAAGAAAAGCCTGTTGCTTCATACCTTTCTTAGTTACTTTTCTATTACTGTTATAAGACACCATGGCCAGGGCATCTTATAAAAGAACACATTTAATTTGAGATTCACAGAGGATCTGCTGCTCTATTATGGCCTCAGGAGACATTGCATACATGTGGTGTGCAGACATACATGCAGACAAAACACTCCTATACATAAAATGTAAAAAAATAATCTCCCCAAAATTAGACATTGAAAAATTGTTTGAGATCAATGAAATTTTGCCCATTCGCAGGTAGGAATGAAAATGGATAGATCAAGTACAGATATTTGAAATCTCAAAGGATGGAAACACAGGGTGTTGATCCAAGTAGCTAATGCATTCAATATGTGCCTACCATGCTTATAGTGTGGGGAAAGCATTGGGGTGAGGCTGTACATGGCGACTATGAGCAGAAGAGCAGATGGAGCAAGAGGCAGCCAGCTGTCTACCACAAAAGGTGTCCCTCTTCCATAATGGGGAAATATAGCCAGGGCGTTGCTGCTCTTTCAGGGACCACAGCTCCCTGCTCTGCTGGAGCCTGAGTGGGAACAGGAGGGGTATGCTATACTATTGGTTGCCACCAAGCTGGCCCCTTCTCCATGTACCTTTTGTTCTTCCATCACTTGACTAGCTCTCTGTCCTCCTGTTTTGTGTTCTGCATCTTGAATGGAGCAGAACCCATTAGCCTGTGTCTCTTAAAGACCTCATGGAGCAACATTCTGTAAAACACAGAGAAATCACACTTCGCCTCTTTAGACCATGAGAACCTTTACCTTTATCAACCTGTAAGATGTTTTTAAGCTAGTTTGAAATGCCCTCTATAGTTAGGCATTTTGTATGTGTTTAGGTTTCCACTGTTGCAATAATATTAATGGGACTGGAGAACTGACTCAGTTGCTAAGAGTGCTTATAGCTTTTGGAGACAATCAGAGTTTGGTTTCCATCACCCACATGGCAACTCACAACAGCCTCTAACTCCAGTTAGAGGATCCAGCACCCTCTTCTGACATCTAAGGGCTCACAAACACATGTGCTACACATAAATACACTAACACACACACAAGCAAAATAATAATTTTAATGTTTTAATTGGCAACCATTTGTACCAGAATGGTTTGACAATGCCATAATTTTGCTCACTGCCAACACATTTTACCAAAACTTAACAAAATGAATGGAGGAAAAAACAAAACAAACCTATCCAAACAAAGATATGGGCAAGTGTGTGTGTGTGTGTGTGTGTGTGTGTGTGTGTGTGTGTGTATACATGTGTGATGTGTATGTATGTGTTTGTTGTGTGTGTGTGTGTGTGTGGTGTATGTGGTGCGTGTGTGGTGTGTATGGTATGTCTGTGGTGTGTTTGTGCTGTGTTTGTGGTGTGTGTGTGTATGTAGTGTGTGTGTGGTGTGTGTGTTGTGTGTTATGATGTGTGTGTGTGAAATGGTGTGAGTTGCCATTGCCATGGTGTCACTTTTCATTGCTTGCAAACCTGTTACAATCTATCTTCAACCCCATTGAGCAAATGAAAATACTCCTCGCAATCTCCTCTAATGACTTCTTAGTTATAAAATCTAATGGAAACATGTAATTCCTTCTACTTTACTCCTTTTCAGCATTTCCAAAGTGAAGTAGAATCCTCTCTCCCTTTTCTCTTCTTTCTTGTATCCTGGGGTCTGTTTGTTTGTTTATGTATTATTTACTTATTTTTAAATTAGCAAGGCAATGCTGGCACTTCTGTGGCTGTTCTCCATTCTCTCCCTCTCCACATCCCTCCGTTCTTGTTGTACTGGATTCTTGTCATTAGCCCATGTTCTCTGACCTCTACTCACATTCCCATCATATGCTAATGGCTTTTGTGTCTTTGGGGCTAGCCTGAGCTCTCCATGATCTCAGAGCAGGGATATACTTGGTCTTCACAGAAATAATACACAAAACATAACAGGATTCATTTCTATTTTTCTCCTCCCACATTTCTTCTTAGTTCTCTATATTAATTGGTAGCCCCACTATTTGTTCATTTCCATGGGCTGTTGGAGTCAGTCTTTCTTTTTCTTTGTAAAATGAGTTGTGCATATTCATGAGGTATAGTTGGAAATGTTAACCATCCAAAGGCACACATTGTATGTGTATTGAAACATGACCAAAAACAACTTGGGGAGCAAAAGTTGTATTTGGGTTTCATGTCCTGAATCACAGTCCGCTGTTGAAGACAAAACAGGAACTCAAACTAGAGAACCTGAAGGAAGTTGATGCAGAGGTCATTGAGGAATGCTACTTGCTGGTTTGCTCTTATGGCTTGCTCAGCCTACTTTCTTATAGAAATTAGGACCACCAACCCAGGGGTGGGCACATCACACAATAGGCTGAGTGCCCCCACTTTAATCACTAATTAAAATATGCCCTTATAGGCTTCTCTGCCTACAGTCCGATATCATGGAGGCATTTTTTTCAATTGTGGTTGCCTACTCTCAGAAGACTCCAGCTGGTATCAAGTGAACAAATAAAATTAGCCCAGACACTAACCAAAGATATTTGGAGAGATGACGATGGTAGCTTTCTGATTCTACCATTTCATCTTCCACGATCACACCCAAGTTCCCAGCCACCTGCTTCTGAAGGAACAGGGAAAATATCTGGCATGTTGAACTTCTGAAGGTCCTGAAAATCCCTTAGCCTACCAGTCTAGGAAGACAGGAAGTTATATGGAGAAAACTAGAAAGCCAGTTCTCTCTCAGCTGGACCCCAGAAGCACAGTGGCCCTGGATGACACAGAGTGCACCTAAGATCACAGTTTATGTCACTTTATGAAGCAGAGCAACCAGCTTAGCTGTGTCCTCTTGCTGTCCCAGACTCCAAGAGATGATGAATGAGTGCTGTTTTAGGGCACTAATTTGTTCACATAACTAGGTGACTAACACAGGGAATAAGAAAAGCAACAAAATACATCATATACTAAAATATAAGTTTCTAGGGTTAAAATGTACATTATGATAATATTTGGATGCCTCAATATGTGTTCATTCAAATAGCAGTTTAGCTTTTCTTGCATTTGATATACCAAAAATATTTTTTCTTCAGTGTGTTCATTAATTCCCAGTAAATTCTAATTATATGAAAAGAATTATGTGAAAATTATAAATACAGATCCAAATGGTTAAGAAGTTGCATCAATCTTGATTAATCCAAAGGTAATTACAATACACAGTTAAATCAAATCTCAGTTATTTGGCAGGTAGTTTTAAATAATCAAGACACCATCCCTTGATCTTACCTTGTATCAGCACTTCCTGTGGAGTTCAAGGTCCCAAATTCCTTAAGAGAACACAGCCATGGCCCTGCTAATGGGAATTTATGTTACAAGTTTACATGCCTGACTAGATGGCAAGGGCTGCTGTCCCTAATACACTGACTAATTGTGTACATGGCTTAATTTAAGTAGCTGTCTTCTTTCATTCGTTGTCATTGTCCTTTTACCCTTCCCCTCATTTCTGTATGTAATTTCCAGGATGGGATAGATGGCTATAATTCTAAGACTGGAAAAGCATGACTTCTGAGCAGTCTTTTAGTCATAGGTCAATTTTGACAGTTTAAAGATGTAGGCAGTTGTTTAGTATTTAAAAGAATTATCAAGATACCATACACCATGCATAGGACAAAACTTGGTATCACCAAATACCACCCAAAGGGCAAAGCTGGGTATCAACAAAAGAAATGTACTATCATAGTACATTTTTCTGTGAGTGATAGCTGGTGGTGAAGTTCGGTGCTCTGATGGCCATAAATCACATTTACAGATTAAACTCACTTTCTCTGGCCTAAAGGAGCTTGGCTAGGTTTAGTCATTAAATTTTTAGTTTAACCATTTTCATATGTGGAGAAAATGATGTTTTCTGTAGAGACATATTAGTGATCCCTACTCATGAGAAATTTACTGCATTACATTGCTGGGGCTTATTGGACATTGAAGTTGCATGTGGAGAATGTCCTGAAGATAAGATATAATGGTGCATTGAACCACTCAGGTGGGTTGACACCATAAGTCACACAAGAAGCCTGAAAGTGATGATACTCAGTGTCAAAGCCACGGCTGAGTTAATACCCTGTATCATAATTTTTTATCTCTATGTGCTTCTGCCTGTCATCAAGAGCCACAGTGGACCATTTCACTCTGAGACATGTTGACTTTATGTCTACAATGACCACTAAAAATGACAATAGCCAATAGGGTGCTTATTACCCCAAGGTTTAGAAAAGATGGTTTTCTTTGTTTCTATTTTATAATACATGTGTACGCACACACACACACTAAAGGACTGACATAACTCAGTGTTTTTCCCCCTGAGAATTTAGTACTCAAAATAAATCTCCATACATCTTATGAGTCCCCACAGTAATGCTGTTTTCTGTCCTCATCTTGGGTTTGAGAACAAGTCAACTTAGTTTGCACTGGGATGTCTGTAGCTCTCCTTACTTTAGAAATTTTACATCCTATTGTTTTATGGTCTCAGGTTTCTGCTGGGCAGTTGTTCAGAGCAGAGATGTAAAAAAAAATTAATTAAATTGTTTACCAATGTTTAGATTATATATAATTGGTTCAGCAGCTAATCCTTAACCATCCATTATAAAAGGGCACTCACAGAAACCACGTGGATTTTAACAAGCCTTGGCCTGAATTGAGCAATCTTGGCCCACCTAAGCTATCTCGTAATTCTATTACCCAAATATGACCCCATATATACATATGTCCCCTTGGACTGCCATTCTCCATGCTTTGCGGATGTTCCTGGCCATGTGGAATGAGGTTCTTTTTTTCTAACCCATGGTGTGTGCCTCCTTCCTGCTGCTCCTGGCTGAAATGCATTAATCCTCTGTATAAAGCACAGGCTTCCTGCTCTGATCCCAGGAAGTCCCACCTTTCTCTGTCTTTGCACAATCTCAGGCCTCAGCATTTTATTTAACCAATCAGAGACAATATAACAGACAGCAAATAGGACCAATTAACATTTAGAATGCTTAACACTATCCCATCAATTCCCTTCTTTTGTCTAATAAAAAGGCTAAATTTTTTTTAACTCATATAGTAAAAATAATAAGAACAAATATGAAACAATCAAGAAAACCATACATAAAAGTTATGCACATAATGTTTAGCCTATTTGTATCAGGCAATCTTGAAGAAAAAAAATAATCTATCTATCTTGATGTTTCTAAAGTTCTGAACCTGAATAATTTTTTTCATATCATATATTTATAAACCTAAAGATTTTATTTAGACTTGAAAATATCCTTTTAAATCCTAAACAACTCAAGTTCAATTGAAATTTTGTAACTATTATGCCTTCAACCCCATCAAAGACATAAGAAGGGATAAAGATATTATTTCAGTGATTAGGAAGCATAGAAGAGCAGCTTCTAAAAAGAAATATGACAGTTTATTGCTGAGACAGTCCCAAATATCTCTCAATACCATTAGAGCATCATCTTCAGCCTTCTGGCCAAGCATTTTTCACAGACTAAATTGTGTAGCAGGGAATTAGGATTTTTTCAATCTGTCTCTGCAGAATCAGAACATGATTTACCTGCATTTAAGCTCTGGTCTGTCTTTGGACTGTATATAGTCTGTTGAGAGGGCAGGGGCATTTTTGCCTAATAGGAATTATCTCCTGATGGGAGAATTCCTTTTGATGCTCATTGTCTTCTTCCAAGTCAAATGGGAGCTGTCAAGAGCTGACTGTCTTAAGTCAAACAATTCTTAAAATAACAAAAAATCTTTAAATGCCATTTTCTGTATGCCTCTGAGGGTTTTGAAGACATCTATTTTATTTATAAATCTATCTATCATTTATCTTCTATCTATGAACAAACAAACTGTATATTTTTAACAATTTACTATCTGTTTAACCTATTAAGTCTATTTTGTGATGAATTAAGACTAGTATTTGACATGACCAGAAGCTCAACTGGCCAGTCAACTTGTATTATCCAGACTCCAAGATAGATTGCAATAGCAACCCATAAAAGGTTCGAAAGTAAGTCTGTACTTTTTTTTTTTTTTGTAATCCAATACAATCTTATTTTTGCACAATAAACAATGGTCAATACCACTTTAGCCAAATAAACTACTAATTTTGTATCAATATAGAAAGGTATAAGGGCATGTTCAATAATCTGCCCCTTCTTCTTGGACCTTCCTGTGCTATGTCTATATCTCATTTTTCTCAAGCCCATGCACTCCTACATAGGAGAGGAAGAAGGATACAGAAAAGGAAAAGTAGGAATTCCCTGGGGCTAACCTCCAAAACCCATTAAGACAGGAGCATTTATCAGCTTGTAGTCTCTTCCCCTACATAACAGAGTTTTCAGTTATCCTTCAAATAACCAAAAAGAAGGGCGGAGAAACACCCTCCCCACCCTCTGGGCATGGGACGTCGCTCTCTTAAAGTGACTTCCTGCTGATTTGGGTCGTAGTAGACCTGTTTGGGGCCCCAACCCAAATGGGAAAAATGATTAAAAATGTTAGTACAATCCTTTTATGTTCAGTCCTTCTGTTCTCAGCTGTTTAGATGACCTAAGGGGTTTGTAGACAGAAGCTGATCTTGCAGGCTTCACTGAGGTTCCGGCCGGGGCATAGTGTAGAGCTGAACGGTCCCAGCGACATTGGATTGCAGTGGTGGTTGCAGGCCCCCAATGGAGACAGCTATTGAGGAAGTCTGCCAGGCAGAATCAACTGGGTCACTCATCCTCCTTGGTGCCTGATTCTGCTCTCTGCTGAGGATTCCGCTGTCCGCCGTCCCCGGGCTCCCCTAATGGACACTTCGATTCTCCTGGAACGATAAGAACAGAGCCCTGCCCCAATCCCAACCCTAAGACAATTGCCCTCTTTTTTTTTTCTGGGGGGGGATGGGGGGGGCTAGGTAGTACTTCTCCTGAAGCAAATTTGGCCTTCTGACAACATACAAAGCGTTATCTTTCAATCTGGGTTAAAGAAGAAATCATTCTGTCACCTTGGATCTAAACCAGCTCTAGTGTATATATTTTGAGATCCCAAAGGACAATCTGCCTGCATCGAGACGGCCTTTTGTAAGTAGCCTCCAAACCTAGGTCCCTCCAAATCCCATGTGTGTGTCTCTGAACTCTAATTATTGAGAACAGGGACCTGTGTTTCTCATCTGAAGGGATCAAAGATGTGTTCCACCACTCCTGGATCGAAGTCTTTCTCTATTTAGAGTTTGCCCTGCATCAGGCTGACCCTGAGCTCCGGGATCTGCCTGTTTCTGTCTCCAGGGTGTTGGGAGCTGGGACCAAGGGTGTACTCTTCTTGAATGGTGGGACCAAGAGTATGCACCCTCACCACCCCGCTCCGTATGACTCCAGAGTACATAAGACCCCAACTCTAAGGCGCCCCCCCCCCCCGTCTCCGCTGAAGTCAAAGGCATGGGCCAATACCACAATTCTCTTGTATTTTACCTTAGCTCCACGTCTTCTCTACACCTGGAGGTCTGCAAATCCAGGCCGAATGGCTGTATCCTCTGTTCCATTCACAGTGTTTCAGCCCTGCCCCCTGCCTTTTTTTTCTTTTCTTTTTTTTTTTTTCAGTTAATAAATTTATTTGTTTGTTGCTTCAGGTTACATCCTTATCATATTGTCCTCTTTTCCCGCTTCCTAGCCCCACCCTCCCATGCTCTACCCCCTGACCCTTCCGTCTTGTTCCTCTGGGGTGGAGTGTCCCTGCCTAACAGTCTCTCACCACAGATCAGGAGTCTTATGAGGGCCAAGAGCCTCTTCATTCACCATGGGCCTACCAGGCAGTACTGCCAGTGAATGGTGTCTCATTGCTACTGGGGGAATACTAAAAAAAAAGACCAACAAACACACAAACCCACAAAAACAAAGAATATCAACAAAAAAAAAGAGAGGGAAAAGAGAAGGGAAAAGGAAAGAGAAAAAAAGAAAAAAAGAAGGAAAAAGAAAAAGATAAAAAAAAAAATTATGTCCTTGTTCCTTTTGATGTGTTGGTTGTAGTACAGATATCCTGTACGATATAGTTAAAATCCTACTATAAGTGAATAGATGCCATGTGCATCCTTCTGAGACTGGGTTAGCTCACTCAGGATGAGCTCCTCTAGATCCATCCATTTGGTTGCAAATTGCATGATTTCATTGTTTCTGATTGCTGAGTAATATTCCATTGTGTAGATGTACCACAATTTTTTAATCCATTCTTCAGTTGAGGGACATCTGGGTTGTTTCCAATTTCTAGCTATTACAAATAAGGCTGCTATGAACATAGATGAGGAGACTTCCCTATGTCTCCGTGAGAGGTCCTTTGGGTGTATACCCAGAAGTGGTATGGCTGGGTCTTGAGGCAAGGTTATTCCTAGATTTCTAAGATATCGCCAGACAGACCTCCATAGTGGTTGCACAAGCCTGCACTCCCACCAGCAATGGAGTAGGGTACCCCTTTCTCCACACCCTTGCCAGCATGCGCTATCATTTGAGCTCTTTATTTTAGCCATTCTAACAGGTGTTAGGTGGAATCTCAGGGTCGTCTTGAGTTGCATTTCTCTGATGATTAAGGATGTTGAACATTTCTTCAGGTGTCTCTCAGCCCTTAGGGATTCCTCCTTTGTGAATTCTCTATTTAGCTCCATCTCCCATTTTTTGATTGGATTATTTGGTTTCTTGGCATTTAGTTTCTTGAGTTCTTTGTAGATTTTAGATAATAGCCCTCTATCAGATGTGGGGTTGGTGAAGATTTTCTCCCAGTCTGTTGGTTGCCGTTTTGTTCAAATGACAGTATCCTTTGCTTTACAGAAACTTTTCAGTTTCATGAGGTCCCATTTATTGATTGTTGATCTCAGGTCCTGAGCTGCTGGTGTTCTGTTCAGGAAGTTGTCACCTGTGCCAATGAGTTCGAGGGTTTCTCCTACTTTTTCTTCTAGTATCTTTAGTGTGGCTGGCCTTATGTTAAGGTCTTTGATCCACTTGGAATTAAGTTTTGTACAAGGTGATAGGTATGGGTCTAGTTTCATTCTTTTGCAAGTGGACATCCAGTTGGACCAGCACCATTTGTTGAAGATGCTGTCCTTCTTCCATTGTGCGTTTTTGGCTTCTTTGTCAAAGATTAGTTGGCCATAGGTGTGTGGATCCATGTTTGGGTCTTCAATTCGATTCCATTGATCCACTGGTCTGTTTCTATACCAGTACCATGCTGTTTTTATTACTGTTGCTCTGTAGTACAGCTTGAAATCTGGGATGGTGATACCTCCAGATGTTTTTTCATTGGACAGGATTGATTTAGCTATTCTGGGCTTTTTGTTGTTCCATATGAAGTTGAGACTAGCTTTTTCCAGGTCTATAAAGAATTGTGTTGGTATTTTGATAGGAATTGCATTAAATCTATGTACTTTTAAATGATTTGTATAGGCACAATACCTTATATAAGAGTTTAAATATACATAATATATGTCTAAATATAAAATTCTATCCAATGAATAAAAATTTAACTTTATTTTTGTATCAATATACAAAATTCAATACTAATGTATCAAAAGATAACCTTATTTAAAGAATAACAATAGTTTTGAATTTCAGAGAAGATTCAATAATCTATCCTTATATCTCATCATTTCTATATTATATATATATACATATATATATATATATAGCCCCACTTTTTGTTTTTGAGTCTTTTTCCCCTATATAAGAGATAAAGAAGGATAGAGAAAAGAAAAAGAAATAGAAAAGTCCTTGAATCTAATCTCCTATATCTTGCTTAACAAGACCATTTAACAATTTGTAACTATTCCCTAAACAACATCTACAACATATCAAATGACCAAAATAATCATCCACCCCACCTTTGGGAATGGGGCATTGCTCTCTTAAAATTGCTTCCTACTGATTTGGGATATAGAAAACCTGTTTGGGGGCCCAAATAAAATAGAAAAAAAATTGGTTAAGAAATTTAATACTAATATTTGTTGTCCAGTCTCTATGTGTTCAGCAATTTGAATGTCCTGAGCAGTTTTTAGTTCGAAGTTGAACTTCGATGGGAAAGTTCAGGGCTTCATTGAAGTCCTGGCTGGAATAGTCTGTGAGCTGGACCATCTGGGCTTGTCTTGCCTTCTTTGGTGTTTGGTCCCTTTGCTGTCCAGTTGGACTGCCATTCTCCATGCTATGTGGATGTTCCTGGCCATGTGGAATGAGGTTCTTTTTTCTAACCCATGGTGTGTGTCCTCCTTCTTCCTGCTCCTGGCTAGAATGAATTAATCCTCTGTGTAAAATTCAGGGTTCCTGTTTTAATCTCAGGAAGCCCCACCTTTCTCTGTCTTTGCCCAATCTCAGGCCTTGGCATTTATTTAACCAATCAGAGACAATGTAACAGACAGAAAACAGTACCAATTAACATTTAGAATGCTTAACACTGCCCCATCAATTAGGTTATTTTTTTATTTTATATAAGTACTTTATTTTTTTTTTCTTCAAGTTACATCTCAGTCACAACCCTTCCCTATTCCCCCTTCCTGTCCCACCCTTCCACCCTCTTCCCCCCCATCAGGTTTCTTTTGATGTTGGAAAAATGTCCTGAATCCATACCTACCAATATGGAATTCAGAGTCATGAATAAGTGCTGGTTGTTGAATGTAACCATGAGATAAGGTTTTTTTTTTATTTTTAAATTTAAGGTGTATCTTTTCCCCCACAACATCTCCATCTTTTAGTCCAATAAAAGGCTTTTTCTTAGAGCAATAAGTACAATGTAAAACAATAAGAACAATTAGACAACAATTATGAAAGTCATAAGGTATAATATACATTCCCAATGACCAGTCCATATGTATTTGGCAACTAATAATAATATTCTATTATCTATCTCTCTCAATTAATTTAAAGTTCTAACTCACTAACTCACCTAACTCACTTCCCATCCTAATTTGCATTACCATCTTAAAAGCATCTTCTTAGACCTAGAACATCCTTCTAATTTCTAAGCAACTTAAAACTTAACTGTGAGACTATACTATCTAGTCTTCAACCACATCAGAGACCTGAGGAGGATAAATATATCTGAATAAACAGGAAATGCAGAGCAAGCAACTTCTAAAACTAAGAAATGACAGACAATTGCCTGTACAGGCTGTCTGGACAGTCCACAATTTCTCCCTATATAATTGGAGCATCTATCTTCAGTCTTTTGGCCCAGTATCTCTGACAGACATTAATTGTGAAACAGGAGTTACAAAGGACTTTCCCACTCTTTCTTGGCAAAGCTAGGGTATGATTCACCTCCTTCCAAGTTTTGTCCATTTTGGACACCATTCTGTCTACAGTTGAAGTGAGGGCTTTTTCTTGCCCAGTGGCTAGCTTGCCACTAATACAGCCATCTACAAATGAGTTTTTAATGTCAACAGATTTTTCATTAGAGAAAACATTAACACTCATGTATTTCTCCTTCATGGATAGCACAGTCTGTGGGGTCAAGTGATAATTCTGCTCCATATAGGAACAATACCTACTACTCCTGTATTGTTCCTTTCAGTGAAAGTTAATGTTTTCAGGGCCTCTTCCCTCCCCTTCCCTGCACTTCTCCTTGCTTCCCTGTACTGCCTCTCCCTTCTCCTCCACTTCGGTCTCCTCTCCTCCTCTTCTTCTATCTTTTTCTTTCCTTTCCTCCCCCACTTCCCTCTTCCCTCATCTCACTAAGTGACCTCACTTATAAAACAAGCCCTCAAGCTATCACTAGTAAGGATGTGTATCTGTTTCTGTTACTTGTGTTTATCTTGGAGCTGTAAGTGGCTGCTGAGCTTCGTAGGCAGCTACCTTTGTCCACAGCATGATCTGAATGCACCTCTACTTGAGAACTGCTCATTTGGCACACAGGTCATGTCCATGATCTGGCCAGGAAGCAAGTTGTCACCTTGCTGTGTCCATTCAGACACAGGCAGTTTCTAGGCTGTACAGTTGTATGCTTGGATAAAAAAAAAATGTGTTTTTCCTTCCTCCTCTCTTGTTTTTTTCCAAATTCCTCTTTGAGATTTTAACATTAAAGTAGTGAAATGTTCTTCAAATAAGAAGAGTATTATAATATCTATGGACATGCCACAAACTCTCTGAAAACCAAAGCCCAAACTCCTAAATACAAGAAGACACCATTAAAAGTCTTGCTTGAGAGTTCTCATGTAGCATAATAATAGTTGCATAAATCTTTCAGAACATTTCTGCCTGATTGGATTAAGATCAAATTTATTAAAATATGTCTGAACCAATTAAGTAAATTGTGATATAATGTAAAGTATAAAACACCCACCATTGATAATAATTTCTATCAACATTTCACATCTGCAGTTAACTTGAAGCAGATGCTACAGACATGGCCCATTGTTTCATATTTTCATGAGACAACATGTTTGGATGTTTTCTTTTTAATTGTAACATCATGTAATGCAGCTTTTTAAAGGTACACGTGTGGTAAGCATTAGAGCCTGAGTGAAAATTTTATTTTCAAAACGCTTTGTAGCCTTTCCAGGGAATCCTACCTTTTGCCATGCACTTCATGGGAATTGAAGATGTGCATGGCTGAGGATGAAGTTCTGGACTCTCCACTACCCTTAAGGGACACATGTATTTTGTGCTATTTCTTGTAGATTAAATACTACATGAAAGGTTACCTGATGCTTTTCTTTCATGGAGTGAACTTCTCCAAGTATCGCCAGGAGGCCAGTACAATGCACCTTTGCATGAATTCTCCAGTGGTTAACAAATTAGGAGATATTCTCCTAAGAGGTAGATAGGAAACTTTCAACACCCAAGGCAGGAATGGGGGGGGGGCATTCAGTTTGGTTTTCTTTTGTTTATTTTTAAAGATTTATTTATTATTTTTATTTTATATATATGATTGTTTTTACTTGTATGTATGCATGGGAACTTTGTGCATACCTAAGGAAGTCATAAGAGAGTGTCAGATCCCTTAGAAATGGAGTTACAGGAGGTTGTGAGCTGCCATGTGGGTGCTGGGAATCAAACTCAGGTTCTCTGAAAGAGCAGAAAATACTCTTTACATTTGAGCCATCTCTCCAGCTCTTGTTTTCTTTAAGAGGCTTCAGAGTGACTACTCATAGGGGCAGAACAAACAAACCTATAAAGATCTCTGAGATTCCATCTCACACTCATCAGAATGGCTAAGATAAAAAACTCAAGTGACAACACATGCTGATGAGGCTGTGGAGAAAGGGGAACACTCCTCCATTGCTGGTGGGAGTGCAAACTTGTACAACCGCTTTAGAAATCAGTCTGGTGATATCTCAGAAAACTGGGAAAAATTCTGTCCAAAAAAAAAAAGACCCAGCCATACCACTGCTGAGCACATATCCAAAAGTTTCTTCACCAAACTGCAAGGACATCAGCTCAACTATGTCCATAGAAGCTTTATTTGTAATAGCTAGAAACTGGAAATAACCCAGAGGTCCTTCAACAGAAGAATGGATTAAAAAAAAAAAAAACTGTGGCACATTTGCACACTGGAATATTATTCAGCTATCAGAAACAAGGAAATTGTGCAATTTGCAACCAAATGGATGGAACTCATCCTGAGTGAGCTAACCCAGACCCAGAAAGATACACAAAGCATGTACTCACTTATAACTGGATATTAGCCATTATAGTACAGGATAACTATCCTACCACTCACAGGCCCCAAGGAACAGGAACCTAGTATAACTATCCTACGAGAAACTCCACTCAGCATTAGATCAAAGCAGATGCTGGGACACACAGCCAAACATTAGGTGGACCTCCGGAGTTATGTATAAGAGGAGGAGGAGGAGGAATAGAGAGAACAGGAGGGGACAAGAACCCACATGAAGATCAACAGAACAAACAAATCTAGGCCGCTAGGGGCTTACAGAGACTGAAACACCAACCAAAAAAAAAAAAAAAAAAAAAAAAGATAGGGAGAGAGAAAAAAGGCACATATACACTAGAACTAGGCCCCCCTATACATATATAGATGATAGGCAACTTGGTCTTCATGCAGATCCCTTAGCAAGTGGGGGGCAGGTGGTCTCTGTCATGGACTCTGTTGTCTGTTAGTGGAACACGTTACTCTAGCTGGGCTGCCATGTCAGGTCCCAGTACAAGAGGAAGCTCTTAGCCCTCATGTGACTGACAAACTGAGGGAGATTTATATGTGGGGGACCCTCCTCACCCAAGGAGAAGGAGGGGAGGGAGAGGGGGAAGGGTTTAGGATGGTGGGACTGGGAGGTGGGGAGGAAGGGGGCTGTGGTCCAGATATAACTTAAAAAATTAAAAATGAATAAAAATTTTTAATAACTTTTTAAAAGAAAAACACTTTCCTTTAAGATTAAATGATTAAAATTTAATGAATTACTTGAGACATGATTGAAGGAGAGGCATATCATGAAAGTATGAAAGCTTCATTTCCCTGCTATTAGTTTACTAAAACAAACAGAATAGAAAGCTATAATTTAAGTCCTGAAGAGAACAGAATGAAGGGCATCAGTTCTCATCCTGTGACCACCTCCATTCCCAGGCTTTCTAGAAGCTTTTGCTGGTAATTGCCCAGGTGCCCCTTCCTGAAGCCTCACAGCCCCATTTCCTTATCCCTTCCTTCTTCCTGGTGTCCAGCTGTAGATACAGTGCTGTGCCCTACCTCTGGGCCCCATCTTCTGAACTGACACTGCAGCCTGTCAAGGACTTGTTTGGAAAAATGGTAAACTACTAGGCAAGAAATGGCTGCTGTTCTCAAGGAATTCTGGTTAGAAATGTATTGCTTATTTCTCGGAAGAAGTCATTTCATGTTCCAAAGATTAGAGAGGAACTAGCTATGCAGTCATGGCACTCATACTGTAAATTTTAAAATGTAATATTTATATTAATTCTTTGAGAATTTCAGACATGAGCAGAATGCATTTTGGTCATATTCACCTCTAACTTCTCCTGGAACCAGCCCCACCTCCCACTCCCTCCCAGTTTCATTTCTTCTTTATTTATAATTCACTGAGTCCAATTTGTACGGCCACAAGCCCCAGCACAAGAGGAACATCTTAGCCCTCATGTGACTGGTGTTAACTGGGGGGGGGTTGACATATTGGGGCTCCCCTCAGCCTAGGAGAAGGAGAAGATGGAGATGGGGAAAAGGGAGGGAGAGTGGGACCAGGAGGGGAGGAAGGAGGTGGCTATGAATGAGATGGACCTTGAAAAAAAAATAAATTAAAAAAAAAGAAACTAGAAGGAGGGGGGGGGGCATGGTCAACCTACCAGGGCCCACATCCTTAAAGATAATTCTCTCTCTCTACTAGTAGCCATCCTGATCTATCAGTAGCTCCTCCTCCAGGGCTGAGGGCTGGTGAGTCCTTCCCACACCCATGTTGTAATGTTGACTGTCTTGACCTTGTGTAGGTCTTTATGTAGGCAACTGCAGCTGCTGTGAGTTTGTGAGTACAGTGGTCCTGTCCTGTGCAGGAGACCACGTTTGGATTTGGTCATTCCCACCTCAGGCTCTTGCAGTCTTTCTGCCTCCATTTCCACAATCCTTGAACCTTGAGCTGATAATGCCTGACATAGATATGCCATCTATGCCTGAGATACCACAAAAGTACTTGTTGTCTGCAGTGAAAGTATCTGAGGTTACTACCCTGAATTACACAAAGAACATCTTTGATGAAAACTGAGAACTGCACTAACTGTGGGTATAGAGATATGTGATTGCTGATTTTTTGTTAACTTCATAGAAACTGGGTCATATGAGAAGAAGGAAACTTGTGAGATGTTTTGTTTTGTTTTATTTTTGATGACCGATGCCGGAGGCTCAGCCCACTGTATTGACAACAGCTGTGTAGGTTGTCCTGGGCTTTATAAAAAAAAACAACTGAGCAAGCCATGGCAGTAAGCAGAGTTCCTCTATGACTTCTGCTTCAGTTCCTGTCACCAGGTTCCTGCCTTCAGTTCCTGCCCTGACCTCCTGTCACAATGGATTATAATCTGAAAAGTGAAATAAATCTTTTCCTCTCCAAGTTGCTTTTTGGTCAATGTTTTATGACAGCCACAAAAAGTAACTAATACAGAAATAGGTACCAGGATTATTAGATAGTGGTAGCTGTGACAGACCTGAACACGCTGTTTGGTGTGTGTGTGTGTGTGTGTGTGTGTGTGTGTGTGTGTGTGTGTGTAAAGGTGTTAGAGTGTAGAAATGCTTGAAACTTTGAGTTGGAAAAGCATTGAGTGTTCAGAACCTACTAAGCTGTTGTGGGAGCTTGGAAGATAAAAATGCTGATGATGGAAGTTTGACTTGTGACGTTTCAGAGAGAAGTGTGAGAGTCCCTCAAAGATTCTATTACACTCATTTGAATGGTGCTTTGAATTATGAATATGTAGTTTCTGATCAGCTGAGGCTGAAGAATCATCTGTGATTAAGAAGAGAACAGCATCACTGAAGTAAAACCTTTGGTAAATCAGAGAAATGGTGCTGGTTGTCTGGGGCTGAGAAATCAGCTGGTTTTATAAAGGCCAGCATCTTTGAGTTGAAATCTTCAGGAGGGTGTTTCCTCAGGGTCAACACAAAGAAACCGTGATTCAGAAGGGATGAAGGTGTCTCGATCTGGCAACTGAGCTTGGCAATGTGCAAACATTTTCCATGTGGTACTGGTTTTGAAGGCATGAAGGGGTCATACAGAAAGGTTGATGTTTGGCACTATATGGCAAAGTTGAAATCCCTGAAAAGGATCCATAGGAAGGGATACTGGTGAAGGTGTAACCCAGTTCCAGTTCAAGGCCCAAGCATGCTGGAGGTGCGAGGGCTGCATACTGACTACAAAGAACAGCAGCAGGTTTAGAGTGGAGCCAGCCTATGCTGTGTGTGTTGTAGCACAGACGCACCGGGGAGGAGTTACCCAAGCCTGTTGGGCTCAGAACATCATGGGTGAACCTCAGTCACTGGTCACTGAACTTCTTACGTTACTGGATGTGCTTTGACTTGATTGTAACTCTGCCCTGGTTCTTCCCTCTTGGAATAAGAAGTATATAGCTTATTTTTTTTACTTTAGAAGATCCCACAGTTTGGATTTTTAAAGAGGCATTTGATATTTTAAAGAAACTGGATTTTTTAGGTGTTTGAAACTTTTTTTTTAAAGGCTAAGCACTTTAAAAGTTTTATATTGTGTTATTATTTTTCTATTGCGATATTAACATGCAATCTTAGGAATAAGTCAGAAGTGAAAGGTTATTTGTTTAATAGTGATTATCTATCTCTGTGTCAAGTGGTCAAGAGATAAATTGTGCTAGTTAGTTTTTCATCAGCTGTAAATCAACTGGGTCAGATGAGATGAGGGAAACTAAATTGAGAAGATGCCTGCATCAGATTGGTATGTAGACAAGTTTGAGAAAAAATGTTCTTAGTTAATGGCTGCTATAGGAAGACAGAACCCACAGATGCTGCTATCCCTAGGCAGGTGGCATAAGAGTTTTATAAGAAAGCAAACTATAAGAGCAAGCCAGTAAATATTCCTCTATGGTCTCTGCTTCAGATTCTGCCTCCAGGTTCCTGTCTTGAGTTACTTTCTTGGCTTTGCTTCATGATAAACTATAAATTATAACGTTAAATAAGCCTTTTCTGCTCCAAGTTGTTTTTGGTTAGCGTTTGATAACAACAATAGAGCGCAACAAAGATGAAATATGAATTTAGGGGCAGTCTGATATTGTATGCATCTTGTAGAATAATAGTTCACCCCTGGGGCCTGTGAGCCCCCCAGCCATGGTTTCTTGTCCATATATACAATATCAGTCATGTGATTCCTTCTGTGGAGTAGGATTTCTATTTAATCAGAAAGATGTTGGTTACTCCTATAACATTCATGCCATCATTGCGTCTGTGGGCGTTTCTTGTGAGACACATTGCTATTACATTCCAAAGCATTCACACCCACTTAGGACTGTAGACTTTTCTACCCTACCAGCCTGAATCGCACCTCCCACTACTATGAAAGCTAGCCAAAATGGAGGAAGCATCCCAGTCAGCACCAACTTGATTTCTCTATGTCTTGTGATCAAAGTGTGCAGTGTCTTCAGGAATAGGTTTTAACCATCAAGTTCTGGTAGGCAACCAAGAGCGATGGCTATACTGTAGCCTGTATTGTTTGGGGGTCACCAGGATGTCTTTGACTAGCAACTTCAGGGAGGTATCCCACATCTGGCACTGTGCTTTGTACTTGGCAACCTGTATCTTCTGGAATGAGCTTTATACTTGTGTAGAGTGAGTCCAATTAAACTAGTGTGTGTGTATGTGTGTGTGTGTGTGTGTGTGTGTGTGTGTGTGTGTGTGTGTGTCTTATAAAGTGGGGGTTTTCCATATGGCGTTTTCAGTATCCTCAGTATTAGTTGTCCTTTCCCCATCTTCTCTGCCCTACCTTTCCATCCTTCTCCTCACTTAATCATCTATTCCCCTTTTCCTTTCACATCATCTGTGACTTTTTTCATTGTTTTTTCCCTCACAGGCTTTGCTTCTTGTATTGAGGTGCAATGTGGTTGATCTACTTGGAGTATCTTAAAGCATCAGTCACAGTATTGGATGGTGGTATAGTTTGTTTTATTCCAGCACTTTTAAAGAAATATGACTGTCTCAGAAGCCTTAATTCATGTGCATTGGTCAGCCATTTCTACTGCCAAAATACACACAGAGAGACACAAACTCATGTATAGACAAATACACACACATGTACACATACATGCATACACACTCACACACAGACATACATTTGCATACACACATGCAGGCCACATATATGTGCATGTACACACACATTTCACACATACATACCCCCACATGTATGCACATAAATGTACACACACATACATATGCAGACACATGCATGCACAGACACACCTGAGTGTATACACATATGCTCTGTGGTTTGTTATAGAAATGACTTGTCAAGTAGATTGATTCCAAATTATGAAATACATACCAATACCAGAAATATTGAGAAGATGCGTTTACCACTGAGAACTTGCTACCAATATAGAGTAGGAGTAGGTAGTCTTCTGGCACAAATCATACCACATAAAACTTCCCCAGGTTATTTTTATACCATACAAAGAAAGACTGAAACAGGTTAGAAGTTGAAGATCAATCTGCAGAAGGAAAATTAAAAACACTAGCTGCTCCATAATACGTGTTTTTCATGTGAAGACTGTGTGTGCCTGTCTTGTAGCATTTATTTTGACTTTCTTTGTTAGCAACGGAAACCTAGTGACTGACGCCAATAGAATGTTCTGATTTATATTTCTGTGTTTTGCAATGAGCTATATTAACAATAGAGTTGTCTTTGAAAACAGCCTATGTGGCTATCTGAAGTCGAATCTTCCTGGTTCACCCATTCTGCTAATTGGATTTAATACTAACTCTTTGAAAATCCAATTAAAGATACAAACTCTCTTTCTAGAAATACTTGTATCAGCACCTGTGTGCACTTGAAGTTTTGGGTTGTTAGGATTTGAAAAGCTGAATCTCATCTGTGGACAGTTGACATCCCCGATTCTCAGTACACAAGGTCGGCCTCCCTGGAAACCTGCTTGAAAAGCAGACTCCTAGGTCCTGTGCTAATCTCATGCAGCTAGATGGTCTGGGACTGTTGTCTGCTAGTCTGTTCCAGCTGGTTCTGTAGTCCAGATGTTTGTCCCCCAGAGGCTTGTGTACTTGACCTTAGTGGTGCCTCATGGAAGGTGATTAGCTCATAGGGCCTTAATGCTCATTTCGGAGTGAATTCTGTGAAGAGCAGGTCATGACAAAGCCAAAGTGCACCTCGGGCTTGGCCCCTTCTCAACACACACACTTTTCTTTCTGTTTCTCTGTCACATTTCATTTAAGCAGGAAATCCTTACCAGAATATGCTGACACCAAGTTGTTTAGATTCCTGAAGCCACCATAATTGGTGGCCAGACAAACCTCTTTGTGTTATGAAGTGTCAGCCTCATGTATTCTGTTAAAGTCACAGAGAATAACAACTTTACATTGTAAATGAGCCATGCTCCTATGGTATATAACTTCAGGCCTTTTCTTGGCCTATGACCTTGAATGTTAGAGAGAAAACATGTGTTTTAAATGGGATGGCAATTAACTGTAGGCAATTAGGGATCAACTTTTGCTGAACAGAGAATGATGAGCAGACTTAACAATCCTCACCTAATTTATTTATGCTATGTGTATCTAGTTATGGTCTAGCTCAACACAGGCACTTGAAAATACTTAACACATTTGACTATTGCGTAGGTGTGTCTGGATTTTAACACTTAATTAATTAATCAGTTAATTAATTAATTTAATATAAAAACTTAATCTAATCATACAGAAAACACCAAAAACAATAGGATCTATATAAAGTATGTGGAAATACATAGACAGCCTTAGAAGAATTCATGACATATAATCTGAGCAATGACTCTCTGTGTGGGGACACATGGAGACTTTGGGTCTGTGGGTCTCTGATAAGAGAAGCAAAGGAATGAGAACTTGAAAGTTTGGCTAGAGTCTGCAGTGTAGTTTACAGTAGCTGTGTGAATTTTGACTGATGGAAGCTTCTTTAAGATTTAGCTCCCCTTTGTCAAATGGCAGCATTAAAGCCTCAACGGACTCTGAGAGGACCAGATTTAATACTTGCTATTACACAAAAGACACTGCTCAACAAACATGTCTTCTTTCTCTCCATCCAGGGAATGCTCTTCCCTCTTCTCCACACTCCTGTCTCTTGATCAATACATTGATTCTGTCTGTAGCAGACCAGAATACATTTTTAGTAGTGATCCTGGATCCCTTTGGTACAAGAAAATGACTGGGGTATGTGGCTATTGTATACCTTTAAGCCAAAGTGAATGTCATACACCAGCCATATTCCTTTTCTAGATTTAAAACAATCACCTCAAAAAAGTAGAAGTTTTTCTATCTTTTTTTTCTATCAGGTGTTTCTATCTTTACCTTACTGAGAAGATCACAGAAAGTTGGAAGAGAAGAGTGTTTATTTGTCTAGTGGCTTTGAGCTTCCCTCATTTCCTGGAAGAGGCAGGAGAAACTCACTCTATGGGTATCAGCTTACACTCAGAGTTGAAAGCTTTACAGCATTTTGATGAAATACAATCCCTTTGGAACTGGCATGTTGATGGAGAGAGAGAGAGAGAGAGAGAGAGAGAGAGAGAGAGAGAGAGAGAGAGCATGTAAGTGATCCTAGCATGACAGAACCTAGAACCTTTTCAACATAATCTTTCTCTGAAAGCTGAAGGAAATGGACCCTTGCCTCCCAGGCGCTTGTCACTCAGTACATGTCACATAGGGCCAAATGCACTGCTCATACCTGGGAGCTGGTTCCATGCAGAATCTCTGATCCTTTCACGATCTACAAAATCCAAATCTGTGTTTCTTCTTTGGTTTCAATGAAGCAAGGTCTTGATATATAACCTAAGCAGGTCTCAACTCACTGTGTGTCTTGGGCTGGCCTTGAACTTATGATCTGCTTGCCTCAATCTTCCAAACCCCAGAAGTGCTGGGATTATGGATGGGAGAAGGATACTACCATGCCTATCTCAGAATATATATTTATTCCTCTTAGGAAAACAGGAGAGGTACCAGTTTAGTGTTGGTTTTTGACTGAGTTAGGTAATTGTGTCTGAAGGATGTTCTAGGTTGATTAGATAACCCTTTTCTTTTAGTTGGAACAAGAACAGTCAAGGATGCCTGAGATGTTCCATAATATCACCATGGAGCCTGAAGTTGAATGATAAGCATTAGAGCTTGTCACCTAAGAGTTAGAGCCAAGAGTTCAAAAGTGAATAAACCTGAAGGAAAGAACCCCAACCAAAGGTGAAAAGAAGGAAATCACTTTCCCTCGTGGCCTCTTCGTCTTGGAGGATCCCCTGCAGGTGTGACTCCATGCTTTCTTTCCCCTGTACTTTGCTCCTCTTAAAATTTCCCCAGGCCCTGACAGCAGCCATGATGGAGCTGCTTTTCCTGGAGAGTTTTGTTGTGTGTGTGTTTTTTAAATGGAGTCATCAAGTCTTATGATCCCATACAATGAATGTTTATCTTTGAGATTCTAGACATCAGAATGAGTTGAACTTTGGGCCAAAGGCCTCCTGCTCTGAACTCTTCAAAACACAGTAGAAAGGCACCTGTTGATTTGTTAGATTCTGTTTAACAGCCAAGGATGATACTCTGAGTTTGAGATATTGGAGAAGGACATCATACATAGGACACTTACAGGTCTATTTTCTTCTTGGGTATACCATCTTGTAAGGTTTTGAATTAATAGAAAGCTAGGGTGTGCCCAAATTTACAATGGAGCTGGTGCCCCCTGCTGGAATCGAGTTGTTTAAGTTTCCATCCCTTGGGGGATGTGTGCCAGCAATGCTGTTAAGACACAGGCTTGCCAACATAGCCCACGGGTACCAGGATAAGTCATTTAATTAACCTCTCTGCTTCAGCTCCTTGACATATAAGAATGGGATAACAATAACAGCCAATCTTAAATTTCTTGTTGAAAGGTAGAATTAATTAGAGATGACAGTAGAGTGCTTTATGAAATCTGGATGCTAAATCACAATAAATGTTGGAACATGCCTCCAACATCCCTATGGCAGGAAAATGACAATTTGCTGTGTCTTGTTACTAAACCCGCCATTGCTAATTTTATCTCATTATAGATTCTAAGTTTCTCTGAAGTTGGAAAAAAAGCATATTCACCTTCACTTACTCTGTTGATGAGACATGAATTCAATAATGTTGCTGTCTTGTCGTTTCAGCAAATGGGAGATTGAGGCAGGAGGAATTCTTTGAAATCAAGGTCAGCACAGCCTGGGCCAAACTGTTAGTTGCAGACCAGACTAATTACAAAATGAGACTCTATCTTAACACTCATGTGCACATGCATACATACACACACACACACACACACACACACACAAGCATCAACAACAAAAACTCCACCATGTTTTGTTCATTAATGCTTGGGTTGTTGGGTATGAGTGCTTCAGATATTTAAGGCAAAGTAACAAGGATGGTAAGACACCTGTGTGGAACAGGTATGCTTATACCCCCATTTAGAATACTTCTGGCATGGGTTCTGACTTGGCCTCTATCCTAATTTTGTTTCTCTTGCCCTGACACAGAGATAGCCTAGGGGAGAAAGGTTTTATTATAACTCACAACTCCAGGTTACAATCCATCTTAGCAGGGAAATCAAGGAGGCATAAACGTAAAACAGTCATATTGCATCATCCACAGTCAAAAGCAGAGAGAATGTGGAAGCATGCGTGCTTAGTGCTCAGCTCTCATTCCCTACTCTTAACAGATAAGGGCCCCTAAAAAGTAGGCAATGATGCTTCCCACGTTCAGGCTTGGTATTCCCATGTTAGTTAAGATGATCAAGACAGTCCCCTACTGACATGACCACAGGTCAACCTGATCTGGTAAGCCCTCATTAAGACTCTCCTCCCAAGTGACTTTAGGCTGTGTCAAGCTGACTATTAACAATAACTATTGCAGACTCATGGGCTAATGAGAAGACGTCTGGTCATATCAGGTATGTACTGAAGAATGAGAGTCCCAAAGAACAAATTCCACAAGAAAAAGATGATAATGGGACTGAGGAGATTTTGTCCTGGCAAAAGAACAAAGAAGGTTTCCCTCTCTTTCTGACTCATACCCTAATGTGTAGAAGAAAAGAGAGTCAAAAACAGAAGTATAGGCCCTCATCTTTCTGTCCTGGTGTTGAAAGATCCAGAGGCACTCAGATGCTACTGTGAGGTCAAACAGAAGACCTGAAACACTGAGAACTAACCCTAAGACATGGTAAATTTGGGGGTAAGACTGTATTTACCTGACTGAGAAATCAGATGATCCTGGAGTAGCAAGAATACTCCATTTATTCATAGCTCACTTGCTACATGGGCTCCAAGACTAAGCCTACAATTTGGCAATATCTACTTAAGACCTAAATACTTAAAAAGTTTTTACTTTTTATTATGTCCCCCCCCCCATGTGTGTGTGTCTGTGTGTGTGCGTGTATGTGTGTCCAACAGAGGCCATGGAGCTGCACTTACAGGTGGTTGTGAGATCCATATCAGATATGTACATTCATAACGGTAGAAAATTACAGTTATGAAGTAGCAATGAAAATAATTTTGTGGTTGGGGTCAGCATTAAAGGGTAGAGCCGGCTTGAAGAGATGGCTCAGCGGTTAAGAGCACTGGCTGTTCTTCCAAAGGACCCACGTTCAAATCCCAGCACCCATATGGCAGTTCACAGCTATCTGTAATTGCCAGGTGTGGTGGCACATGCCCTTAATCCCAGCACTGGGGAGGCAGCGGCAGGTGGATTTCTGCAAGTTCAAGGACAGCCTGTCTACAAAGTGAGTCCAGAACAGCCAAGGTTACACAGAGAAACCCTGTCTCAAAAACAAAAACAAAAAGTGTAAAGGGTAGAGCCTTAGAAAGAGTCACTGTACTAGGCCAATATCCAAAGATTTTTAACGACCATCAAGTTGCATGGTGCTTTAGTGGAGGTGTGCACCAAAGTGCAACTCAGAAACATCTTTCGCTGAGTTCCACAAGCACAGTGAAGTTCTTGAGACCACAAAGAGGCCAAGAGGCTGTGTGTGACATGCTATCAAAATTATTAATATATATATATATATATATATATATATATATATATATATATATATATTGGACAGAATGAACATACTCTCACAGGGAAAAGACATGGTAGATGGAAAGTGCTTGGATTTTACTAGAAAGGGAAATACCATTACGCGACTTTCCCTCTGTAATAACACAGAGGTTTTGGGAACAAATCAAAATCACTATCATTGAGAACCAAGTAAACCCTGACAGGCCTTTGACTCTATTTATGGCTCCAGCTCTACAGAGAAGAATCTGCTTGAGCAGAATGTGGTCTGAGGGGCAGATGAAACTGCAATGCTACTAAATCTACTGCCCCTGAGTCCACAGCCCTCCCAGTAGCGCTGAGGGCTTTGATCCATTAACATCTTTCTGGGACCTCTGATCTGAGAAGCTGGTGTCAGTTTCTCTGCTCCTGCCCCTCCATGCTAACTACAGCCATAACTACAGAAACAGAGCAAGAGGCAATCAACGACTTTTGCTGAAAGAAAAGATGAGAAGTATAGGCTTACTATCTTATTAGTTCTAACTGCCCATAGAATGAAGGACAATACGAAATTGGGTACCCTGTGTTATTTTCTCTTTTTAGAGGGAGGATTTATTTTGTCTCCCTGTTGAGGGCATTAGTCCATCCTGACAGGGAGGGCATGCATCAGGAGGAGCAGCCTGAGGCTGTGTCAGTAGGAATGTGAGTCTGGTGTATCACATCCCCAGGATCAAGGATCAAGGAACAGAGGCTGTCAGCTGGCTTTCTCCATTTTAGCAACCCCCTACCTTTTCCCTATCTTTCCCCCCTTTTTGCATTTATTTATTTGTTTGTTTGTTTGTTTGTTTGTTTAATGGTGGGCATATACAGCCACTCCATGTGTGTGAAGAGGTTTCTTATTGGACCCTGGGAGACAGATTATTTGCGGAGGTTACATCCTTGCTAGAGGTTACATCACTGAGGAAAATGTCCCTTCCTTTCTCTTCTCTCCCTTCCTTTCATTTCCCACTCCTGTCTTTCTTTCTCCCTTCCCATCCCCTATTTTCCTTTCCTTCTAGAGAGGATCTGTCTATCTAGTCCAGGATGGCCACTACTATGCTGGCATGACAGACACATGCCTTCTTGCCTGGGTTTTTGAGTTTTGTTATCAAAAAAGAAGGAAATTCAAGCTTCATGTATCCTGATCGAGACTGTACCAGAAGTTAGTCCACATGGAGCTGTGCTAGAGACACTGGTGGACAGGTTGGGGAAGGAACAGAAATCTTATTGAGGACAAGCAACCAAGGCCAGCGGGTTCTTCTCCCTTTACATGTGTGAGGAATTCATGGCTTCTTCCTCTGGAGACACCTGGGCAAGATTGGGGACCATCTACAATAAGCTGTCCCTGATCAAGAATTCTTTATTACATGGAGTACCCCCCCAAAACCCAACAACAACAAAAACATTGAACAACAAAATATTGACAAGATTTATGGGTATTGATGCAAAAGCAGGTGAAATGAAATGGGATTCATATACATATTTAAAATGATATGCCACGGTCATTTTTTTTCTGGCAAGCAAGCCTGTTTAATCCTTACAAGTTCACTGATTCCACATTGAATTTGAGTTGTTTAGGAATTAAGAGTGTGTTCTGGATTTAAGAAGATGTTTTTAAAATTGTGATGCAAGTTAGGATGGAAGCTGAGTTGGATGTAGAACTTTAAACTCATGGAGATGGATGCATAGTAGAATGTTAAAGTCAGGTGCCAAATACATATGGACTGGACATTGGGAATGTATGCTAAGCCATATAACTCTCATAATTGTGGCATATTTATTTCTGTTGTGTTGTACTGTGTTTGCTGTTATAAGAGGAAGAGCCATTTGTTGTATGAAAAGGGGGAGCTGTTGGGGGGAAAAGATACACCTTAAACTAAAAAAAAGGGAGCAGATGGAAGGATGTGAGGGGGAAGAGGTTGGGAGGGTGGGACTGGAGGGGGAAGGAGGGAGGGGATTGTGATTGAGATGTAACTTGAAGAAATAAAAAAAAATGAAATGGACAAACACAATCAGAGAATTCATATGGTACTCTTACAAAACCAAGTAAATGTATAATACCCGATTATGATAAAAAAGATATTGAAGCATCTTGTTTTGCATTTTCACTTTGTATAGTTTCTTGTACGTGCAATTGACTGTGATTTGAAGATATTCTAGAAGTGAACAGTTCTTAGGTTTTAGATGCATGAGAGAGATTCCTGGGAGTATGGTTACATCTAACACTGTCTTGCTCCCTTCCATTCTGGATATGAGCTGGCCTTTGTCAAAGGTATCCATCGTGGATATGCCCCCTGGTCATTGGTTACTGTGTTAGTGCCAAAGTGCTTGCGTTCAGCTGCATCTTATTTTGTTTACTAATGAGGTGGAAGTGTGAGAATAGTAATGCTGGCAGCCCTTGTAGACCAAAATGAATGTGGATAGTATTCCTTTGAGTGAGTAGGAAATGTTCTCAACTTACAAGGGTGCTAAAGGAAGACCAAATCCATGTGAGAAATTGTGAAGAAGGGAAAAGAAATCAGGGCAAGTTCTGCTACTGTGCCTCAAACTTCATAACACGTGGCTGTGGTGTGTGACTCTGGTGCATCTGTGAGTGGAAGACATAAATAGACAGCATGTCCAAAAGGACAGAAAACATTTAACACAGTTTGAGTCTGGGTTGAACCCTGAATCAGGCTTGAGCAAGCACTGAAACTCTTTAAAACATCAGTTTCCCTGTATGCACAGCAAGAAATAAAAGTATATCCTGCTTGGAAGGCTGTTGAAAGGTTTAATGAGATAGTTTGTATCATAAGTACCATGAGTGGGAAAAAAAAACATGGTAGAGACCACTCACAGTTTTAAACATCCTCTGTGGGTCTGGGGTACAGGGGTACTGTGTACACTCTTCATCAACATGTTGTAATATAGTTACAGTAGCTTTAAATTTAACAGTGTGATAAAGAAGAACTCAGATGGTCTGAACTTACAATGAGTGGTTCACCTTACAATTTCCTGACTTTATAACAGCTTGTAGGCCCTACATGCCCAGGAGAAACTACATTTTGCTCCTGGGGCCAGCAGCAAGTGGAATGGCATGGCTCCCATTATTGATGGTGGCTGCAGGCCTCAAAGTTCCCACTTAGTTCCAAATTACAAATGGAACCCATGGAGACCACACTTTGGTGTGTGGGGGGGTGCTGGTAAGTGAAAGTTTTTGTTTGTTGAGTTTACTGAGTGCATTCTTGACACACAGCATCTTCAGATTATAGTGGATTTGTCAGGATGTCATGTTATGGTAGACTAAGGAACATTTGGGTCAGAAACATTCATGCTGAAGTAAGAAATAAATGGGACCAGGATGTTTCTGTCACTATAATTGAACATATTTTACTGTTATTTAACATTTTAAAAACTAGAATCAATTTTTTAAGTCAGTGTAATCTGACAAGAGAATAAATTTAAACAAGATAAAATTGGGACGATGGGAAGCACCAATTTAGCTATTGTGAAATTTTTTAATTGTGTGTTGAGAAACACAGTGCAGAACTAACCAAAAAACAAACAACAAAACCAAGAAGAAAAGCAAAAAAAGATACAATTCAAAATGAATTCCAAAAGTGCACATAGGAAGAAAAGATCCAAATAATAATATATGAAAGATGCATCATATAGGAGACAATTTAATGAGAAATACACCTAAAGCAGCTAAATTTTATTTCTGTTAATTTTTTTTGTAGCTTGATCTCTTAAAAATGACTCTGTGCCCTTTTTACTCACTGCAGTTTCATACATTTTTACACTGAACCAAGTGAGCCCCACCTGAATATCTGTTCTAGGAAACCCCTTTGTCTATCTCCTGATTCAAGTGAGCCCCACCTGAATATCTGTTCTAGGAAACCCCTTTGTCTATCTCCTGATTCAGCAGTCACAGAAAACACAATTCAAATTCAAAAGCTTTAAGGACAGGTGAAAAATGCTTGTTTGTTGGTCTGCAAAATGAGCAAGGTACATGATGTTTTGAACAAATATTTATCAAAGCATAAAATATCACGCCACACACAGAGCTCCAGATTCAAGTCCAGACGCCACACCAACTACTGACAGCACTGGTATTCTGTAGAAGGAAAAGAAGTGCAGACAGGAGGGAGTTAGGTTGTTGTAAAAGTTATGTTTCTGTGGACTTCTGCAACATAAGAATATCACACTATTAATTCAAAAGAAGTACATGCACATTTTAACCTGCAACTGCAGGCTCTGTGCTCAGATCTGCAGAGATGTTCTCAAGGTGTTTGTTTGTTTGTTTTCTGTTTTTTATAAATGTATTAAATCATTCAACTTCTATTATATATATGTAGACATTATTTCACTTAGCAATATTTATTGGGGAAAATGATGAAATTTATGTGTGTGTATGCACACACATGATTTCCTTTTCAGTTTTGGGGTTATATATGAACTGCCATGCCTGTTTTATTTAAAAAATAAACAAACAAAAGACATGCATGTTGAGGATTCAGACTCGATTCCTTACACTTGTGTGGTAACTCTTCACTGAGCTGTCTTCCTAAGTCCCAGACAGAAGCTTCCTACTCCATTACATTTGATTTTTTATTTTGAAGCAACCTTTATATATTTTAGTACATTATTATTATTTTATTTGTGGGGAGGAGTGGACATCAAAGGACAACTTTCAGGGGAGTAGATATTCCCTTTCCAATGTGGGTCCCTGCCATCAGGTTCAGGTTGCCAGGTTTAGCAGCAGCTGCCTTTGTCCACCATGACATCTTGTCACACATTTCTTATTTACTAAATTAAATGGACTAAATGTTACTAAAGTTTTCTGAATTCTACTTACGGTAGTGTGTGTTTAATGAAATTGTCCTGTTCATATGATATGATATGTAAACATTGAGAATATCACTAAGCATAATATATATGAAAAGGGTAGACACGAGTTTGTGGTGTTTCTTTTAAGAAACATAATGTAAGATTGCAAATGTACAATAAACACAAAGTGAAGTATTAAATAAATATTTAAAAAAACATTTGACTAAAAAAAAAGTAAATATTTCTTTAAAGAGAGAAATAGCTCAGTTATAATATCTAAAGCTGATAAAATCCTGAAAACTGAGATTCATTGGTCCCCAGCGTGTCTTTATGTTAGTTTGTTTTGTATCCTTGTTCTTTGACTTATCATTTGACAATATTTTATAAAATACATCATATATAAGAGAAAATATAAGTTGGCCTTTTCCCAGATAGTTTCTGAGGAGGGAGTTTCTTGTGACGTGCTTCTAGAAGACAGAGGGATTTTTGTTCATTCTCCATGTGGTCAAGTTGACAACCAAGATTAGCCATCGCACTGTTCCTAGGGACACTGTTCCTTCCTGCATTTGCATAATGACTCCAGCTCATCTATCACACCCATGGCATACACTTTTCCCAATGACTGACCAAGCACCTTCTTCATCGTTACTGAGTTCAACACTTAGTCTTCTGGTAGTACCAGTGCAGGGATTTCTAAAGATTTCTTGTGTGCTTGGTTCTCTGATTATATTTTTATTTGTCTGGTTTCTGCCATATCTTCTAACTGGACAACAGGCTCTAGGGGCAGGGACTGTATTTCTCACCAATTAGCTCTTTTTTTTTTATGGACTTGAACAGGCTTGGAGTAGGATAGGTGCTCAATATGCAATGGTCTGTACCCCATAAAAGGATTCTTTGACCCCAGCAAATAGCAATAATGCTTCATACAGCAGCCATTCAGTTTCTGAATATTCTGAGCCTTTCCATAATAAAGAAATGAGTTTCATTTGTTTAACTCAGAGTTTCACAGATTTACTGAGAAACGGACATCTTCCATTCGTAGGCATTTCTCCAACTAGTCTTTTGGGAGTCATCACATAAACTTTTACAATAACATTATTTCTGTACTGAAAGAACTCTGCACTGTTCCATAAGATTGCTTAAGAAAGGACTTGGGGTAAAGGAACATTAAAAAAAAAGCTTTCTTTGTAGCTCTAGTGTGTTCATGCAGTCACACATCAATGGCAATTTCCTTTCTTCTCTTGATCAGACATATGCCATATCCTAGGGATACAATGACTGGATCCCGAGAATGCGGTGTGAAATTAACCCAATCTTGGACATCTGGAAGAATTTGGTGACGATGAGTCCTTTAAGTCAAGACCCAGAAGATAAACACCGAGACCAAGAAGCAGCCTACAGGGAAGATGAGTGATCCCAGTGAGGTTTGAGCACAAAATATGAGGAAGAAGAAGTGGCATGAAAACAGTAGTTGCCACATCCCAGAGAAGAGGCCTGAAATTATTGGCTTGTCTCTTCTACTAAAGAGGCTTTATACTGACGAGTTTGTGTTTCAGGGGTTTGCTGTGTAACGTGGTGCCCATCCAGCAGCAGTTTTTTATTAAATTGATTCAGTTAAATAAGTTGAAGACAGTAAGCTTCTTTCAGGGACATCCAAGTGGGAGAAATCACTGCTCTTCAGTATGTTTTGATCCACTGCTTCTTTAGTTATTCAATACTCCATCTTGTAGGAAATCAGGAAGGCCAGACACAGACATGATAGTGATTGTTGTCCTCCCTGACAGAGCCAGGGGCCAAAGCTACCATCTCAGGAAAGGGGAGGAGCCATTTCTGACACAGTGGGAAATGCCTTTTAGCTTTTGAGCAATTTGGAGTGTCAGGATCATTTAATTTTTCAGAATATGCAATATCAAAAAAAATGGTAAAATGAGGAGAAAAGTTCAAAAGAAGAAAATAGTAGACACTGCAGACTTGTTTCCATGTCACTGGCCAATAAACGATGTCTAGACTCTGTCCACTGCTCCCATCTGCAGAGGGCTCTTGCTCTTACATAATAAATCAAAGAGAAAAACTATCACGTGTGGGAGAAGCAGCAGGCTCTTTGCATTTACCTCCCTCAGGGATGCTTTGCCAACAGGAAGGCAACTCTTCCAGCTCAGCCAACCAACACTTTATGCCAACACTTTATGCAAACTGCTTCAGTTCCCAACTACTGAGCCCTCCTGACCAGCCAAGCCATTTCTGAGTAGCTCAACATTTCTTACTTTGGCCCAGACCTAATGCTTTCCTCTATCCTGAGAACTCATATGAAGAAGATTATATAAACTTTCCATGACTATTTTTTTTCAGAGCTTAAAACCTAAGCAATATTCAAACATTCTGTTATCAATGGTGAGTATGTCTTGAGTTAGTGATCAGGCTAACGTGGGATGGGGACTCAGATTTACTTGAGGGATGAGAGATAGCAGAGAAAGCTTAGTCCTTGGGGAACTAGTCATGTAAATAAACAAGGCAAGAACAATGGTTCTAACAGGCAAGCCCAACCTCCACCTTAGTTCTGCACCTTTCCTTACCCTTTGCTTAGAGGACATCTTTTTCTGTTTTAGGTTTCTGTTTGTTGCTCAATTCTTGTTCCCAATTTTGATTCCTGAGTCCTTCACAGGAGAAAGGGCACTATTAGAATAAAAGAAGCCGGGAGGAAGCTGACTCTTCAGGCTGGCTAGGAATGAGGGTTTCTGGAGTTCTCTGCAGTGTTCTATGGTCCTTCTCTGCATCTTTAGGTATTTAGAGAGAAGAAATGCAGCAGTTGGAAGTTTTGAGAATTCTTACTGACATTTTTTTGTTTGTTTGTTTTCTTGACGTAAGATCTCACTCAATAGCCCAGGTTGGCCTTGAACTCTTGAAAAGACAGACTGCCCTTAAGCTTACTGTGTATTCCAGATTGGTTTCCAATTTGGAATCTTTCTCCCTTAGCCTCCTGAGTGCTGAGATTACAGGCATGTGACTCCAAGTCTGGAGTCAATGGGACTTGTCAATGGGACAAGAAAATTTTTGAGGCAGTTTGCGACATGCCATGTTGCTGGACCACACATTTATGATTTGTCTGGGATGCCTGGAGCACTGTGTTCATGAGCTCACACAATGAGTTGAGGGCTTCATGCTGTCAAATGACTGTGTCCATAACCAAATTGGAGGAAAAAGAGTTGATTTTTACCTCACAGCAAGGCAGAAACTTATGGCAGGAACCTGGAGACAGGAACTGAAGCAGAGACCATGAAGAAATGCTGCTAACTGGCTTGCTCGTGTCACTTGCTCAGTTTGCTTTCTTATACACCTGAAGACCACCTACATCCAGGTGGAAATGTCCACAGTGGAATGACCCCTTACACATCAGTTATTAATCCAGGAAATACCACACAGGCTCGTCATCAGATCATTATAATAGGGGTGTCTTCTCAACTGATGTTTCCCATTCTCAGATGACTCCAGAGTGTGTAAAGATGATAGGAAACCAATCAGCATAGGATTCTTCTACTTACGTGTGTGGCCAGCTCTCTTTACAGGGTTAGACACAGCTGTTTAGGGAGTATGGGATGTAAATTGATGGATCTGACAGGAAAGCATGAAGCCCATAATCACTCTTATCTCAGCCACCAGCCTAGGTGCTGGGTCCTCTAAAGGCTTTGATAGTTATTCCTGCATTTTGATCTTTGTTCACCTTACACTCTTGTTTCTTCTCTAGGAAGTCAGGAACAGGGAAGCAGCTCCCATTTAGACCCCTGTCGTCTTCTCAAATCCAAGTCTTGATGCTACTGTTGCCTTTCTAACTTTTTAAAGTTTGGATACTTAAGTTCATCATACAGCTCTCCCCTAGGCATATCCAATGGGCCATGGGAAGTATGAACTCTCACATCACTACCAATGCAGCCTATTGTACCATCATAAAATTTCTTGAAACACTATGAAAGTTTTGTGATATTTCTGGCTGTGTGCTTCTTAAGCATGAACTTGGCTGATGACAACATTGTGTGGAAACCTCAGAAGGGCCACAAAAGCCCGAGTCATCTCTAGTAGTGTTAATGTTTTGACACATTCAGTAACATGGACTCATCCACTACAGAGCTCTTATTGCTGAGAATGAAACCTCACATTAGATACAGCTTAATGTGAAGCCCTGGTACTGCTCTTATCTCTCCAGGACTTAGTGTAGGCTCCAGTGGAATTCAACCTGTAGATAGAAGTTTGAGTGTAACGTTTTGGGAGAAGCTCAATGTCATGATGAGAGAAGTGAGGAAGTGAGGTAGGGAAGGGGATCCAACTAATGAAATGTATATTTCCCTAACCGACTTCTACCTCAGTGAGTAACTAAAGCTTAATCCCAGAGAGAAGCTGGGGTGTATTGCAAAATACATGTCTCAGATTTTTCTTATCTCAGTGGTAATAAAGTCAGCACATTTGAAATCTTCTCTTTTCTTTTCTTAGCGGGAGGGGAGATTGGACTTGCAGCCTTGTACAGCATGCTAGGCAAGTTCTGAGCTGCCCCATTAGCCCTGATGCAGTGTCTCAATGGTGCATTAAAGGAGTCTGTTACCTACTTGTCGATGGGACCAGATGCCAGATTTAAAGATGTAAAGGAGGAACTGTTTACTTTGGCTCACAACATTAAAAGGCCCTTGGAGCCTATGGTGACCATTTTTATTCAAACCCTCACAATGATGGTTTTGTGAAATTTAGAGAGACACAATGAATTGTGATGAAGATATGGGTGATTCTTCAGGTTCTTTTCAGTGTTATTGTAACTACAGTGTTTTATTAACCAATGCTAGACTTCCACACAAGCACACTTACACTTACTTGGATTTTGCATAAAATTTTACTTGAGATTTGAGTCTAAGAATTGAAGTCAGTGAGTAACCTTTACCATGCAGTTCAGACCCTGTATGTCAGTTGTGACCAGCAGGCAATAGGATGAGGGGTTACGAGAGCTTTGCTTCAAACCCAACTAGACAAAATGACACTTAAGCAAGCCATTCCATCATTGCAAGAAGTTACTAACTTGCTCTATTCCTGAAGAGCCAGCTGTCCACTATAGCTGCTGTGAAAGTGAAAGTACTTTCCATTCTTTGCTGAAACTCATTACAAGAATGTATTGGAAGAACCAAAGGAAAGGGTTAATTAACAAACAAGTTGGTATCCAATAGGAACAACATCAAATTCCTGGATCTGCAGTGATGTGAAAGTGGCTCTCCCACACTCTCTGTGTGGAGGGAAGAACAACACCTTCAGTGAGTCATGCTCCAGTTACTGCCTTTGTGGCTTTCCACTTGGTAGAATAGCTTTGGATAATTGGTTCATATGCTACCTCGCATATGGATTCACGGCTCTAATTAACTCCTGCTTCCTCCTCTGTCAAGGCTGGAGGTGGTGATCTCAGGCTTCTACCCATCTCCTTATTTGCTCTGGAGGTTTAAGAGTGATCAGCATGTACTACTGACTTACCATGGCCCATGTGAATGGTCTATGCAGGATTCTATTGTGAAGTTGGGGCATTGATGTACAATCCTTGTGTATGTGTGTTTATTGTGTTGAAAACATTACAGAAGAATTAGAAAACACAGAAATCAGTTTGGGAGAAATTTATAATCAACAATTTCCCAGAAATACTTGTTACTAAGCTTAAAACATTTTGTCCCAGTCTTACTATGTATTTCACATGTGTTCTGCTTCACATGTGTACTTTTCTACTTGCTGTGACAAAACACCATGACCAAATCAACTTATAAAAGTATTTAATTTTGGACTCATGGTTCCAGAGACTATTAAAGTTCATAACCATCATGGCATGGAGCATGGTAGCAAGCCGGTAGATACGGTGATAGAATGAGAGCTGACACATGATCTACAACATGAGTGGGGGGGGGGGGAGTCACTAACTAGGAATGATTTGGGCTTTTTTTATTTGGTTGTTTTTCTTTTACTGAAAATATATTCTTTTCTCATAAAATATATCCTGATTATAGTTCCCTTTCCTTCTACACCTCCCAGTTCCTCCCCAACTCCCCTCCCTTCTGGATCCACTCACTTTCTGTCTCTCAGTAGAAAAGAACAGGTTTCTAAGAGATAACAAACAAACATGACAAAATAAAATATAATAAGATGAAGCAAAAACCACCATATCAAAGTTGGACATGGCAAATGAACAGGAGGAAAAGAGTTCCAAGAGCAGAAAAAAAGAGTCAGAGATCCATTCTCACACTCAGGAGTCCCATAAAAATACTAAACTGATAGCTATGATACATATGCAGAAGACCTAGTACAGATCCATTTAGGCCCTGTGCTTGCTGCTTCAGTCTCTGTGAGCTCATATGTGCCTTGCTTAGTTGATTCAGAGGGCTTTGTTCTCCTGGTGTCCTCCATCCGTTCTGACTCTTACAAATTTCCATGGGATTCCCTAAGCTCTAAGGGTAGGGATTTGATGGAAACCATTTAGACTCTCTCTTCACATTAATGTCTGGATGTGAGTCTCAGCATCTGTTCCCATCTGCTGCAGGAGGAAGCCTCTGTGATAATAAGTTTTGTGGCTGTTGTCTTCTGCAATGTCCAGTGTGAGTATGTGGAAAGCAATCCTTTGTCTTAGCCTCAGGGATTCCCTTTACCATGTACTCAGTTGAATGCAACCCAGACCCACTACTGAAATCATTGCCTGGCTATAAGAGATGGACAGGTGAGACTCAGTATTTGCCATTACTAGGAGTCCTCATTAGGATTACCTTCATAGATTCCAGGAAGTTTCCACTGCACTAGGTTTCCACACCCCACCCGCATGAGCCAAAATTCCTACTGTCTCTCCTTGCCCTCTCACCCTCCATCCCATCCTGCCTCCACCTTGGGCCTGAGCCTCCACCCCTCCCCACCTTTACTCTCCTCTCCTCTCCTCTCCTCTTCCCTTCCCTCCTCTCCCAGGCAATGCCATGTGATTGTTATTACTCTAGCTCTGTAGCACAGCTTGAGATCAGGGATGGGGATACCTCCAAATGTTCTTTTACTGTACAGGACTGTTTTAGCTACCCTGGGTTTTTGTTTATTTGTTTGCTTTTGTTTTTCCATATGAAATTAAGAATTGTACTTTCAAGGTCTGTAAAAAGTTATGTTGGCCCCTTCATGTTAAAAGTTCTGGAGAGAATGGGCATACAAGGACCATACCAAGAAATAATAATAAAGGTGATATACAGCAAGCCAGTAAACAGCATCAAATTAAATGAAGAGAAACTTAAAGAATTTCCTCTAAACTCAGGGACAAGAGAAGTATGCCCACTTTCACCATATCTCTTCAACATAGTACTTGAAGTTCTTTCTAGAGCAATAAGGAGATCAAGGGGATACAAATTGGAAATGAAGAAGTCAAATTATCTCTATTTGCAGACGATATGATAGTATACATAAGAACCCCCAAAAATTCAACCAGAGAACTCTTATAGCTGATAAACACCTTCAGCAAGGGGCTGGATACAAAATCAATTCAAAACAAAAATCTGAAGCCCTTCTTTTTACAAAAAATAAAGGGGATGAGAAATAAATTAGGGAAACAACACCCTTCACAATAGCCACAAACAATATAAAATACTTGGGGATAATACTAACCAAGCAAGTGAAAGACCTCTATGACAAGAACTTCAAGTCCTTGAAGAAAGAAATTGAAGAGGACATCAGAAGATGGAAAGATCTCCCATGCTCATGGATAGGTCGGGTCAACAAAATAAAAATGGCCATCCTGCCAAAAACAATATACAGATTCCTATCAAAATACTACCACAAATATTTACAGACCTGGGAAAAGCAATTCTCAACTTCATATGGAATAACAAAAAAACAAGAATAGCTAAATCAATCCTGTACAAAAAAAAAAAAAAAAATCTGGAGGTATCACCATCCCAGATTTCAAGCTGTACTACAGAGAAATAGTAATAAAAACAGCATGGTACTGGTATACAAACAGACCAGTAGATCACTGGAATCAAATTGAAGACCCAGAAATGAATCCACACACCTATGGTCACTTAATTTTTGACAAAGAGCCCAAAACCGTACAATGGAATAAGGACAGCATCTTCAACAAATGGTACTGTTCTAACTGGATGTCAACATGTAAAAGAATGAAATTAAAGCCATACTTAACACCTTGCACAAAACTTAAGTCCAAGTGGAACAAAGACCTTAACATAAGGCCTGAAACACTAAATCTATTAGAAGAGAAAGTGGGGAAAAGCCTCGAACTCATCGGCACAGGTAACAACTTCCTAAATAGAACACCAACAGCTCAGTATCTAAGACCAACAGCCAATAAATGGGATCTCATGAAACTGAAAAGCTTCTGTAAGGGAAAAGACACTGTCATTCGAGCAACACAGAAACATACAGATTGGGAAAAAATCTTCACCAACCCCACATCGCACAGAGGGCTAATATCCAAAATTTACAAAGAACTCAAGGAATTAAATGCCAAGAAATCAAATAATCCAATCAAAAATGGTGAACAGAGCTAAACAGAGAATTCACAAAGGAGGAATCCCTAATGGCTGAGAGACACTTGAAGAAATGGCCAGCATCTTTAATCATCAGAGAAATGCAACTCAAGACAACTCTGACATTCCATCTCACACCTGTCAGAATGGCTAATATCAAAAGTTCAAATGACAGCACATGCTGGCGAAGTTGTGGAGAAAGGGGAGCACTTCTCCATTGCTGGTGGAAGTGCAGGCTTGTGCAACCACTATAGAGGTCAGCCTGGTGATACCTTTAGAAAACTTGGAATAGCTCTGCCTCAGGACCCAGCTATACCACTCCTGGGTATATATCCAAATGATTCCTCACCAAACCACAAGGACATTTCCTCATCTATGTTCATAGCAGCCTTATTTGTAATAGTTAGAAACTGGAAACAACCTAGATGTCCCTCAACTTAGGAATGGATAAAAAAAAAAAAAACTGTGGTACATCAACACAATGGAATACTACTTAGCCATCAGAAACAACAAAATCATGCAATTTGCAGACAAATGGATGGAACTAGAGAAGCTCATCCTGAGTGAGCTAACCCAGACTCAGAAGGATACACATAGCATCTATTCACTTATAATCAGATTTTAGCCATATAGTACAGGATAACTATTCTAAAGCCAATGCACCAATGGGAGCAGGAACATAGACTTTGTTACCTGCCAATGAGACACTTTTCCCTACTGGTGCTGCCTTGTAGGCCCCCAGTGTATGAGGAGGCTCTTAGCCCTCATATGACTGCTGAACTGGGGAGGGGGACTGATATGTAGGGACATTCCACTCCAGAGGAGTGGGATGGAAAGGAAAGGGTGTAGAGGGTGGGAGGGCGGGAATGGGAGGGGTGGAAAGAGGACACAGTGATGGAGATGTAACCTGAGGTAATAAATAAACATTTAAAAAAAGAATTATGTTGGAATTTTGATGGGGATTGAATAGAATATATAGATTGCTTTTGGTAAGATGGCCATTTCTACTATGTTAATCCTACAGATCCGCAAGCATGAGAGATTTTTTTTCCATTTTCTGGTATCATCTTCAGTTTCTTTCTTTAAAGACTGGAAGTTTTTATTGTACAAGTCTTTCACTTGCTTGTTTAGAGTTACTCTAAGATATTTTATATTATTTGAGGTATTGTGAAAAGTGTTGTTTCTCTGATTTCTTTCTCAGTCCATTTATCATTTAATTTGTATATAGGAAGACTGTTGGTTTTTGTTTGTTTGTTTGATTTGTTTTGTTTTGTTTAAGTAAATCCTGTATCTATCTACTTTGCTGAAAGTGTTTATCAATTGTAGGAGTTTCTTGGTGGAAATTTTAGGGTGGAATTTTTAGGGTCACTGACATATACTATAATATCACCTGCAAATAAAGATACTTTGACTTCTCCCTTTCAGTTTGTATCTCCTTGAGTTGTCTTTTTGCTCTAGCTAAAACTTTAAGTACAATATTGAATAGATACAGAGAGAATGACAACCTTGTCTTGTTTCTGATTTTAGTGGAATTGCTTTGAGTTTCTCTCCATTTAATTTAATGTTGGCTATCTGCTTGCTCAAAATTGCCTTTATTATGTTTAGGTATATCCCTTGTATTCATACATGTCTCCAAGACTTTTATCATGAAGGGGTTTTGGATTTTGTCAAAGGACTTTTCTGTAGCTAGTGAGATGATCATGTGTTTTTTTTTCTATTTGTTTATGTGGTGGATTACATTTATTGATTTTTGTATATTGAACCACCTCTGCATCCCTGGGGTGAAGCCTACTTTATCATGGTGATTGATCTTTTTGATATGTTCTTGAATTCAGTTTGCAAGTAATTTATTCAGTAATTTTGTATCTATATTCATAAGGGGAATTGGTCTGTAATTCTCTTTTTTCTTGGGTCTTGATGTGGCTTGTATATCAGGGTAACTGACCTCAAAAAATGAACTGGTTAATGGTTCTTCTGTTTCTAGTTTGTGAAATAATTTGATGAGTATTGACGAGTATTGGCATTAAGTCTTCTTTGAAGTCAGGTAGAACACTGGGCTAAAACTATCTGACCCTTGGCTTCTGTTTTATTTCTGTTTTGTTTTATTGTTGTCATTGTTCTTGTTTGGTTAGTTTTTTTTTTTTTTGTTTGGTTTGAGACTTTATGACTGCTTCTATTTCACCAGGGGTAATAGGTCTTTTTAAATTGTTTATCTATTCTTGATTTAATTTTGATAAGTGATACTTATTGAGAAAATTATCCATTTCTTTTTCTTTTAGTTTTTCCAAGTTGGTGCCATGCAGGTTTTTTTTCCTTTATTTTTTATTTCTTCAAGTTACATCTCAATCGCAGTCCCCTCCCTATTCCCGTCCAGTCCCACCCTCCCACACTCAACCCCCCATTCTCTTCCCTTTTTTTTCTTTTAAGTTTAAGGTATATCTTAATTCCCCCTACAGTTTCCCCTTTCAATCCAACAAATGGCTCTTTCTCTTATAATAACAAATACAATACAGTACAACAGAGGTAATTAGGCCACAGTTATAAGGGTTATATGGCTTAACGGACATCATTCCCAATGACGAGTCCATATGTATTTGGTACCTGACTTTAACATTGTACTATCTAAACATCTCCATGAGTTTAAAGGTCTATATCTGACTCAACATTCATACTAACTTGCAACACAATTTTAAAAGTATCTTCTTAGATCTATAACACACTCTTGACTCCTAAACAACTCAAAATTAAATTTTGAGACTCTAGCTATCTGTTCTTCAACCACCTCAGAGACCTGAGAGGGATAAATATATCTGATTTTATAGGAAGTACAGGGCCTGCAGCTTCCAAAACTAAGAAATGACATACCTGTGGCTGCCTGGACAGTTCCCATTTTCTCTCCATACATTACAGCATCGATCTTCAGTCATTTGGCCCCGTTTCTCTGACAGACATTGATTGTAGAGCAGGGGTTATGAGGGACTTACCTACCCTGTCTTGGCAGAGCTAGGCTGTCGACTTACCTGCTTCCAGGTTTTGTCCTTTTTGGACAGCATTCTGTCTACAGTTGGGGCAAGGGGCTTTTCCTACCAAGATATAGGCTTGCGACTAATTCAATCATCTCCCACTGGAGATTCTTCAATGCTCATCTTCTACTTGGAGGAGAATAGGGGGTGCTGTCAGGAGTTGATATGTCTTGATATAAAAAATCTAAAGTTACGAAAACATCTTTGAATGCCATATTCTGCAGATCTCTTGAGGTTTTTGAAGAGGCCCTATCTATCTCTTATATTAGGGTAAGCAGATGTTGCTTGTCTCTTGCTGGTTTATTTCTGATTTGCTTAGAAAGTAACTATAATAGGCTGTCATAGTACCTAACTGAATGACCGGCTTGCATAACCATTAGTTTGCATTTCTTAATTATCCTAAACAGTTTATGACAATTAGCAGTAAAAGGCCGAAACATCACATTTCATTTTTTTCTTTACCTCCTAACCCTTCCATCCCATTTCTCTGGGGTGGGGTGTCCTTATATAGCAGTCCTTCATCTCAGTTGAGAGGTCGTATGAGGGCCAAGAGCCTCTTCATTCATTGGGAATCTACGAAGCAGTACCATCAGTGAAAAGTGTCTCGTTGCCTGGGAGAGAGAACTACTAAACAAACAAACCAATAAGCATACAATAGATAAAAAAACTAAAAAATAGAAAAAATATAACTAATATATAAAAAATAAAAAGAATAAAAATTAAAAATAAGAAGTCTATGTCCAAGTTCCGTTTGGTGTGTTAGTTGTAGTATTGATACCTTCTACTATATAGCTAAAATCCTACTATAAGTGAATAGATGCCATATGTGTCCTTCTGAGTCTGGGTTATCTCACTCAGGATGAGCTTTTCTAGTTCCATCCATTTGGCTGCAAATTGAATAATTTCATTGTTCCTGATAGCTGAATAATATTCCATTGTATAGATGTACCACAGTTTTTTGACCCATTCTTCAGTTGAGGGACATCTGGGTTGTTTCCAGTTTCTAGCTATTACAAATAAGGCTGCTATAAACATAGATGAGGAAACTTCCTTATGATTCCATGAAGAGGCATTTGGGTGTATACCCCAAAGTGGTATGGCTGGGTCCTGAGGCAGAGCTATTCCAAGTTTTTTAAGATATCGCCAGACTGACCTCCATAGTGGTTGCACAAGCCTGCATTCCCACCAGCAATGGAGTAGGGTACCCCTTTCTCCACACCCTCGCCAGCATGTGCTGTCATTTGAACTTTTGATATTAGCCATTCAGACAGGTGTGAGATGGAATCTCAGAGTCATCTTGAGTTGCATTTCTCTGATGATTAAGGATGTTGAGCATTTCTTCAAGTGTCTCTCAGCCATTAGGGATTCCTCCTTTTTGAATTCTCTATTTAGCTCTTTCCCCTATTTTTTGATTGGATTATTTGGTTTCTTGGCATTTAATTTCTTGAGTTCTTTGTAGATTTTGGATATTAGTCCTCTGTCAGATGTGAGTTTGGTGAAGATTTTCTCCCAGTCTGTAGGCTGCCATTTTGTTCGAATGACAGTGTCCTTTGCCTTACAGAAGCTTTTCAGTTTCATGAGGTCCCACTTATTGATTGTTGATCTCAAGTCCTGAGCTGTTGGTGTTCTGTTCAGGAAGTTTTCGCCTGTGCCAATTAGTTCGAGGGTTTCTCCCACTTTTTCTTCTAGTAGATTTAGTGTGACCGGCCTTATGTTAAGGTCTTTGATCCACTTGGACTTAAGTTTTGTACAAGGTGATAAGTATGGGTCTAACTTCATTCTTTTACAAATGGATATCCAGTTGGATCAGCACCATTTGTTGAAGATGCAGTTCTTCTTCCATTGTGCCGTTTTGGCTTCTTTGTCAAAAATTAGGTGGCCATAAGTGTGTGGGTCTATTTCTGGATCTTCAATTCGATTCCATTGATCTACTGGTCTGTTTCTATACCAATACCATGCTGTTTTTACAACTATTACTCTGTAATACAGTTTGAAATCTGGGATGGTAATACCTCCAGATGTTTTTTTATTGTACAGGATTGATTTAGCTATTCTGGGCTTTTTGTTGTTCCATATGAAATTGAGGCTAGCTCTTTCCAAGTGTATAAAAAATTGTGTTGGTATTTTGATAGGAATTGCATTGAATCTATATATTGCTTTTGGTAGGATGGCCATTTTTATTATGTTGATCCTACCTATCCATGATTCTGAGGTGTGTTTCTTGGATGCAGGAAAAAGAGTGGGTCCTGTTTTCAGATTCATTCATTTAGCCTGTGTCTTTTTATTGGAGAATTGAGACCACTGATACTGAGAGATATCAATGACCAATGACTGTTGATTTTTGTTATTTTGTTGTTGGTGGTGGTGGTGGTACTGGTGTCTGTGTATGTGTATGTGTGTGTGCATGCGTGCTGTGGGATTATTTCCTTTGTTTTTATGTATGTACATAACTTCATTGAATTTTTCCTTCTAGCACCTTCTGTAGGAATGGATTTATAGGTAAACATAATTTAAATTTGTCTTTATTATGGAATATATTATCTTCTCATTCCATAGTGATTGAAATATTGCTGGACATATTAGTCTTGAACGGCATCTGTGATCTCTTAGAATCTGTACCACTTCTGTCTGGGACTTTCTGGTGTTTAGTGTCTAAAATTGAATAGTCAGCTGTAATTATAGTAGGTCTGCCTTTATTTGTTACTTGCATTTTGTCCCTTTCTTTTTCTTTTTTGTTCTTTATATTTAGTGTTTTGATTATTATATGGTGAGGAGATTTTCTTTTCTAGTCCAATCTATTTGGTGTTCTGTATACTTCTTGTACATTTATAGACATTTCCTTCTTTAGGTTAGAAAATTTTTCTTCTATGATTTTGTTGAAAATATTTTCTGCACCTTTGAACTTGAATTATTCTTCTGTTATTCCTATCACTTTTAGGTTTGGTCTTTCATAGTGTCCAAGATTTCCCAGCAGTTTTGTGTCAGGAAGTTTTTAGATTTAATTTTTTCTTTGACCACCAGTGTATTCATTTCTGCTACCATATCTTCAACATTTCTCTTCCATCTCTTGTATTTTGTTGGCAAAGCTTGCCTTTATAGTTCTTCTTCAAATTCCTAGTGTTTCATTTCCTGAACTACCTTAGTTTGTGTTTGTGAATATACGTCTATACTCATTTTCATGTCTTGAACGAGTTTTATTAATTTCCTTCAATTGTTTGTGGGGCTTATTTATTTATTCATTTTTATATCTTTAATGGATTTATTCATTTTCTCCATTTTTTGTTTATGTTTTCTTGGGTTTCTTTAAGGAATTTACTCATTTTCTCTTTTATTTTTAATCATGCTTCAGTTATGTTGGAATATTCAGGGATTGCTGTGGTAGGATGGTCAAGGCAATGCGTCTCTACTAGAGCCCAACTATCCTACAGGGACAAGATTTGAGCTTCTTTATGAGACATTGGACCTAGGTCAACTTTGGGGATCTATTTTGATTTTTCTAAGCATTATTGTAATTTAAATTCCTCTAGCTAACTTTCTGCATGTAAGTGTTTACCTCTATGTATGTTTGTGTACCACATACATTGTTTGGTGCCCAGAAAAGTGCATCAGATGCTCTGGAACTGGAGTTACAGACAGTTGTGAGCCAGCCTGTGTTGGGGTTAGTCTTGTGCACTGTTAGCTGAGTTCTGTGCCACTGTCCAGACTGCAACCTGATGTTGGAGCACTGTGTTAACAAATGTACTGCAAAGAATGGGCACTATTAACCCCTGATTGGTCAGTAAATGGCTGAGGCTTATGACTGGCTAGAGAGGATAGGAAGGTGGGACTTAGAATCAAGGAGGAGTTTGGAAAGAGACCTCAAGGAGAAGGGAAAAGAAGAAGGAGAGAGAAGGAGCTGGACATCATACAGGATGGACCAAGAGAAGTTCACTCTGAGGAAATCATCACTGCTGATGGAACAGAAGGCATCCAGGAGACATTAGATTGGCAAGTGATGGGCATTTATGAGGATTTTAACAAGTGAAAGGATTAGTATAGTTTAGAACCTGCTCAGCATAATGCAAACAGCTTATTAATAAGAGAGAGAGAGATTTCTGTGTATTGTCTTTTTCCTGGTCTGCTCAGCTGGTGTCCTCACAGGGAATGCCTATTGGTGTTAAAGGCTGTAAATACTGTGGCAAGTTTGGGGAAGGAAGTCTGGAGAAGAAGGTATTTGTGATTTCTTAACCATGGGGTCAGAGAGGAAGGGAGACTCCAGAAGATTTCCTGTTATAGGGATGAGGATGAGACTCAGGGGACTGGATCTTGGAAGCAGTAGGAGAGGTGTGGTTTCCTACTTGTTGCCCTGGGAGAAATAACCACTAGGTTAGCAGGGGCTACCTCTTGGGGTTAGGGTATGATACAAGGCAATTAGGAAAGTTAGAAGGGAATTTATAGGTGATGGGGGCAGGGGAAAGGGAAGACTGCCATGTGTATTTGGTTGCAGGCTAGGGAGGTGTGTTTCCAGTGAATGACTCCTGGTGTTGGAGGGATTATGGAATACAGTAAGAGAAGGAAGATTGGGGAGATCTTTATGATTTGTTGGACATTGGGTCAGATGGGAAAAGGAGACCACGGAAGGTTTCCTGCTACAGAACTGGGATCAGTGTGACCTTTGAAAACTCAAAGCCCACCCCTAGCGACATCCCTCCTCCAACAAGGCCACACCTCCCAATCCGTCTCAAGAAGTTCCACAAAATGTTAATTAAGCATTCAAATATGTGAGCTATGGGGGCCTTTCTCATTCAAATGACCACACTGTCCTAATTTGTTTTCTATTGCTGTTATAAAAAATCTTGACAGAAAGCAACTTGGAAAAGAAAGGGTTTATTTGAGTTTATAGTTAATCTCATAAAAGTAACTCAGAACAGGGACTCAAGCAGAAACCGAGAGGCAGGAACTAAAACAGAAGTTATGGAGGAGTGATGTTTACTGGCTTCTTCTTTCTGGCTTGCTTAGCCTGCTTTCTTATACACCCTGACCACCTGCCCAGAGGTGGCACTGCCCACAGTGAGATAAGCCCTTCCATATCAATCATTAACTACAAGACTGCCCTGAAAACTTGCGTGAAATCCAATCTGATGGAAGTATTTTGTCAATTAAGGTTTTGTCTTGCCAGATGTCTTAGTTAGGGTTACTATTGCTGTGATGAAACACCATGACCATGGAGGTGTGCTATTTATTGGCTTGCTCCTCATGGATTGCTCAGCCTGCATTCTTATAGAACCCAGGACCACAACCCAGGGGTGGCCCTACACACAACAGGGCCACCAATCACTAATTAAGGAAATATCCTACAGACATGCCTATACCCCAGTCTTATAGAGACATTTTCTTAATTGAGGTTCTCTCCTCTCAGATGACTCTAACATGTCAAAGAGACAAAAATACTGAGCAGCATGGATGTATATACATTATAACATTGCTTTTATGTTGTATTTATAGTTTGTGTATCACTGTTTTATGATATTATGAATTGTCACATGTCATTAGATGGTTGTATCTCCTAGCTTCCTTGCTGTTGGGTTTAACTTCTATCTTTGAATGTATATTTTATTTATATCTCCTTTAGCTATGTGCTAAGTCTATGGCATGTTTTTATAATAATAATTAAATTTAAGCATTTCAAAAGTATTCTTAACTGACAGGTTTTGCTTTGTCACATTTAGTTGAACAAACATATCACCTTTGTTCTGTACATGAATCAGAAGGAAATCTCTTTTCTTTTCCATATAATCCATTTTGCAAACATCTTCAATATCACTATCTGTAACACTTTAAGCAAAATATGCTTTAATAGAGCTTAAAATCTACACACTATCTTCTTTAGGGATAGCCAATGTCACATTTTATGTCCCCACAGTTCTCACACTGTACTCAATTCTGGTAGTGCTTTGATTGTTGACATTTAACAATAGTGTGCATAAAGGGAGTTTTCATTTGACATTCCTTTCATTGTTATTGGAAGCACATCTTTGATTCTGGTTCCACTAACAGAAAATTTTAGATCAATAAACTTTTTTTTTAGATCAGTTTCATTCACAGAAAAGCTGAGTGGAAATTAGAGAGTTCCTCTATATACCCTGACCTCTCAGCCTTGATAGCTATCACCATAGAAGTACATTGTTAACAATCTGTATCTCACCTAGTTCAGTTCTCATTGCTGCACACATAAGTTTTAACAAATGTCTAATGACATGCACCTAGAAGGTTCATGTTGTACAGTGTACTTTTGCTGTGCTAAAGGTTCTTCTCTTGACAGATGTCCTAGAGTGTTTTATGTTGCTGTGATAAATGCCATGCCTGAGTGGCTTGAGGAGAAAGCAGTTTATTTCATCTTACAGCTTATAGTTCATTATTGAGGGAAGTTAGGTTAGAAATGCAAACAGAGAAAGGACTCAAATAGGTCAGAAATTTGAACCAGAAACACTGAATGATTTCTTCTTACTAGCTTGCTCCCAGGATCATGTTCAGCTACCTTTCTTCTATATCCCAGGCCTACCTTCTAAGGAATAGTACTGCCCTCAGGTAGCTGGAGTCTCCTAATAAATTAACTATCAAATACATGCATCACAGACATGTCCATAGACCAACCTAATGTACACAAATCTTTGATGTTCTGCCCTCCTAAACGTGTCAAGTTGACAACCAAGATTATCTATTACTACACTCCAGGATAGAGATTATCTCTCTGTGAATTTATTTACTAATGCCATTGGTAAAGTGTTGGTTAAAGACTCTGACTCATATTTCTATCACAGTTTTTGATTTCTTGCTGCTGAGTAATTTGCATATTTTAGGGGCTGGTTTTTTAGATGGCTCAGCAAGTAAAGTATTTTCTGTGTAAGAATGAGAACCAGAATTCTGATCCTTAGAACCCACATAAAGGCCAAGCAAGTATGATGAACTGCCCATAGTCCCAGCACATGGGGGAGTGGACAAGGGATTCCTAGATCAACCTAGTTAGCCAGATCAATCAAATTGGCAAGGTTTTGGGTTATGTGTAAGACAGATTGTGATCTAGAAAGACTGACATGAACACATATATGAACCCACACATGAACATACATGCACAGAGAGAGTTCTTTTGCATAATTCAAATAATAGCCCTCTATTTGATGATTCTTTGACAAATATCATCTCCAGTTTAGCATTAATATTTCCACTCTCTTGGTAATATCTTTTGCAAAAAATAAAAATTAATTCTAATAAATTCCAGTTTGTCAATTCTTTTCCCATGTCCCATGCATTTTGTATCACAAATTAAAAAGGTAATACCATATCCAAGGACATGTGTTTTCTCTCCTAGTAACTATGATTCTTGCACTTTTACACCATTTTGGTCTATTATCCATCTCATGTAAACTTATATGACAAGTGAGATCTGCTTTTACTGCTGTTGCTTGTGGACACATAGCAGTCCTGTGGTTACTTGTTGGCACATCGACCTCCTCTCTGTTGCATTGCCTCTGCTCCTTTGTCAGAGATCAGCAAGCTGATTTTGTCTATGTGGTGATTTTGGGCACTCTGTTGTGTCCAGTTGCTCTACATGTCTCATTGCTTATCAGTACCATACTCTCTTGATCATTATAGCTTTATAGTAAGGCTTGATATTGAGCCATGTCAGTCCCCTGAGTTCTTCAATACTGAGTTGATAATTCTGTGTCTTCAGTGTCTCTATATGAACTCAAGATCAGCTCATCAGTATCCATCTAATGATCTCTGTCTCTGGCTGTCTTAGTTGCTTTTGATGCTGCTATGACAGGATAGCTGACAAGAGCAGTATAAGAAATATGGGTTTATGTTTGCTCACAGTCCACCATGGCAGAGAAGGCAGTGGGTGGCTGCTGGGCACTTTGTGTCCACACTCAGGAAACAGAGCAGTGGGTGTTGGCGCTCTGCTTCTTTCAGTCCTGAGGCCCAGTCCATGGGATGGTGCTGCCCACATATGGGCCACTCTCCCCACCTCAGTTAAATCTCTCTGGAAATGTCCTCACACAAACATTCAAAGGTGTGCTTTCCTGTGATTCCAAGCCAGTGAAGTTGACAGTGGTGGTTAGCGATCGCAGTGACCTCATTTAGAATAAGGCCTTTGACAGGTGCAATTAAGGCAAAGATCGAAAACAAGATTGCCTGTGATTAGAGTGGGGATCTCAGCCATTGATGAAGGTCCTTCAGAGAGACACAGAAGAAACAAAGATGGGTTCTGGGAAGATGTGGTGTAAGCCATGCAGTTACTATAGTCTCAGAAGCTGGGTGAAGCAAGGAGGATTGTCCCCTAGTACTTACAAAAGTAACACGACCATGTCCTCATCTTGGTGGAAGACTTGGCTGCCAGAACTGTGAGAGAATAATGTTTTATTAATTTAGGTTACCAGGTGCACAGTCATTTGTCATGTTTGTCCCAGGAAATGAGTCTATGTGGAAATCTAAGATGTTCATTTTACTTGTTGATTTTTGTTTCTCTTGCGGAGGTCCCAGGATGTGAATGGAGTCCAAATTTATGCCTTTCCATCCTTCATGGTATCACTTGGAGCCATTTCTAAAGGTGAAGGACACCATACCAATCCCCACAGCTCTCAAGACAGGGAGTCTTCTGGGAGGCAGTGAGGGAAAAGATGTGTTTTTCTCTCATCAAAAATCATCTGAAAGTGTTAGTTATTTTTCCATCCATTGTGTGACTGATACAGAAGTTGAAGTCATCTTGTCTACACCCAAGAAAATTCTCCCATGGGTGGAGAAAGATGAAATATGGGGCTTAGGTTCATTGCAGAGGCATAGCCCTATTGACACAGAATGAGGCCCAGAGCAGAGAAGTCTGATTCTAAACCCTGAGAACATGGAAAACAGCTGGCGACAAGGCAGGAAAATGTGCAGGTTGGTTGCCTTCATGAACCTTCTCTTGGCAGAGGAGTGCAGGAGCCTGCCACTTAGCCTTTCCATGCGTCACAGCTGAGCATTCCAGGATAAGGTCTACGTGTCCTTGCTGGCTGGCCAAGGTTGAGCCTTAGCTAGTACTGCACTGGCAAAGAGGCATGCCTTAGGTTTCTCTACTTTCTTGGAAGATCAGAGAAAACTTCAACTTTGGAACCTGCTAGGTGCCAATATTGCAGAAATCACTGCCAGATGAACACAGATCAGTTCTCCCATTTGTTTATGAGGCTTTCATGTGAGCTACAAGTTGGCGGGTGTACAGACAGCCTGCCTTGTTCTTTGGTCCTGAGTTCACAAGGGATTGATGGTGTTGGGATACAACACCACTTATCAAACCACTGGCATTTTATCTCAGTGAGTCCATCTTCCCCTTCCTTGCCCTTTCCTTCCCTTCATGTCACTTCCTCCCCTACACTTCCTACCCCTTCTCTTCCCTTCTGTCCAGTTCCTTCCATCCCTTTCCCTTCTCTTCTTCCCTCCCCTCCCCTCTCTTTCCCTCCCTTCCTGCTCTGTCCCCTTCCATCTCTTCTCTTCCTTCCTTTCCTTCCTCTTTTTCTGTTTCCAACCTGTGGTGATTAGTCATATTAGTCATTGTCAACGTGACTAGATTTTCAATCACCCAGCAAACACAGCTCCGGACATGTTTAGGAGAGTGTTTCCAAAGAGATTGGCAGAGGAGGGAACGGGATGACCATCCTAATTGTAAGGAGTACCATCTCAGTGGCTGTGGTCCCTGGCTGGAGTAAAACAGGAAAAGGAAGGAAGACACCTGGCTCCCAGCATCCACCTGTCTCTGCTCCTTGATAAAGGATGCAGTAAAATCAGATGCTTCATGCCCTCCCCTGTCATGTCTTCCCTATCCTGTTGGACTGTGCTCTCCAAATGAAGCCTCAATAAACCCTTTAAGTTGTTTCTGTCAGGTTATCCTGTCAAAACAATCAGAAATATAGCTAATCCTACCTCCCTTCTGTTCATCTCTATTTTCCCTTTGTCCTTCATCTTTCAACCTTTTTTCTGCTGATGGTGGAGGTGGGGGAATTAGTAGGACAAGAAATTGAGAAGTTCTCCAAATATCATAGATTAAAAATCCTTTTAGCACAGTGGCTGCTTGTCTGGCCTGATGTACACGTGCTCGGTTGAGATAGACATTGCCACCTGCTTAACTGAGGCTCAGAGAGGGCCTGTCTCCAGCACATGGGCCCTGTCAGCCAGAGGCCCCCTTCTGGGTCTGGATCCAGGGGCTCGGAAGATCAGGGTACAGCTGTTGATTTTGGTGTGTTGAATCATACCACTCTTGTTTTATATGCAAACACTCAACATTGTTCTACAAAGATTTCTCAGTTGTATTCATTGTTGATCTATTCACAATAACTAGGAAAAAAATATAATATAAATGTCCTTAAACTGGTGAGTGGAAAATAAAAATGTTGTACATGTACAATATGGAATATTATTCATCTGTCAAAAATGAAGTTATTCAATTTGTAGGTACATGAATAAAATTTTTAAAAATGAAAAAAAAATGTTCAAAGGTATTTTCATGTCTGAAAGCAATAGAAACTATTGGCAGGTGGAATAATGCAGTTCGGAAGTAGTTCCTCCTAGTACTTGGCCTGTAACACAGAGTCTATGGTTCTTGTGTTCTAAGTGCCTATAGGACTATTGGGAAGATCAGAGGAATCATCAAAAGGAAAGTGACAAAGCAAGGTGATGTGCGTGCATAAGGAATGTGGGGTGAAACAGAACAGGGAGTAGTCTGAAGAAGTGTCTATTTATATTAAAATATTTCCTGAATTCTGTCCTACACGAGTGTAGTGTGGTTAGTTACCAAGGAGAATAGAGCAGACCCATTAGTCCCAGGGAAGAGCATAGCAAAGTGATGAATTTCAGAAGAAAAGGAGGACTCTAACTTATCAAGATACAATGTCCTGGCTGGTCAGTGGCTGAAAATGAGCATCTCTTGGTATAACCACCCTCCCATCCATCCACATTGCTACAAATGACAGGGTTTGATTTTTCTAAACACATAATGGTATCCCATTGTGTGTATATGCTACAGTTTACGTATCCATCCATTTGCTGATGGGCAAATAGACACAGAAAGAAAGCAGTTTTTTGGGTTTTTTTTTTTTTGTGGAATCTGAAAGAGTTGATTTCATTCAAGTAAAGGAAGGCTGTTGTTACCAGAAGGCATATAGAAAGCTTAATCAATACATAAGAAAGAATTAGTGGAAAGTTCTGGTGTTCTAGATCATTGGATGTGATGTAATGCTATATTTCATATCTCAATATAGCTAGCAGAGTTTGAATTGTCTCACTATAAAAATGCTCAGAATTTGAGGTGAAGCACACCTAAGCAGCTTGATCTCATGCTGAGTTAGCAGATATCAAAACGTCACACTTTACTCCATAAATATTATTTGTCAGTCAGTAAAGTTATAGCACTTGGGAGATGGTGGCAGGAAGATCAGGCATTTACAGACAACCTCAGCTATGTTGTAAGTTCCATGTTGGGCTAGGTTACATTGTGAGTCCCCACAACAGGAAAAAGCCAAAAACCATAAGAGGTCTGGAAGGTATCTTGGTAGTTAAAGCACTTGTCCCTTGCAGCACAAGTGTGAGGATCATAGTTTGAATCCAGAGAAAACCCTCATGCATGCCAAATGGGGGTGCCACCTTCCTGTAATTCCAGGTTCTGAAGGTAGAAATGGAGGATCCCAGAGAAAGCTGGTTCAGAGTTTGATCAAGAGACCCTGCTTCAGTGTGTACGATGGAAAGAAAAAGTGATAGAGAATGATTCCCAACATTAACTTTGGGCCTCTGAAGTTATAAGAACCACACACAGGCAAACACATGTGTACATACATGCACACAGACACACACCACACAAGCACACATGTACACAACTGAAAAGGGAAAAAAGGAAAAAAAAACCCTAGAAGAATCCTTTGCCCCTTCCCTCAGCCTTTGCCTCTGCAAGGCTATTGGCTCTACATTGTCCCCTCTGTTTCCAGAGGCACACCTGTGATTCCAAACATTTCTTTCCCTTGAAGTGGAAACATCTGTAAATTCCTCTTATTCTATAAATTCTATTAGTCATTAATTCCTGGTCTGGAGAAGTATCTTATTTCTTTTTCTTAAATAGTTCACTCCTTTTACTCTGTTTGCTTTCTGTCTCATTAAAAATTAGCTTTATTGAGATTAAAACCCACTCACACAGAATCCATCCCTGTAAAGCACGCAATTCTCTGAGTTTTGTACTATATCTTTAACTTCAAAAGCTGTGTAGGACACATAGATGAAAACCTCCCACTGAACCATTCTAAGGATCAATTTGGTATAGATGTGATCAGTTCCCTAAAAATGAAAATACAAGCTGCATGAACCTGGCTGGTGGAGTCCAGGGAGGTAAAACCCTCGGGGATGCAACGGAGCAGCCAGGAAAGGACGGTCCTGACTGACGCTGGAGCGGTCGCCATGTGAGCCACTGAAAGAAGAAAAGTGCATTTAAGGTATCAAACCGCACAGCATATTTTGGGTTTTTCTTATATCATTTTGGCCTTTTTGTTACAAGTGTAGGTGGGTGCAAGAATGCTCACCAGGCTGAGTCTTCCCAGGCTGTATCATGTCATATGTCACATCCTCACCTTCACATACTCCATCAGAAGGTCTGCAGAGGAACAACAGGCACAATGTTGCTCTTTCCCAGACGCAACGCCTTCATTCTGGAGGCTTCTGGAGGGACTGGGGGCGGGGGGGGGGGGGGGGGAAAGGGGGGGGGGGGGAGGAACGAAAAAAGGGGAGGGGGGCTGCTCTACTTAATTTTATTTTCCTTTTCCTTAAGTAAGAGTGTACATGGGCTGGGTCGTGGTGGTACACACCTTTGATCCCAGCACTTGGAAGGAAGAGGCAGGTGGATCTCTGTGAGTTCCGAGGCCAGCCTGTTTTACAGAATGAGTTCCAGGACAGCCAAGGCTACACAGGGAAACCCTTGTCTTGAAAAAAAAAAAAAAACCGTTTACATGGAAACAGCCACAAAAGTGTGTGGTATGCTAAACATAGCTCAGTAACCACTGTTTGCAGCCATCTGGCTCACGCTGCACCTGTAGGGGCTTTGTTTTGGTCTGTGGCTGCTGCTCAGCAGGTTTGACTTCAGCGACACCACCTAGGAGGCACTCACTGAGTTAAGGATCTGTTAGCACCACTGTAATGTCACTAGGTGATAAGAGTGTGCCCACACAGTGTAATGTTATGGGACTTCAGTTACACAGTTGACCCCAAATGTTATATCCCATGAGCATTCTCGGCTTCACACTCCTACTCCCAGAAACTGCCGTACCTCTTTGTAGTCCTGTGAACGAGAATTCTTGGGAAAGAAGCTGCTTCTACAAAGGTTCATGAGAACTTCAATGCCCATAGAGAGGTTTGAATGTTGGGCGACTATACCTGGATCATTAGGCAGCAGGAAGAGAAACTCTGGGTCTGCCATTGGCTTTTGAAAGCTCAAAGCGTACACCCGTGGGTGACATACTTCCTCCAATAAAGCCACACTTCCTAGTCCTTTCAAATAGTGCCCCTCGCAAGCATTCAAATCTATGAGCCTGTGGAGGAATACTCATTCAAACCACCACAGGAGTCTAGACTTTGCAAGTACCAAACTAAAGACATAGTGATTTAAAGACACACAATTCAGTCTCATTTGCTCTGTGTTACATTAGGAAGAAAGTGGGTATCCCAACATGAATGGGATGGCATGATATGCAATTAAGGTAGGTTCTTTTTTGCTGTTGTTGTCTTTCTAATGATCTTCTTGTGGAATTCTTGTCCCTACCAGGTCTTTCTATCTTTCCTCCCATTCTTCCACCAGACAACCTGAGCTCCTCCTAATGTTTGGTGTTGAGTCTCACCCTCTATTTGGATCTTCAGGCTGCATGGAGGTTCTCAGAGGACAGTTATGCTGTGCTCCTGTCTGTAAGCATAGCAGAGTATCTTTAATAGCAGTAAGGGTTGGCTCTCTCCTTGGGGTAGGTTTAAGGTTGGGCCTGTCATTGGTTGGTCATTCCCTCAATTTCTGGTATATCTTTATCCCTGCATATCTTGTATACAGGGTAAATTTGAGATTGAAGCTTCCACGAGTGAGTTGGTGATCCTTTCCTTCCACTAGAAGTTCTACCTAATAAAAACTATAACAATGGCATATATAACCAAAGGTGAGTGAGTCCAGTTGCTACCTACCCCATTCTGTATTCTTAGATTTGTATCATAACACTTGTCAGACTAAGATGATGTCACTCCTGTCAAAGCCCAACAGTAAAAAAAAAAAAAATCAAATGCAAGTTGAAGGTACCCACCGAGGGGCTCTCATGAAGGCCTGAGAGCAAGCACTAGTACAGGCTGCCTATATCCCAGCCTTGCAGAAGGCCTCTCGAGCACAGCAGAGGCTCTTCAGCAATGACACCTGCATGACTGCCTGTTCAGTCTCACAGACGCACCAGCCTTGGTACTGACCTTAGAGCATCCTCCCTACCAGTCCTCCTATAGGGACCATTGATTCAAGATAGATCATAGAATTCCCCTCATCTTGTCTTTAAAAAGCTTTGACTTTAAGATTCCATCTCACACCTGTTAGAATGACTAAGATCAAAAACTCAAATGACAGCACATACTGGTGAGGTTGTGCAGAAAGGGGAACACTCCTCCATTGCTGGTGGGAGTGCAAGCTTGTACAATAACTAGGGAAATCAGTCTGGTGATATCTTAGAAAACCTGGAATAGCTCTACCTCAAGATCCAACCATACCACTTCAGGGTATGCATCCAAATGATTTCTCACCAAACCACAAGGACATATCCTCAACTATGTTCATAGTAGCTTTATTTGTAATAGCTAGAAACTAGAAATAACCCAGATGTCCCTAAACTGATGAATGGTTAAAAAAAAAACCAAAAAAAAAAAAACTAAGGTGCATTTAGACAATGGAATACTACTCAGCTATCAGAAACAAGGAAATCATGCAATTTGCTGCCAAATTGATGGAGCTAAAACAGTTCATCCTGAGTGAGCTAATCCAGACCCAGAAAGATGCACATGACATCTATTCACTTATCACTGGATTTTAGCTATATAGTACAGGATAACTATCCTACAACCAACAGACTGAAAGGAACAGGAACATGGACTTTGTTACCTGTTAGTGGAACACTTTGTTCTAGTGGAGTTGCCATGTAGTCCCCCAGTACAAGAGGAAGCTCTTAGCCCACATGTGACCGATGAACTGAGGGGGACTGATATGTAGGGGCACCTCACTCTGGAGGAATAGGATGGTGGGAGAAGGAGGACAGGGTGAGAGGGTGGGACATGGGACTGGGAGGGGTGGAAAGAGGAGACTGTAATGAAGATGTAACTTGAAGTAATAAATACACATTTTAAAGAAAGCTTCTTCACACATACTCCTTTCTCTGATTTTCATTTTCATTTATGGAATCGCCCTCTATTTTTTTTTTCCATCTCACTCTGTTTCTCTGTCTCTGTATCTCACCCTGCCCCATATATGATCTCTGGAGGGATGTGCAATGTAAAATCATAGAAGTTATGTTTATAATTCATGAGCATATTGACAAAAGTAAGGAAGAGAGGTCTGAAATAAGGGTAGATATTCATAGTGAGTCCTCCAATAGGCTCTGATGACAGTGTTCCATTTTTTTGGAGGGGGTTTGATTTTAAAAAATCCAACAGTGGTACAAAAGAATGGTGTAATTTTAAAATATGTACATTAAATATATAAATTTATAGTCTCAAACCTCTCTCTTCTAGTTCCAAAGGATGTAAAAGATATTCATAATAAAATACATGACAGTAAATAATCATATTTTGGTGAACAAAATGTGATCTATGAGTGCATGCCAATACACAGACTGGATCAAGATCAATCCTGGAGAGGTACATCACAGCTACTTCCAGGAAGACCACTCTCCCTGAGAAAATGCTTTAACAGCTGTCAGAGACAGTGAGGGCAGACTAACAGGATGGCGCTGAGATCATCACTGCTGTGGGCTTCTTTTGATGCAAATCCTGGTCATTACTTGACATATTTTTGTCTCAATATTTTGACTTTTTGCCTTGTCCCTGGAATTTTGGTGGCATTTGGAAATAAGAAAGGAGTGTTAGCTGTCCAGGGTTCTGTATAGCCTTCCTCAACAGAAACATCAAAGAAAACATCAACACTTTTGTGATAGCTTTGAGACAGAGGAGGGGCCCACCATTCCCAGGGCATAGCGCATAAGTCAGACCCTGCTAAAGCTCTGCTGATAACAGGTTAAAAATTATTGTTACTATCAGTTATTATTATTGTTATTATTATTATTAATTATTCCTGAAGTTCACTTACCTATAATTAAGCAAAGATAATGGAGGTAAGACAATTAGACACCTAGTTCACCTGTTAGATTCCCTTACTAACCTAGTTATCCAAACCATAGGGCTATCAGACAGGCAAGTGGACTGGTGATGCTGGCCCTTCACAGATGCTTATGCCATGAGAAAACCACATGATTACTACAGCAGATTGTCCCAGCTTCTAAAGTTATAGCCCCAGCCAGGGTGTTTTATAGCTTTGCATCAGACACTCTGCTACCACAAACATCAGTAAACTGTGGATGTCCCTGCAACCACTGCTGCCTAGACCGAGGGACTCTGCACTTACCCTGATGGGCTAACAGAGAAACTGTTGTGATTGGGACTGAACAAGCAGTGCTGAGATTGGGGCAATCACAAACCTTCATTTGCATGTGAGGCATTCATAGCTTGTCTAAACACCCATTCTCTACATAATAGGTTTCTCAGGCTGACTCAATGGGTAGCTAGGAGATCCACTCATGTGCTGCCTTTCTTGATATTACAATATTAGGACAAGCAAAAGGCTTCTCTCCAATTGCCTTTCCTTGACAACTTTTAGTAATGTGGGTTGAGCTCATAACAGGAAGAAAGAGGCAGCAGGGCAGGCTATGGTTTCTGGAATTGCACTAGAGATCTGTGTAGCCTCTGGGGCTAAGGGTCTCAGACACCCTAGGTCTAGACCTGTATCATTGGCTGCTGTCAAACACTGAGGAATTTCAATGCCCAGACCTGACCAGGAGCTATACCACCACCGCTTGCTGCCAAGTTGTTAAGGAATCTTGTCTTCCTGGGCCACTGACTTCCTGTACCACTTACAGGATGAGGAAACACAATGCCTAAGACCTTCACAAATGCTTTAACTGGAGGGTGCCACCTGGTGCTGTTCCTGCCTGGTTGCTGCCACCACTCACTGCTGTGGGGAACACTGAAGAACCCAAAAGCTGCCAAAGACTGACCTTTGAGGAATTTCTCCCTTCCTAGCCACTGTTTCTATCTGGGTAGTCCAAAATGCCCCCAGGCAGTTGAATGGTAATAATTTCACTTGTGACATTTCAGAAGTCATGGTGGCAAAACCCACAAGTATCAAGAAAATCTGGAAATGTTAAGTGGGCCTGTTTGTTAGTAGTGGTGGCCATTTAATGGTTTTTAAACAAATATTTCAGCAACATTGTTAGTAGGATCAGTTGTAGGTATGCAAAGCCTTTTTCCAAAGATATCTTCTTACAGCAGATACAATTTTGGCTCCAAATTCTTCGCAATGGCTTCATGTTTAGGCTTCCCAGAGAAGCCACCCAGGACTGGAGAGGTCAAATGGTTGCCTCAAACTTCATATAAGAAGAGAGTTATAGGCTCAGGCTCAGGGTTTGGACTCAAACAAGTGGACACATTTTATACTCAGATGTTTTCAGTCTGGTAAAGTCCCTAGGAGAGAAGCAAGAGAAAAGAGGCTGACATATGTAGAATATGTGGGGAGAATACATGAAAGAGGGGCCCTGCAAAGAGGAAGCATTTGTGAAATCTGTACAGGGGTCCAAGAGTATTGAGATGTACACAGTTTTGGCTTGCATAGTACGAAAGCCATAAAGTCAGATTAAAAGCTATTTGAAGAAGAAGAACTGCTTGAAACCCCAGCCTCTGCGTTCCTGTCACCAAGAAGGAGGAGGTTGCACTGCACATAGGGCACTGAGCCCACACGAGAGAAACACCTTACACATGACATTCAACCACCCTAGCATAGAGGATATTCTAGACACATCTTGAGTGGCCTTCAAAGTGACCTTTCATTGTTGCTGGTGCTGAGGTAGAGTACCTGTGCTGGCTCTGTGAATCCCACCAAGTTTTAGTACAGACAACCCTTAGGTATCAGGGACTCCTATAGGAGATCTGTCCTTTAGGAGGCAAAGAAGAGAATGCCATTTTCATCTAAAGACAGAACTGCCACTTTTTCATGTTTAGCCAAAAGATTGCTGGAGCCTGGCCAGGTCCATGTGTGACTATACCACCCCTTGCTTACTAAGGCAGGACACTGGATCTGAGTTGGTCCAAGCCAGAAAAGGGATATTAAGGTAGAGAGACAAGCCCTTTATAATCAGATTTTATAAGAACATCTCCAGAGAAGACTATGGGCGAGCTAATGTAATGTGGTGTGTGCTGACAAGCATAACAGAAGAGAAAGAGTCTCAAGCCCCAAGGCACCTTTGTTTTTCAGAAGTCCAATTGCCATCACTGTCTGTCATCTGGAGCTGAAGGTAAAGGACTTCAAAGCAATGAGCTCTTCTCTATAGAAGAAATCTTTTAATTTAAAGAATTGCCCCTGGCTCTCATCAATATCAGTGTGCACACATGAAGGCCATCAGAGGTTCTGTGACACTGTCCCAATATCACCAGTCTCAACTGTGTGTCCCCACACCCTATGGTTCAGGGTAGCTTCATGACTTGACCACCAACATTTAGCTGTAGAAAAAAAAATAATTAAATTACATTGGGTGTCATTTGTAGAAATAATTAGTTAAATTGTTTAACAGTATTTATATTATATTTAATTGATTCGGTGGCTAATGCTTAACCATCTATTGTAAAAGAGCACACACAGACACCATGGATTTTAATAAGCCTTGGCCTGAGTTGTGCAATCTTAGCCCATCTAAACTAGCTCGTAATTCTATTACCCAAATATGACCCCATATATACATATGTCCCTTTGGACTGCCATTCTCCACGATATGCCGATGTTCCTGGCCATGTGGAATGAGGATCTTTTTTCTAACCCATGACATGTGTCTTCTTCCTCCTGCTGCTCCTGGCTGGAATGTATTAATCCTCTGTCTAAAGAGCAGGCTTCCTGTTCTAATCTCAGGAAGTCCCACCTTTCTCTGTCTTTGCCCAATCTCAGGCCTCAGCATTTATTTAGCCAATCAGAGTCAACTAAGTAACAGACAGCAAATAGGACCAATTAACTAACATTTAGAATGCTTAACACTACCCCATCATTCAGCAGAATCACAAACTTGAAGCCCCTTGCACACATGCTCTTTTAGAGACTTGGAAATCCCAGCCTCACACCTGGTCATCTTTATCTTTCAATCAGTGGAGTTCATATTTGTTTGTGTGTGAATGCAGGTGTGACATCCCAGGATATGTTAGGAAAGTTGGAGAGCAACCTTAAGTCCTCATTGTCTCCCCCACCCCATTTTGGAGACAGGGTCTCTTGTTGTTCCTTGCTGCATACAGCAGGCTAACTGCTAACCTCCCCCTCATATCTTGCTCTGGGAATGCTGGGGTTGCAGCTAGCTGCCTGTTATCAGGTATCATTTTACATGGCCACAAACCACTTTTGATTAATGTTTAACTAAGCAGTGACAAATTTGAACTGACCAGATAGCATTTAAACATTTTCAGCTGTCCCTTCGAGAGTCTGCCTCCTCTCCCCATTCACAAATCTTTGCTTATCTTAACAACAGCTCTTGGATTCTCATCGAGTTTTGATGAAAACTAGTGGAGTTTTCAAGATGGTGGGGCTGACTAAGCGGTTCATAGAGAATTTGGGGGTCAGTTTGCCTTATAACCATTATTAGCACTGTAAACTTGATCAGTCACGGCGAGAGCCTGGACCGAGTCCAGTCAATTCCTTATTTACGGTTTCCCATCAGTGTCGATCACAGTGCCAAAGATCCCTTGAGCACTTACTTCTTTCTCCCTGAGGGCAAGATTTTCCTGTTGGATGCAGTAAGATTCTGAGCAGTAAGACAAGCATATCAGCCTTGGGAAAAAAAATAACTGTTAACTTCATGCTCACAGTCATAGTGAATAGCCCTCTTTCACTCTGAAGATAGGTACACACACACACACACACACACACACACACACACGCGCACGCACGCACGCACGCACGCACGCACACACACACATACACATGACAGAACCACCTAGGATCATCTGGGAAATAAACCTCTAACCATCTCTGTGATGGAGTTTCTAGATTTGGTTAGCTGAAGTTTGAAGAGTACTTGAAACATGGTTGTCACCATTGTATGGGCTGGGATCCCAGACTAAATAAAGGAGAAGGCAAGCTGTGTGCTAGCACTTGCCTCTCCCCGCTTTACATCTATGGACACAAGGTGACCAGCTGCCTCATGCTCTCACTGCCACCATGCCTTCCCTGCCCTGGTGTAACCTCAAACCATGAGCCAAAATAATCCCTTTCTTCTTCAAATTGCTTTTGTCATGTGTTTTGTCACAACAAGGAAAACTGTGAGGAGCGCACACAGTTCTCGCAGGTTTCCTGAGCCTGAGGACAGTTAAGAAGGAGGAACACATTCGGCTGCCTGGTTATGAATACTTGTGATTCCAGCACTTGAGAGACTGAGGGAGGAGGGTTGCTGCAAGTTCAAGACCCTGGCTTAAAAGACACTCAAAAAAACACACCAAATTAAAAAAAAAATATATATATATATATAAACATGTAATACATCATGACTATATGTGATTTATATTAGGATTGCCAAGATGGGCTAATATTTGAAAAAAATAAAATGAGTTGATATAATCACAAATATATACAAAGAAAGCATAAAATACCAATGATTCAGGAAAATAATTTTAAAACTTGAGAATCATTCCTAATTTTAAAAGTTATTTGAAAAACTAGAAATTATAAAATGATATTGTTTAGAAATGGTTGTGTCATACCAGCACTAATGTTGGAAGTTTGTTCCCACTTAATACCGTACAGAAGTGTTGCAGTCTTCATTAGGTGATTAGAATGTTGAAGTTGATTAATTCTTTCTCTCTTGAGAGTGAATTCTCAGACTCCTGGCATTGGATTGACTATTATAGGTTTCATAAAGACAGTTTTCATAAAATGAAAATCAATCTCTCTGTGTCTCTCTTTCTGTCTTTCTGTCCTTCTTTGTGTTTGTCTCCTTCTGTCTGTCTACCCCCCCCCCACGCGCTTGCGCGCGCGCGTGTGTGTGTGTGTGTGTGTGTGTGTGTGTGTGTGTGTGTGTGTGTGTTTCTCTCCTCTTCTGCATGAGCCTACACAGTAGGGAGCAGTATGATACTGTTTATTGCCAGAAGTGTGAATTCAGCTTGAACTTCTTTGCTTTTAGAAACTTGATCAAATAAACTTATAATTTCTAAATTACCCAGCCTCAGATATTCTCCTACAACAGCAGAAAACAAAAAGCATTTCTTCACCTTGACAAAACAACATTGATAGAAAGCCTGTAACTAACATTACTCTTAATGCTAAAGATTGATATATTCTCTCCCCCAGAATAGCAAAAAGACTAGAATATTTGTTTTTTCACTTTTGCTCAAAATGATAAGGAATGTTCTGTTAGCAAAAACAGGCAAGGAATAAAAAGGTGTCTAGATTGTAATGGTGAGGAAATTCTTACTCTCAGAAGTCATCATCATCTATGCAGAAAATGCAATGGAATTTACAAGGAAGCATCTAGAATAACAAGCAAGTTTAGTGTGGATGAAATCTACAACATCAATATCCCAAATCAATCATATTTCTATATATTAGTAATAAACCAAAAAATGGAAACAAAATAATTTAATTTCAATAGCATGAAACATTATAGAAACTCAGATAGAGTTGTGAGGTATAAGACAGGCAATGAAAACGATAAGACATTGCTGCAGACACAAGGAAATACCTCAGTCATTAGAGTTATATCACTTTTTCACAAGACATTAACCACATATTGCTGTATAGGTTTAATATGATGCCTACAGGAGCTTCAGGTGTGCTTTTAATATGACAAATTATTTCTAAAATGTCTAAATTTTAGATAATTTCTAAATTTAGATAAATTCCAAAAATTATCTCTAAAATGTGGATATTTGGGGAACTTGATTAACTAAATAGCTATGAAAATTAGAAAATTAAAGGTTAGCCCAGCCTCATTTAACACTCTGGAGCTACTCTACTCATGATAGCAGCAGCATCAAAATGGAAAAAAATGGACTGGATAAAACTACAAAACAAGAAATAGGTGCACACATATATGCTTGACATGCTGACAAAAAAAAAAACATTATTGTGTACAAAATGATGTTTAATAAACGGAGCTACACAAATGGTAACCACATATATGTAGGGACACTCCACTCCAGAGGAGCAGGATGGAAGGGTTAGGGGGTAGAGGGTTGGAGGGTGGGGCTAGGAAGGGGGGAAAGAGGACAATATGATGGAGATGTAACCTGAAGCAACAAATAAATTTATTTATTAAAAAAACTAAACAAAATAAAATTTTCAATTAATATTTTACACTATATCCCCAAATTATCTCAAAATGAACCATGAATCTGTAGGGTCTCAGAAAACAATATCTCAAGTTATAATGCTTTAATGTGATAAATTCTATGATCTAAAGAAAATTGATCTGCTCCTAGAGGCATTGCAGATGTGGCTGCTATGTCACGTGTGCATCAGTAGGTGGCAGAGAAGACAGAGGATATGTCTACATTCAGTATTCTGACCTATGAACATCTCAATGAATAGTAGCCTAACATTTCCAGGAAAAAAGCAAACTGGACATCAAGACCACTTAATGGCCATAGGGCCTGGAAGGGGAGCTAGCCTGTGCCAACCACCAGTCCAGCACCAGACAATACCGATTGGGCTCCCAGGACAGGAAACAAGCCAGAGACTAGGGGAGCCCAGCTTGGCCCTGGATGAAGAGGTTGTGGGTGAGCCAGTTCTGAGGGTGTGAGTGTGGGAGAGCCAGCCCTGCCTTTTGTCTGTTTTATGGTGGTGTTGGCAGGGAGAGATTCCTTCCTTTTTGCCCTCAACACCAGTAGGGGACAGGAGATCTGGACCTGAGGGTGTCATGAGAGCAGGAGATGTGTCCTTGTCCCTCACATGTGGTGGTGTTGGCAAGAGAGATATCCCCTTTACTCTCTTGCCCTTGCCACAGGTATCAGGAGGAAGAGTTGGCTCTAATGGGGTCATGAAAGTAGGAGAATTGGTGCAACCCCTTACCGGCTGCAGCACTCCAGAGTGTAGGCCCTGAAAGTGGGGGCTTCAGGGCCAGAAATAGGCCTTTGAATTGTCCTACCCCAACATACACTACATGGATGAACTGCTGGAGTGCATGAAGAGGCCAGTTCCACAGACCCAAAACTATAGGATGTCCATGACACAGGACAGTTGCAGCATATCTGAGAGGAATTCTAATGAGGTCCCAGTATTGACAAAGTAGCAGAAGCCAGAGGTCTCATACCAGACCAAGAAGTCATTATAATGAACTTTGCAAGCAAAAACATGTTGACAAAATGGAATATTGTGGGATACCCTGAGACACACTACAGCTTCCACAATGAGGTTTTTTTTTTTTTTTTTTTTTTTTTTAGGTTTTTGGAGACAGGGTTTCTCCATGTATCCTTGACTGTTCTGGACTCACTTTGTAAACCAAGGCTGGCCTTGAAATCACAGAGATCCACCTGTCTCTGCCTCCCGAGTACTGGGATTAAAGGCATGCGCCACCATGCCCTGGCAAGATTTTTTTTATGTTGGGGGAGGTTACAAGGGTGGAGGGTGGGTCTGAGGGGAAGTGGGAGATGAGAGGACAACAGTGTGCAAGATGTGAAATTCACAAAATAAAAAATAAACAATAAAAAGGAAAAGAATCAAAAGGCCTTAGAAGTAGACTCTTGTACCAACCTATTTACTGTTGCTATAATAAATACTTATATAGTAAGGCTGGGTATATATAGAGAGGCTGGGTAATGTATAAAAAAATAGGTTTGTTTAGATCTAGGTTTATTCAGATCATGTCCATTGGTTAGAAATCCAGCCACATGGGACTGGCTGTGGTGAGGCTCCTCTTCATGATCACATCATGGCAGATGATGTCATGATAGAGGCACATAGGTGGGAGCTTCATGAATCAGGCTTGCTTTGCTACAGCAGAATTGGTTGCTATCCTTGCTTCCTGGGAATTATTATTATGAGCTGGAGTTTAATTTGTTAACTTTTTTTTAAAGCAAAGTGGTTTTGTTGGTTTTTTAAATGTTTATTACTTCAAGTTACATCTCCTTCACAGTGCCCTCTTTCCACCTTTCCCATTCCCGCCCTCCCACCCTCTACCCCCCTCTCTTCTATCCTACTCCTCCATAGTGGGGTGTCCCTATGTTCCCTCATCTATGTTCATAGCAGCCTTATTTGTAATAGCTAGAAACTGGAAACAACCCAGATATCTCTCAACCAAGGAATGGATAAAACAAACAAACAAAAAACTGTGGTACATCTACACAATAGAATACTACTCAGCTATCAGAAACAATGAAATCATGCAATTTGCAGCCAAATGGATGGAACTAGAGAAGCTCATCCTGAGTGGGCTAACCCAGACTCAGAAAGATGCACATGGCATCTTATAGTACAGGATATCTATACTACAACCAACACACCAAAAGGATCAGGAACATAGACTTTGTTACTTGCTAATGAGAAACTTTGCCCTAGTGGTGCTGCCATGTAGGGCCCCAGTGTATGAGGAAGCACTTAGCCCTCTTATGACTGCTGAACTAGGGCGGGGGCCTGATATCTAGGGACACCCCACTATGGAGGAATTTGTTAACTTTTAATATATTATTTGGGATGATTATGAATTTCTTTTAGCTTGTATCATATTATTATGATGAATTATATTAATTTTGGGATGTTAAACCAACCTTGTCTTCAGTGATTAATACCATATGTACACAATGTGCAGCAAATTTTAATATGTTTGTAAGATATTCTTTGAAAGAAATATGTTAAAGATCTTTGCAAGTATTTTATGAAGGGCGTATGTCTAAGATATTTTCTTGTGATATGTTTGATGTGTTTTTATATATGTTATTCTTTCTATAAAAAGATCACAGATTAATTTTATTCCTGTATTTTCTGAAAGTACATTCAGTATATTATTTCTTCTTAAATTTTTGACAGGTCATGACATTCCACAAGGACTTCAGTGGTAACACAGGCCACACACATCAACTGGGCCCCTGGTATATCAGGACCACCCACCCACTCATGGCCCTCAGCAGCTGCACTGAACCCAGACCTCAACATGGCCTTAGGTGGCTACACATGCCACTCACTTCAGGATGACCTCCGGAGGTATCAAAGCCCAAGGACATCAGCAAGGCATCAGTCAGGGGCATAGACTGCATACATCTACATAGATCTTAGGCCTAGGGCTGCAGCGTGGACCATAGATACCAACATGTCCTCTGATGGCTTCACAGACAATAGTGGTATTTTAAGGAGGTCCAATCCAGAAAATGAACCTTTGCCAGGGGGCTCCTACAGCATGTTGGGGAGCACTGTGTTTGTGTCTGCATAAGCTCCAGACTTCTGCACACCATTCTGCTGACCCTCTTTGTCACTTATTTGTTCTTCATAGTGGTACCCACCACCCTATGCCATTAAGAAAAATCTATTTTCAATAAAAGAGAAAAAAAGGCACCCCAATCATTCCCTTGCTTTGTTCAGTGTACTGCAAGATGGCAGCCATAAGCACATGGACTCACTCAAACACACCTTTTGATCCGGGATTTAGCCTTGGATTCTGGATCAGTGAGAAATATAACGCATCAAGTCTGTGGAATTTTGGGTATTCTAGAGCCGTGTTGATGTATATGGGCACGGGAGAGCTGTCCCTGCCCCTCTCTGGCAGCTGCACAATAGTAGCAATGGTGGCATAGGGGCTGGGAGAAGTGGCCTCATTCTTCTCCCACCACAGCACAGCATTCTTCAGTCGATGGCTTCTGGCAGGGGTACAGGCAGATAAAGACTCACCTTCCCCTGTGGGGAGGACCTGGACACTAAGAATATGACCATGTTCCAGTGAGCATATGGACAGAACAAAATGGACTTGTTTGTTTGTTTGTTTTGTTTTCCTCTTTGTCCTTTGGGGAGGGAACATAAAAGGGGAATCAGACATGGACGGACTGGGAAGTAAATACAATCAGGGGTGTATGATGTGAGACTCACAAATAATCAATAATTTTTTTTAAAAAATACTTTATTTTTTTTTCTCCAAGTTACATCTCAGTAACAAACCCCTCCCTATTCCCCCTTCCTATCCCGCCCTTCCACCCTCTTCCCCCCAGAAGTTTCCCCTTTCAGTCCAACAGATGGTTCCTTCTCTTATAACAGTAAGTATTATACAAAACAATAGATATAAATATGCCACATTTATGAGAATAAGATGGCCCAGTATACCTTCCCAATGTCCAGTTTATACATATTTGGCCCCTGACTTTAACATTCTACTATCTAACCAACTCCATGAGTTTAAAGGTCTATATGTGACTCAACATTCATACTATCTTGCAACACACTTTTAAGAGTATCTTCTTAGATCTATAACACCCTCTTGATTCCTAAACAGTTCAAAATTTAACTATAAGATTCTATCTGTCTATTCTTCAACCACCTCAGAGACCTGAGAGGGATAAATATATTTGCTTATATAGGAAGTGCAGAGCCTGCAGCTTCCAAAACTAAGAAAGAACATACTAGTAACTGCCTGGACAGTTCCCATTTTCTCTCCATACATTCCAGCATCAATCTTCAGCCTTTGGGTCCTGTTTCTCTGACAGACATTTGTTGTAGAGCAGGGATTATGAAGGACTTACCTACCCTGTCTTGGCAGAGTTAGGCTGTCGACTTCCCTGCTACCAAGTTTTGTCCTTTTTGGACAGCAGTCTGTCTGCAGTTGGTGCAAGGGGTTTTTTCATGCCAAGAAAAAGGCTTGCCCCTAAATCAAACATCTTACAGTGGAGGTTCTTCGATGCTTATCTTCTACTTGGAGTAGAATAGGGGGTGCTGTCAGGCGCTGATATGTCTCGATATCAAAAAAAAATCTTGATTTAAGATAACATCTTTGAATGCCATATTCTGCAGATCTCTAGGGGTTTTTGAAGATGCCCTAACCATCTCTTGTATTTAGATAAGCAAATGTTGCTTGTCTCTTAGCAACTTGATTACTGGGTAGTTTAAAGAATATCTGTGATAGACTGTCATAGTAGCTAACAAAGAGACATGTTTGCATGACTAGGAGTATGTTTTAACTATCCTAGACCATTTTAGACGGTTGGTATCAAGTGGTCAGAGCTTCACATTTTATTTTTAAGTATCTCTAGGTATGATACCATTGGGAAGCATTATCTTTAAATTTGTATCAATATACAAAGATCTATTCAATTGTGGTTAAATATACTCTTAATTATGTATCAATATACCAAGATCAATGCCTATGTAGCCCAATATAATCTTAATATTACGTCCATATGCAAGGGTCAATACCATTGTGGCCAACTATAATCTTAATTTTATATCAATATACAAAGATCAATACCGATGTAATCCAATACAATCTTATTTTTGCACAATAAACAATGGTCAATACCACTTTAGCCAAATAAACTACTAATTTTGTATCAATATACAAAGGTATAAGGGCATATTCAATAATCTGCCCATTCTTCTTGGACCTTCCTGTGCTATGTCTATATCTCATTTTTCTCAAGCCCATGCACTCCTACATAGGAGAGGAAGAAGGATACAGAAAAGGAAAAGTAGGAATTCCCTGGGGCTAACCTCCAAAACCCATTAAGACAGGACCATTTATCAGCTTGTAGTCTCTTCCCCTACATAAGAGAGTTTTCAGTTATCCTTCAAATAACCAAAAAGAAGGGCGGAGAAACACCCTCCCCACCCTCTGGGCATGGGATGTCGCTCTCTTAAAGTGACTTCCTGCTGATTTGGGTCGTAGTAGACCTGTTTGGGGCCCCAACCCAAATGGGAAAAATGATTAAAAATGTTAGTACACTCCTTTAATGTTCAGTCCTTCTGTTCTCAGCTGTTTAGATGACCTAAGGGGTTTGTAGGCAGAAGCTGATCTTGCAGGTTTCATGAGGTTCCTGTCGGGGCATTGTGTAGAGCTGAGAGGTCCCAGTGACATTGGATTGCTGTGGTGGTTGCAGGCCCCCGATGGAGACAGCTATTGAGGAAGTCTGCCAGGCAGAATCAACTGGGTCACTCGTCCTCCTTGGTGCCTGATTCTGCTCTCTGCTGAGGATTCCGCTGTCCAGCCATCCCCGGGCTCCCCTAATGGACGCTTCGATTCTCCTGGAACGATAAGAACAGAGCCCTGCCCCAATCCCAACCCTAGGACAATTGCCCTCTTTTTTTTTGGGGGGGGATGGGGGGGCTAGGTAGTACTTCTCCTGAAGCTAATTTGGCCTTCTGACAACATACAAAGCGTTATCTTTCAATCCGGGTTAAAGAAGAAATCATTCTGTCACCTTGGAGCTAAACCAGCTCTAGTGTATATATTTTGAGATCCCAAAGGGCAATCTGCCTGCATCGAGTCGGCCTTTTGTAAGTAGCCTCCAAACCTAGGTCCCTCCAAATCCCATGTGTGTGTCTCTGAACTCTAATTATTGGGATCAGGGATCTGTGTTTCCCATCTGAAGGGATCAAAGATGTGTTCCACCACTCCTGGATCAAAGTCTTTCTCTATTTAGAGTTTGCCCTGCATCAGGCTGACCCTGAGCTCTGGGATCTGCCCGTTTCTGTCTCCAGTGTGCTGGGAGCTGGGACCAAGGGTGTATTCTTCTTGAATGGTGGGACCAAGAGTATGCACCCTCACCACCCCGCTCCGTATGACTCCAGAATACATAAGACCACCAACTCTAAGGTGGCCCCCCTCCCCATCTCCACTGAAGTCAAAGGCATGGGCCAATACCACAATTCCCTTGTATTTTACCTTAGCTCCACGTCTTCTCTACACCTGGAGGTCTGCAAAACCAGGCCGAATGGCTGTATCCTCTGTTCCATTCACAGTGTTTCAGCCCTGCCCCCTGCTTTTTTTTTTTTTTTTTAGTTAATAAATTTATTTGTTTGTTGCTTCAGGTTACATCCTTATCATATTGTCCTCTTTTGCCGCTTCCCAGCCCCACCCTCCCATGCTCTACCCCCTGACCCTTCCGTCTTGTTCCTCTGGGGTGGAGTGTCCCTGCCTAACAGTCTCTCACCACAGATCAGGAGTCATATGAGGGCCAAGAGCCTCTTCATTCACCGGGGGCCTATGAGGCAGTACTGCCAGTGAATGGTGTCTCATTGCTACTGGGGGAATACTAAAAAAAAGACCAACAAACACACAAACCCACAAAAACAAAGAATATCAACAAAAAAAGAGAGGAAAAAGAGAAGGGAAAAGGAAAGAGAAAAAAAGTAAAAAAGAAGGAAAAATAAAAAGATAAAAAAAAAAATTATGTCCTTGTTCCTTTTGATGTGTTGGTTGTAGTACAGATATCCTGTACGATATAGTTAAAATCCTACTATAAGTGAATAGATGCCATGTGCATCCTTCTGAGACTGGGTTAGCTCACTCAGGATGAGCTCCTCTAGATCCATCCATTTGGTTGCAAATTGCATGATTTCATTGTTTCTGATTGCTGAGTAATATTCCATTGTGTAGATGTACCACAATTTTTTAATCCATTCTTCAGTTGAGGGACATCTGGGTTGTTTCCAATTTCTAGCTATTACAAATAAGGCTGCTATGAACATAGATGAGGAGACTTCCCTATGTCTCCGTGAGAGGTCCTTTGGGTGTATACCCAGAAGTGGTATGGCTGGGTCTTGAGGCAAGGTTATTCCTAGATTTCTAAGATATCGCCAGACAGACCTCCATAGTGGTTGCACAAGCCTGCACTCCCACCAGCAATGGAGTAGGGTACCCCTTTCTCCACACCCTCGCCAGCATGCGCTATCATTTGAGCACTTTATTTTAGCCATTCTAACAGGTGTTAGGTGGAATCTCAGGGTCGTCTTGAGTTGCATTTCTCTGATGATTAAGGATGTTGAACATTTCTTCAGGTGTCTCTCAGCCCTTAGGGATTCCTCCTTTGTGAATTCTCTATTTAGCTCCATCTCCCATTTTTTGATTGGATTATTTGGTTTCTTGGCATTTAGTTTCTTGAGTTCTTTGTAGATTTTAGATAATAGCCCTCTATCAGATGTGGGGTTGGTGAAGATTTTCTCCCAGTCTGTTGGTTGCCGTTTTGTTCGAATGACAATGTCCTTAGCTTTACAGAAGCTTTTCAGTTTCATGAGGTCCCATTTATTGATTGTTGATCTCAGGTCCTGAGCTGTTGGTGTTCTGTTCAGGAAGTTGTCACCTGTGCCAATGTGTTCGAGGGTTTCTCCTACTTTTTCTTCTAGTATCTTTAGTGTGGCTGGCCTTATGTTAAGGTCTTTGATCCACTTGGAATTAAGTTTTGTACAAGGTGATAGGTATGGGTCTAGTTTCATTCTTTTGCAAGTGGACATCCAGTTGGACCAGCACCATTTGTTGAAGATGCTGTCCTTCTTCCATTGTGCGTTTTTGGCTTCTTTGTCAAAGATTAGTTGGCCATAGGTGTGTGGATCCATGTTTGGGTGTTCAATTCGATTCCATTGATCCACTGGTCTGTTTCTATACCAGTACCATGCTGTTTTTATTACTGTTGCTCTGTAGTACAGCTTGAAATCTGGGATGGTGATACCTCCAGATGTTTTTTCATTGGACAAGATTGATTTAGCTAATCTGGGCTTTTTGTTGTTCCATATGAAGTTGAGACTAGCTTTTTCCAGGTCTATAAAGAATTGTGTTGGTATTTTGATAGGAATTGCATTAAATCTATATATTGCTTTTGGTAGGATAGCCATTTTTATTATGTTGATCTTACCTATCCATGAGCATGGGAGATCTTTCCATCTTCTAAAGGCCTCTTCCATTTCTTTCTTCAGGGGCTTGAAGTTCTTGTTATATAGGTCCTTTACATGCTTGGTTAGAGTTACTCCCAGGTATTTTATGTTGTTTGTGGCTATTGTGAAGGGAGTTGTTTCCCTTATTTCTTTTTCAGTATATTTGTTTGTTGTATAAAGAAGGGCTTCTGATTTTTTTGAGTTAATTTTGTATCCAGCCACCTTGCTGAAGTTGTTTATCAGCTGTAAGAGTTCTTTGGTGGAGTTTTTGGGGTCGCTTATGTATACTAACATATCATCTGCGAATAGGGATAATTTGACTTCTTCATTTCCAATTTTTATCCCTTTGATCTCCTTTAGTTGTCTTATTGCTCTAGCAAGGACTTCAAGTACTATATTGAAGAGATATGGTGAAAGTGGACATCCTTGTCTTGTCCCTGAGTTTAGAGGAAATGCTTCAAGCTTCTCTCCATTTAATTTGATGTTGGCTACTGGCTTGCTGTATATTGCCTTTATTATTTCTAGGTATGGTCCTTGTATGCCCGTTCTCTCCAGAACTTTTAGCATGAAGGGGTGTTGGATTTTGTCAAATGCTTTTTCTGCATCTAGCGAGATTATCATGTGGTTTTTTTCTTTCATCTTGTTTATGTGGTGAATTACATTGATAGATTTTCGTATATTGAAACATCCCTGCATTCCAGGGATGAAGCCTACTTGATCATGATGTATGATACTTTTGATGTGTTCTTGAATTCGGTTTGCTAGTATTTTATTAAGTATTTTTGCATCTATGTTCATGAGGGAGATTGGTCTGAAGTTCTCTTTCTTTGTTGGGTCTTTGTGTGGTTTAGGAATCAGAATGACAGTGGCCTCATAGAATGAGTTTGGCAGTGATCTTTCTGTTTCTATGTGGTGGAAGAACTTGAAAAATAATGGTGTTAGTTCCTCTTTGAAGGTCCGGTAGAATTCCGTGCTAAAGCCATCTGGCCCTGGGCTTTTTTTGGTTGGGAGATTATTAATGACTGTTTCTATTTCCTTAGGTGTTATTGGGCTGTTTAAGCTGTTATTCTGATTTTGATTTAGTTTTGGTAGGTGGAATTTATCGAGGAAATTGTCCATTTCGCTTAGGTTTTCAAATTTAGTGGAATATAGATTTTTAAAGTAATGTCCGAATATTTTCTGGATCTCCTCAATGTCTGTTGTTATTTCTCCCTTTTCATTTCTGATTTTGTTGATTTGTGTTCTTTCCCTTTGCCTTTTAGTTAATTTGGCTAGGGGTCTGTCTATTTTGTTGATTTTCTCAAAGAACCAACTCTTGGTTTCGTTGATTCTTTGTATAGTTCTTTTTGATTCTAAGTTGTTGATTTCAGCTCTAAGTTTGATGATTTCCTGTCTTCTGCTCTTCTTGGGAGTGTTTGCTTCTTTTTTTTCCAATTCACCCAGTTTAGCTGTTAGTTCACTAATATGAGCTGTCACAATTTTCTTTTTGAAAGCACTTAGTGCTATGAACTTTCCTCGTAGCACAGCTTTCAATGTATCCCATAGGTTTGGGTATGTTGTGTCTTCATTGTCATTGGATTTTAAGAAGTCTTTGATTTCCTTCCTTATTTCTTCCCTGACCCAGTGGTCATCCAGTAAGAAGCTGTTCAATTTCCATGTGTGTGTAGGCTTTCTGTTGATTCTTTTACTGTTGAAGACCAGCTTTATTCCGTGGTGGTCTGATAAGATACAAGGTGTTATTTCAATTTTCTTGTATCTACTGAGACTATCTTTGTGACCAATTATGTGGTCGATTTTGGAGAAGGTTCCGTGGGGTGCTGAGAAAAAGGTGTATTCCTTTGTGTTTGGGTGAAACGTTCTGTAGATATCTGTTAGGTCCATTTGTTTCATGATCTCTGTTAGACTCAATATTTCTCTGTTTGTCTTCTGTCTTGATGATCTGTCCTTTGTTGTGAGTGGGGTGTTGAAGTCTCCCACTACTAATGTGTTGTGATCAACGTGCGCTTTAAGTTTTAGAAGTGTTTCTTTTACGAAAGTAGGTGCCTTTGTATTTGGGGCATAGATGTTCAGTATTGAAATTTCCTCTTGATGAATATTCCCTTTAATGAGTATATAGTGCCCTTCTTTGTCTTTCTTCATTAACTTCAGTTGGAAGTCTGTTTTGTTTGATATTAGGATGGCTACTCCAGCTTGCTTCCTGGGTCCATTTGCTTGGAAAACCTTTTCCCAACCCTTTACTCTGAGGCAGTGTCTATCTTTTGTAGTTAGATGTGTCTCTTGTATACGGCATATGGAAGGGTCTTGCTTGCGGATCCACTCTGTAAACCTATGTCTTTTTATTGGGGAGTTGAGTCCATTGATGTTGGTGGATATTAGTGACCTGGGGTTGTTATTTCCCATTAGTTTGGTATAGGCGGTGGTTCTGTTCCCCTTTTGATTTAGTTGCTAATGGGTTTTCTATTCCCTTTGTTTTCTTGGGTTGAGTTTTCTTCTCTGGGTTGGGATTTTCCTTCTAGGATTTTCTGTAGGGCTGGGTTTGTGGGTAGATATTGTTTAAATTTAATTTTGTCATGGAATATCTTGTTTTCTCCATCTATGTTGATAGAGAGTTTTGCTGGGTAAAGTAGTCTGGCTGGGCATCTATGATCTCTTAGGACTTGTAGTATATCTGACCAGGCCCTTCTAGCTTTTATCGTTTCTGGGGAGAAGTCAGGTATAATTCTGATGGGTCTGCCATTGTATGTGACTTGACCTTTTTCTCTTACAGTTTTAACATTTTTTCTTTGTTCTGTACATTTGGGGTTTCAATTATTATGTGGCAAGAGGAGTTTCTTTTCTGGTCTAATCTGTTTGGTGTTCTGTAAGCCTCTTGGATTTTTATTGGCATCTCTTTTTTCAGGTTTGGGAAGTTTTCCTCTATGATTTTGTTGAAGATATTTCCTGGACCTTGGAGTCGGGAGTCTTCTCTTTCCTCTATACCTATAATTCTTAGGTTCCGTCTTTTCAATGAGTCCTTGATTTCTTGGATGTTGTGGGTGAGAGATTTTTTAGCCTTCTCATTTTCTTTGGATGATGTACTGATTTCTTCCACTGAATCTTCCATGCCTGAGATCCTGTCTTCCATCTCTTGCATCCTATTGTTGATACTCACATCCGTAGTTCCTGTTCTCTTTCCTTGGTTCTCCACTTCCTCTTTTAACTCTGACTGTGTTTTCTTTATTGTTTCTATTTCTATTTTCATATCTTGTATGGTTTTGTTCGTTTTGTACATTTCCTTCTCCAGCTTGCTTGTTTTTGTATGAAAATCTTTCATGGCCTTTTCCTTTTCCTGTTCAAGCTCTGTCACCTTGGCTTGGAGCTCTTTAATGGTGTTGTTCCTTGTTTTGATTTGTAGAATTGTGGTTTCCTTGAATTCCTTCATAGATTTAAGTTCTTCTTGCAGGGACTCTATCACTTTCCATACTGCAGAGTTGTCAATGTTTTCATGTGTTTCTGTTGGTGTGTGGTCATCCGAATTGGATGAGCTAGGGTGGTTCTGCTTTGTTGCAGTCATAGTTCCTTGATTTCTATTTTTTTTTTTTTGACCTTTCACCATTGGATGCATTTAGCTGTCTGTTTTCTGTGTTTGGAACCACAGTGGATGATTTGGTGCAGGGGACGAGTTACTTGGCTATCTGTCGTTGCTTACAGGGGGATTTCAAGGTCACTGTGATTTTAATGGCCAGAGGCACTGTGATCTGGTGCAGCGTATTCCCTGGTTGTGAGTAATGAACCAGGATTGTTTCACTGCTCCCAATTCAGACTTCTCTATGTTGCACTCTGAGTTATCAGCCTGTAATGGTTCTGATGATATGGGCCTGTTTGCCCAGGCACAAATTCTGTGGGCTTTGTTTGTCTTCCCGGAGGCTGACAGGGTCTGGCTCCACACCTGATATGTCTGGATTTTCCAGGATACAGCTATGGTCCCGATTTCTGGTTTCTCTCTAGTCTTCTCGCCACAGGGCTGGACCCTGTGTCTAATTCCCTTCTTGTCTGCGCCGCCACGGTCCCGTGGGTACCCCAAGCCCCAGATCCTCTGGCTGCCTGAGTGCACCTCTCGTCCCAGCAGCTCCGCCGTGGGTGCACGGACCCCTGGTCCCACCCACGCCTGTCTCTCTCCCTAGATGACCTGCCGTGGACTGGCGGGAATTTGGCCCTGCCAGCAGTGCTCTCTCCCCAGCTGCGCTATCCTGAGTGTGGGAGATTTGGCCGCTCCCGCCTGCTTTTGTGTTCCCTGCTTCCTGTGCTCTCTCGGAACCTCCCGCCCTCCGCCTTTACAAGCGGCTGCTGCGGACCACCCGCTGAGCCCCCCTGTTTGTTCCTTGCTAAGGCTTCCACTATCTCGCAACCTTTTCTAAGTGGGTATAAGATCAGCCTGATGTGTGGGGAGCCCAATAGGCCAGCGATCTATGGCCAAGTGGACCCTGATTCTGTCTGCTGTAAGTTGGGATCGATCTTACCAGGCGCCTCTCCAAATGGGAGTTCCCGAGTCCCCGGTTTAGTGGCCTCTGTGTCTGTGAGAGATGGGGAGAGCCTTGCCCTGGGACTTTTAACAGTCCCTTGGGAGCTGTGAGTGTTCGGGGGGGGGGGGTCTAGCCCCTCCGGTTTTTGCACAGTGCCCAGTAACTCTGTGTTTTTTATGGCTCTTTTTTCCCCGCGTTCAGAATGCGTCAGTGTAGGTCGCCGCCATCTTCGCTCCCCGGTGCCTTGATTCTTACAGTCTTTCCATCCCCTCTTCCATGATGCTCCCTGAGCCATAGATGCAGGAGCTGTGATGCCGATGTATCCATTGGGCCTGGGTTCTCCAGAATCATTGATCTCTGCACTGTGTCCAGCTGTGGTTTCTTGTGATGGTCTCCATGTGCTATAAACAGAAACCTCTTTGATGAGGGCTAGTAGCTACAATTACCTGTGCGAATAAAGATAAGGTTTAGAATGTAGTGAGGAATTAATTACTCTGGTCTAGCAAAATGGCAGTAGTAGATTATTTTCTAAGATCCATGACCTCACTAATCACAGAAATCTGAATAGGTTTCCAGCTTTGAAATCATGTTACCAGACATGATTTACCAGGCATTGAGTGGATGTATCACTTATCAATAAAAGAAATCCTATGGTCTATAAGAAAGGGTAGAATAGAAGGTGGGACATCCAGAAGGATAAAGTATTCTATGAGAGTGCCAGCTGCAGGGGAATTCACATTGGGACATAAAGGAAGACAGGCACACAGAACCCGAGTAGAGGTAACCAGCCATGAGACATTGCAAAGATTAAAATAAATGGGATTATTGAGTTATGAGATAGTCAGAAAATGTGCCTAGCTATATGGTCTAGGTAATTATAAATATATTTTGAGTCTCAGAGTTGTTATTCTAGGATCTTGAAGCTGAGTAAACACGCTTTTACATTTCTGCCTGTTTACTGGGCCTTAAGTCCAATTAGACAGAAGGCTATTGGTTGCCTCTGATATGTAAGTGACACTTCTTGCACTTTTATGCATATGTTAAGCAAAGATATTTTAGATATTACATTAAAATCACAATCCACTAAAATGGGTTAAAATTAGGCTTTACAAATATTTTAAACATTTTATCTCTATAAGACATCTTTAACATAATGAAAAGATGAACTGCTAATAGGAAAGTAATTCCAAATATTACGTCTTATAAGGATGTGTATCCAGAAATGAATAGTATTCTGCAGCTCTTTAATAACACCCACATTATAAATCAGCTTGATATTTTACCAAATAAGATATAAAGATAGCTAAAAATTGTATATATGAGTATGTATACAAAGATAAAGAACATGAATTTGAAATGCCATTTATCATTGATCATTAGTAAAATTCCAATTAAATGCCAAGTTCTGCATTCTCATACACCTGCTAGCACATCTACAACACAAAATTCTGATAATATCAAGAACTGGCAATGGTACAGAGCCCAGAACTCCCCCCACCCCGGTTGCTGTCAGAAGTATGGTACAGAAACCTTGGGAAAGGCTTGGCAGTCTTTAAAAGTTTAAACTTATTTACTACAAGATCTGGAAATTTCATTCCAAAGGTATGTTCAAGAAAAACGAAAAGTGTATGTCCATATAATGATTTATGTGCTTATGTTTATTTAAAGGAGTAAATTTTTAATGACTTATTTACTTTTATTTAATGTGCATTGACATTCTGCCTGTGTATATGTCTGTATGAGGGCATTGGATCCACTGAAACTGGAGTTACAGATAGTTGTGAGCTGTCATGTGGATGCTGGGACCACGCCCTTAACCAATGAGCCATTACAGAAGTCCCTATATGCTTATGTGTATGGCAGAAGGTTCCATAGGAGCCAAAGACCCACAAACCCCATCAGTGTGTACAGAGAAGGAAACTGATTTTCTGTGTAGTGGAACATGGAATTTGGGGTTTTATTTGCAGTTTTATAATAATTATTAATGACATAGAATGTAATTTCAAATTAATATTCTATACATATATATTTATATTTATATATATAGTTGTAAACTACTGATGCTTATATCAACACAGATAATTCTCCGGAACATTATGCTAAGTGAGAGAAGCCAGAGGCAAGCAAAAGAGAATATTGTGTGGCTATTTCAAAGGATATTTGAGAAGAGCCAGTAGAGACAGAAAGCAGATCACAGGTTTTACAGGTCTAAGGGGGAAAGGAGAACTGGCTGAAAAGGGCAGGAGGCAATGCTTGGTGATGGGAAGGCACTACAGACCCTTTAGGGATGTGAGTCTCATTCTGGGGGTTGTGACTCCCACAGATGTTGCATATCAGATATCCTGCATGTCAGATATTTATAGTATGATTCATAACAGTAGAAAAATTACTATTTTATTTATTACATAAATAGTTTTAAGGTGGGGGTCACCACAACATAAGGAATTGTGTTAAAGGGTCATAGCATTGGGAAGGTGGAGAACTACCACTTTTAATGACACAATTGTCTAGCTTTAGTAAGACCTCAGTCTATCCAAAATCTAGCAAAACTGGGGAAAGAAGCATGAACACTGCCAGTGTGTCTGCAAACACTAAAATAACAGGAAGCCAGAAGTGAGAATATTTTCACTTTTGAATGGAATCTCACAGAGAGACGGTTGTGAAAAAAATGTGCACAACCATGCACTTGGGATGTGAAACTAATTGAAACCCAGTGGTACCCTTGGCTTCACTCTGCTGAGTCCTCTTTCATTGTTCTACCTTGTATTCTGTTCCTTAAAAAAACTGGAAAACTAGTTTGACAACACAGTAAACTCACAAGTCCCCATCTTTTCAAAATTAGAGATTTTTTAGTTTTCAGAAAGTATTGCCAGATTTACTTAGACACATGCTTCTGTGTATTTGCCAACAATATAGATGCTAAGCATTTCTATATGTATTGAGACTAGAAGTACACTATCCATGCAATATGGTTACAGTTTACTTTAAAGCAATCTGAAGATTTTCATTGAAAACTTACCCATAGCTTCACAATTAGTGACAAATTTACATTTAGAAATTTCTGGATGTAGAGTTTATGCATTTCCATTTTGGAACTTTGATTGGCTATTATATTTAAGAATGATCTTTTTCAGTATTTTATAAAGTACGGACTGTAACTCACTTGGTAATAGTTAGGGGGATTAGGAACTTGTAACATTGACCTTTTATTTATTTATTTTTCATGACAACACATGAGAATAAAGAGCTATGTGCATTCCACCGGGAGAGATGTGATGAAAAGACAGAATCCTTTCTTCCCTTCCCAGGCATGTGATGACTTGGCCTTTGATCTTAGGCTTGGCAAATGTTACTGTAACAAACAAATGAGAGTAACTCACAATTGTCATCAGGGGCTGGCTGCATCAGCTTTCTGCGTCATGCCTTCCAGGGCATCTGCTTATTTCCACAAAAGAAGGTTCTGGTTCAAGAATGAAGAGACCAGGAAACAAACCTGATTCCAGCTCTCATCAAGAGCCCAGCTCAGCGATTCCCATGTAATCCCAGCAGTCACACGGAGTCACATATCCATGTGCAGGAAGATCAGCACAGTGGGGACCCATGTTGACACACACTTGCTAATCAGTGCTTCTTGGCCAAACTGACTGATGCCCAAGGGGTAGCATCACATTGTGAAGTTATTTCATGGCATATATGCTGTTTCAGAACTAATCCATGTGGATGGCAGTAATATAACTGTGTTTGCTATGACTGTTTGATCAGAACTTTGTGAACTGCTTCCATGATCTACTGAGAAGTGAGTCTCCTCTTAGGTAGACACTGTAGACTTCCTTTAAGTAAAGGAATTCAGATAGAATGACCTTGTGTCCAGCATTCTGTCCTCATTCCTTCATTATAGCAAATATCTGAGGCAGTTAACTTATGCAATGAAACAGTTTGTGTGGGCTCTGGGGGGTGGGGGAGGGTTCTAGTCCATGATCGGTCCTGTCACATTCCATGTCTAAAGTTTATGTGTATGTGCTATAGGTACACAGGTGTACCCATGTGTGTGTCTGTGTGTGTGTGTGTGTGTGTGTGTGTGTGTGTGTGTGTGTGTGTGT